>JBAMCG010000123.1:2607500-2970000 GCA_037075325.1 Drosophila mayaguana | reverse complement strand
GCTGTGGACCCAACTGTTGTTGTTGTTGCTGCTGCTGCTGCTGCTGCTGCGCCTGGGCGTGCGCGTGGGCCTGGGCCACCTGGGCCTGTGTGCTGGGCGGTAGGGAGGAAGCGGCTGCGGCGGCGGCGGCGACGGCGGCGGCTGGCGACGATTTTCAGTAAAAGTCATTGGCTTCCAAAGTTTTGCATTGTTTGCTTAGGGTTGCATATTTACCGTTATTGGGACCTAAAATGTACACACAATTAGCAAGGCGGATGAGGATACGGAATGCGGATGCGGATGCGGATGTGACGGATTCATGGAGATGGACGAACGTCAAACGCATGGTACGAGAATGAGGCAAGTGAATGGGCAAAGAAAGCAAAAAAGGAAACTGGAAGTTCAACAATCCCCCGGTTTGAATAGAAAGGGTTCTCGTAGCGCCGGGAAGGACCAACTACTTGGCTAATGTCTCAATTCCAACTCAAAGTCACATATATACAACTGTAAGATATTATATATGCATATATGTGAGAAGATGCTAGACAGATATAGATCCTTTCTTTGGAACTCAAAAGAAGACGCTTAAAGGAAGTTCTCAATCTAGAGCGAACTTATGATGAATGAATAGAATTCCTAGCAGTATCAGTGGATAAATACGGATATTTCAGCGATTCCCTTTGGGAATGTCTTAATAACAAATGAAACTCGTATGATATTATTTTATGTAAATACATATTTGATGTCATTATATACAATGGATCTTAACTATCTTCTCTTTCAAGGGACTTTCTTATAGCTGATCGCAATTTAGGATAAATGAATAGAATTCTAACCAATAAGAATATATATATTAGCTGAATAAATGTATGTTTAGAAACAAATTTGAAGTCATCTGCTTTCAGTATTCTCCCTAGGATGACTTCTATATGAGTTCAAGAAAATGTGCTCAAATTTGGTTAGAGCCAGGCTTATATGAAGATGCTATTCCCATCTTAATATATATTAAGATGTTATTGCTATCTCAATATAAGCTGTACTTCGCTCTCAAGCTGCAGATCTATAGCCATTTTAGATATAGTCTATACTTGTCTATGAGACCTGAACAAAACGAAATTGAAATGTGAAGTTTTCATTTTGGTTCCTTAACTGAATCCATGAACTATGATCAAGTCGAGCTCATATAATTAAATAATGCCCAATAGATAAGCGAGAGACAGTAATGTAGGAAGAAAGATAGATAGCCAGAGACAGAAACAGAGACAGAGAGAGAGAGAGAGAGAGAGAGAGAGAGTTGGGATAGTGCAGGTGATGCTAATAGTGCTACTGATGGTATTTGCTATGGCTGTGCTTGGGATGTTGTGGATGCTTGGTGTTGGTGTTGGTGTTGGTGTTGGTGCTGGGGTTGGTGTTCGGGTTCGGGTTCGTGTGCTTGTTCATGCTCGTGTTCGATGCTGCCATTGTTGTGTTGGTGTTCAGGTAACGGCACTTGCACTTACCAGTCATGTGGGTTGGGCTGTGGTTGTGCGAGGGCAGTCTGCCCAGCGTATGGGTGCCCATTGCCCGCATGTTCTGCTGGATGTGCGCGTGGGCCATCATCTCGTGCTGCTGTCGCTTATTCGGATGCTGGAGCGTGTGGGAGCCACTGATCACCGGCGGACTGAAGTGCCTGCAATGAGAGCGGTTTTGCCGAGCTGCAATGGGATCAGTCTAGGGATCAATAAACACCTACCCGTTATGGTTGCGTGGCAGTGTGCGTGCCGCATTCATCATCTGCTGATGGTTCTGGGGTGCCGGATGTGATATATACGATGGCTCGTCCACCTGGGCGTAGTCATTGCGCTTGCGTATGTAGATCCATGTGTGCGAATCGACCCACACCATGATCGTCAGCAAGATGGCCGCTATGAAGCTGGCGATCAGCATCAGCACCAAGCCCAACAGGCCGCCCTCGCAGAGGCCACGTGCCGCGGCCAGGAAATTGTGATGCACCGCCTTGCAGTCGACCAGGGCGGTCAGCTGGGTGAGCAGACGTTCGCTGCTGTTCAAATCGGCATTGACCGCACCCAATTTCGGCTGCAGGCCCGAGCTCTTGAAGAGCACCAGTGAGATCTTCATGACGGTGGCCATGGCGCTGCGGGCGTTGTTCAGCGAGTTCTGCGACTCGCGCAGCCGCTGGGTGAACGGGTTTGTGTGCCCCGGCTCGCATTGGGTGTAGTGCAGCAGGACATTGGTGGGCAGGTCTCTGGGCGCTGTCGAGACCAGGAAGTCGGCTGGGCTAATGCACAGGTCGCCCACGGCCACCGACGACGACAGATATAGGCCGGACATTAGCCAGGAGCCGGTGACGGCGAGCAGGCCGCAAACGCTAAACAGTATTAGGGCGCAGCGCGAATGCCGTGCCACGCCCACTAGCAAAACGGCACAGAGCACGAGCAGCAGAGCCAGGGTGGCCACCGTGCCGGGCCAGCGGATTAGCTCCCATTGATCGCCGCGCTGTGCAATGAGATTAGAAACGTTTTAGGGATCAAGAATCAGGCCAGGGAGATGGGGGCGCGAGGGAGCAGCTAATAATTATAGCACAGCTGGCTAACGGTACTACTCACGGTCAGAAAATGCGTCATCGAGATGCCCATCAACGGACGCCGGATATCGCTGGCCGCATTGGTGGCCAGCGTCACGTTGCCCTGAACAATATTGAGCGAGACAAAGAGCTTGGAGAGCGCCGTTTGATTGGACACCGGCTGATCGAAGATATCCGCCAGCTCCACCAGCTGCGGCCGTATGCGATTGGTCAGCGTATTCTCCAATATGTGCGTCTGATTCCGTATGGTCGTCACCAGATTGTCCACCTTCCGGCCGGCGGTCAGCACCTCCAGCAGTCCGTTGTGCAAGTCGTCGTTCCCGTAGAGGCCCAGTCCGATCGCCGCACAGCACATCACCGTGACGATGGAGAGGGCCACCTTCAGGCTGGTTATCGAGTGGGCTGGGCGTGGCTTCCGGTCGCAGCAGCGCGTCATCAGATAAAACAACAGTCCCAGTAGCGAGACAATCAGCAGTGCTGCCGGCACCGATCCCAATATGCCCAGGCTCTGATCGTGGGCGAGAAAGAATGGTTAATCAATTTCGGTGTACAGTGCGCATTCGCTATGATATTCAGGTCAATAAGAGCTGGACTGGCATTGCCTCGGAATATAGAACTACAGCTACAGACCCCCCAGACAGCTACAATCGATCTTACAATGAACTTATAATACTAGCTGCAATATTAGCTAATTCAGCTTACATTCAATGTCAATGTCTAGCGTTAAGCTAAGTAGACAATAGATGGATCCGATAGAATATAGAGCTACAGCTAAAGAGCCACTTAGAGACAAATTAGCTACAATTTATCGATAATAATCGATCTTACAATGAAGTTATTATACTATATGCAATATTAGCTAATTCAGCTTACTTTCAATGTCAATGTCTAGCGTTAAGCTAAGTAGACAATAGATGGATCAGATAGAATATAGAGCTACAGCTAAAGAGCCACTTAGAGACAAATTAGCTACAACTTATCGATAATAATCGATCTTACAATAAAATTAACTAATTTAGCTTACATACAATTATTTGCCTAGCGTTAAGTTAAGTAGACAATAATAGATAGATCAGTATCTTATAGATAATTTATAGATTATTCTTTTAACAATAACAATATAAGAAAATCCATGTATTGCTCAAATCAGTTTTAAGAAAAAACATCATTTTATGCCTATGAACTCTAACCAAACAATGAAATATAGTTACTTGATCAGTAAGTTCTTGACAATTTATCGACTAGGCAATATAACTGAAACGCATTTGTGTATAACATAAATGAACAATTATGAATAATATGATAATATAAAAGTAGATACGATAGTAAACATAAAACATTTATCTATCTATCTATCTATCTATATGCTTTATAACATTTATCTATTTATCGAATGAGATGATTGATTTCTTGAACAAAATATACAGTTGCTGCTTTCTTTTTTCAAGTTGTCCAAGGCACAAAAAATATAGAGATATGATATGACTGTATATGGATTATAGAACTAAAGATAATATCTTTAGCTAAAATAAATAATAATAATAAATAATAAATAGTAAATATTCATGTAATATTGTAGAATTTGAATTATATCATATCAATATATAATTTATGTTTTATTTTATTAGATCTTTTCCCTCTCTCTGTAGCTTTGATTTCTTTCTAGATTACTGCAGAATTCATTTGGATTACTACTATATTATACTTATAAAATGATTTTAAATTAGCGTTATAATCAAAGTCCGTTTCTATGTAATAGTAATAATCAAGGATCTTAAATTAACACAAAAATTCAGAAATTACTCATGCCTGATAACTCTGAGCCTTACTATATATATATATGCACATATTTATATCTATACATATAGATGCAGTTAACTAAAACTCGTACTGCTGACATAATTTATATTCATACACCCTTTATTCTTATTGGCATTAGTGCCTGAAACGTGAGGGATGAGCGCAGATAAGGCTTACCTCCAAGTAGATCTCATCGTTGGGCCGGAACGTGCTATTGATCTTATGGAACGTGATGTTGTAGTGGGGCAGTGCGTGCAGCAGCTTGGCTATCACCGGCACTTTGTACTGATCCGTAAACTCATGATAGTCGCCCATCCTGAATGTGGGACTGGCCGTCGAGTGCTCGGACCGCGTTTACCAAAATGGCCCGGTTTGTAGGGCTTGGAGTTTGAAAATTGTAATGAAGGCGGTAAGGGGGCGTGCGAAAGCTCCTGCAGGTGTCGACCCGTCCTCGTCCTCGTCCGCGTCCTCGTCCTCTACTTCGTCACTGCGCTTCGTGCTGTCGGTGCAGAGTTTTAAACTCTTGACATCAAACTGTCGCACACTGTGAGGGAAAGAAGCAACATGGTAACACAATTAGTTCATGAGGCTCTTCAAGGATGCAGCTCATTCATTCATTCAAAAAGAAAATTTTGTTAGGCGTGGTTTGGCACGTTCCAAACGCTGTTCAGATATCTATAGTGTGGTAAGTATATATAAGTGGGTGCACACATACAATCTCGTACAGATGTATGTATGTATGTGGAATATGGAGCATACCGACGTGTGTAGATATGGTATGTATGCAATTCTAGGTAGACTCTATATGTATACTATACCGACGTATCGAGGATGAGCTGTTAAAAAAAGCGAACTTTACTGAATCACTTTTTCAGGTCTCGAGAAGTATAAGATTAAATAAATAATGACAGGAAAAGAAATATGAATCTAGTATCTGGCATCCAGTTGCCTTTTGCTCTATTATGAAATTTGTATCACATACTTTTCAACACGAGCCTTTAGCTTCTATAGTATTTTGAATGAATCACAGATTCCGCTCAAGAGTCATTTAAATTTTAGGTATTTTTTTCATCTCGCACAGAAGAGGAAGAAGATCTTGTACACATTTTGCAATTTAAACAAAACAGACGATTATCCGGCTGGGCAGGGTATAAGACGATGTATGTGGGAGTGTGAGTGTCTGTTTGCCATGGGGTATATAAATCTGTGTGTGTGTGTGTGTGTGTGTGTGTGTTTGTTGTGTGGGCATGGCCTTTATTATTTAATAAGCATGTGGGCGAACACTGGCAGCCCAAAATGAGCCATGTTGCAGCACTTTAATTAAAAATTGTGTGTGCAACGCGTTCTTGCTCCCATTTTTTGATTGCCCAGTGCTACTTCCCTATGCGAACGACTGACACAAACTCGCACACACACGCACACATGGACACGGACACAGACACCAGGCACAGGCACAGTGACATTCACACACGTACACCGAAAGAGAAACGCACACGCACACCCTTAAATCTCTGCTTTGTCGAAAGCCCGCACACTCTGCTCGAGCGCTCTGTTATTGACGCTGCGGCTGCCCAGCGCAATAGCAATTTTGTTCACTTGTCTTCCTCTTGCTCTGCCAGCCGAGTGCGAATACGAATAGCGGTATAAAGGTATCAACCAGGCGCTCACTCATTGATTCGCGCTTACTCTCTTGGAGTGTCAGTCTGGCACTCTCCGTCTATCTATCTCTCTTGCTCTTGCTCTCTTTTGGCATGCTCTTTCAGTTACTTGCGCGCTCACGCTGTTATACTTTTCTTTGTTGTTGTTGCTGTTGCTGGTGGTATTCCCGTTATTGTTGCTTTTGTGCTGCTCCTGTCGTCGTTGCGTCGTCGTCGTCGTCGTTCGTTCGTATGGGTGTGTGCATATGTATGTGTTTGTATATATATTGATTAAAAGTTCGCACTGTTTCCTTATTCCTTATTCCTTATGTTCGGTCTCGCGCTGTGCTCGTGCCACGCACTCGTAATTGCTGCGATTGTCGTCCACCTCACTTCCACGGCACCACCACACCCGCCCACATGCCAAATGCAGCGCAGCATCTTGCGCTTAGTTAGTTGTTGTCTTTGTCGTTGTTGTTGTTGTTACGGCTTTGTGCTTTTAGCCGATTGGGCATTGCAATATTTGACAGTTGCCGTTACAAATGCGACCGCAGCAGCGCGCAGCTCACAGCCCGCAGCCCACTACTTACACGCCCACTGCACACGGAGGCAGCAGCACGAGCGCATGTGTGCGTGCATGTATGTATATACAAATACATATATATGTATACGATTTACATACGCACATACATACATACATATATATTTATATTGCTGACTTTTTGGGACACGCATAATCAGGAGCACACCCACTCTATCTCTGGACACTGCAAGCTTCCAATAACAACGGACAGAGCCTGCCTGCTATATACACGTATACATGCATACATTAATCTATATGTATGTATGTAAGAATGTAGAAATTTTTACATTTCTAACTGCACTTGCATAGTTGGCATGTTCGCATTTCGTGCAGAGTGCGGTACAGGACATTACAACAAACACTCCCTTCTTCTTTTTTTTGGTTTTGCAAAATGGGTACACAATTTTTCACAACAAACAAAGCTGAGGAACGCTGGGAGCTTAGCTGGGAGCCTCGACGTTCGCCGCATTCGCGTTTTGCTTACTTTTAAATTTGATTTTCGTCAGGCACAAGACCACGAAACGTATATTTATACGGAAATGGAGCACTGAACTGGACAAGTTTTTATCATTTTCACTGCTGTTGTTTTCTTGTTTTCTTAACTCTTTTGTTTTGTTTTTTTTTTCTTTTTTGGGTTTTTTAAGATTTTTTTTATTATTATTATTTTTTTTTTTTAGTTTTTATTGCAACGTTGTTGAGGCAAACGTCCTGCAGGAACTTTACATTCCGAAGACTGAGCAAAGTATGAAAAGTTTTTCTCGTCCAACTTGGTCACACCCTCTACAATACGCATACGATGTTGATGTGCCATAGGCTACACGCGTAACAGTTACAGGATAACAGGAGACTGAAGTCCTTTCGGCGCTCTTACGCTCCGTGCGCAATTTCCCACCCCCTCGGAACACTGCCAGTGTGTACCCACGAATGCGCACATTACCACTGCATGTACACATTGGTAAAATTAGTAACTAATAAGATAATTCGAAAACATACAAGATTTTAAAAAATCAATCAGAAAGAAAAATGCCACAGTCAATAAAACTAAGGCTTGCCTTTGAGGAATGAATGGACCTTCATTCAGTTAACATTTTATAGTTATTTATAACATATATATATATTCTCCCTCTCTTTTGCTCTCACTTGGTGATCTTGAAAAAGCTAAGCTAATCTCGCTGCCGATCGATCTTTTCAATGTTATTGATGTGCATACATAACCGTATTTGACCCGCGCTTGATAACAATATATATGAACTGTTGACATCAGTCCGGATGTATACATATATATGTATATATATGTATATATATATATATAACATATATGTATATATAAACATATATCTTCATCTAGATCTACAATATCGTTCTGTACATACACGTGTAATAAATTCCGGACGGATGTCAATAAGATATATATGTATGAACAACATGTCCATGAATGTGTGTATGTATTTTTCTTGTTAACACTCAAAATTCAAATACTGCATAAAGTAATTAGAATTCACGTCAGCAAAATGTTTAATTGATTTTTAAACTATTATTTATAATAATATAATTATAATCTACGCGCCATATAAAATCTTGTGTTTTATTTATTAGTATTCACTTTTTAAGTCAAAAACAAATAACAAAGCCAAATATGTTAAATGCGCACATTTGAATAAAAATATGAAATATCGATAGGGCGCTATTGCATGGGTCGTGCTGTTTTTATCGTTTTATTCTTGATTTTTTTTTTTTAGATATTGCATTTGAGTAATCGATAGAGTGCACATATCGATTAAAATGCCATCGCTAGAATAGGCACAGGCACATATTCATTGAAATAGCAATAACAAGAACGGGCTCACAGCCGTTTTCGCCGTCCGTCTCCGTGTCCGTGACGCAAAATTATTAGTTTTATGCTACTCTCCGCTCCCACACAAGAAGCAGCAGCAGAGTGTGTAGCATATCCAGTATGAGTGTTTTACCGTTTGTGCGCGGCGTTGATTTTACTAAAAATGATTTCAGCGTAAGTATTGTGTGTTGTTGTTGTTGTTGCTGTGGAGCTAAATGCGGAATGTAAATGCAAATGCTAAATTAAGTGCTGGTCGCTAGCTGCTAGCTGATGACTGTTTCACCTGCGCAAGCGGGTCAGCGCCAGTCCTAGATTAATAGTTCAGTCATTGCTTCAAAATAAGTAAGAGGGAAAAAAATTATTACCATTCACGGCGAATTTGTCATCGCACAGCGCACAGCTGCTGCAGCTGCTGACGTTGACGTCGACGCCGACGTCGCCGCTGAAGCTGAAGCTGAAGCTGACGGCAACGCCAACGTTAACTGCACAATTTGGTTTTTGTTGACATTGACAGTTACTTACCCTTACAATTATTGACTGCTATTACTTTACACCTTCCAGAAAACATTCCCCAGCTCCATGCGGCAAATGTCGCGCGTCCAGTGGCTGACACTGGACCACACACACCTAAAGCAAATACCCGAGGAGCTGGGCCACTTACAGAAACTCGAGCACCTCTCCCTCAATCACAATAAGCTGGAGAAGCTCTTCGGCGAGCTGACGGAGCTGCCATGCCTGCGGTCGCTAGATCTGCGCCACAATCAACTCAAGAACAGCGGCATACCGCCGGAACTGTTCCAATTGGAGGAGCTGACCACATTGGATCTATCGCACAATCGCCTCAAGGAGGTGCCCGAGGGCCTGGAGCGCGCCAAGAATCTGATTGTGCTCAACCTGAGCTTTAATCAAATCGAGAGCATACCCCCAGCGCTGTTCATCCACCTGACAGATTTGCTCTTCCTCGACCTATCGCACAATCGCCTGGAGACGCTGCCGCCACAGACGCGCCGCCTGATCAATCTGAAAACGCTGGACCTGTCCCACAATCCGCTGGAGCTATTTCAGCTGCGCCAACTGCCCTCGCTCCAGAGCCTCGAGGTGCTCAACATGAGCAGCACGCAACGGACGCTGCTCAACTTTCCCACCAGCATCGACAGTCTGGCCAATCTGGTCGAGCTGGACATATCGCACAATGCACTGCCCAAGCTGCCCGACTGCGTCTACAATGTGGCCACGCTGGTGCGGCTCAATCTCAGCGACAACGAGATCACAGAGCTCAGCTCCAGCCTAGATCAGTGGCAGCGGCTCGAGTCATTGAATCTGTCCCGCAACCAGCTGACCGTCCTGCCCGCCGCCCTCTGCAAGCTGTCGCGGCTACGTCGCCTGTTCGTCAACGACAACAAGCTCAACTTCGAGGGCATCCCGTCGGGCATCGGCAAGCTGAGCTCCCTCGAATGCTTCTCGGCGGCCAACAACCTGCTCGAGATGGTGCCCGAGGGTCTCTGTCGCTGCGGTGCCCTCAAGCAGCTCAACCTGAGCAGCAATCGGCTGATCACGCTGCCCGATGCCATTCACCTGCTAGAGGGCCTCGATCAGCTGGACTTGCGCGACAATCCGGAGCTGGTGATGCCACCGAAGCCCAGTGAGGCCAGCAACGCGACCAGCCTGGAGTTCTACAACATTGACTTCTCGCTGCAGACGCAGCTGCGTCTGGCCGGTGCCGCAGTGCCGCCTTCTATACCGGCGGCGCCGACGCCGAAGGATGCGACGGCGCGAAAAATACGGCTGCGTCGGGGTCCGCGCGTCGACAGTGGTCAGGATGGGGGCCAGGATGCGGCCAAGGTGCTGAAGGGCATGAAGGATGTGGCCAAGGATAAGGATAAGGACGACAGTGATATGATGGCCAGCGAATCGCTGAAGCCCAAGCGCTGGGACGAGTCGCTGGAAAAGCCCCAGCTGGACTACTCCAAATTCTTTGAGAAGGAGGACGGCCAGCAGCCGGGCCTGACCATCTGGGAGATCGAGAACTTTCTGCCCAACAAAATTGACGAAGTGGTGCACGGCAAATTCTACGAGGGCGACTGCTACATCGTGCTCAAGACCAAGTACGATGAGCTGCACACGCTAAACTGGGAGATCTACTTCTGGATTGGCAACGAGGCGACGCTGGACAAGCGCGCCTGCGCCGCCATCCATGCGGTCAACTTGCGCAACTATCTGGGCGCGCGGTGTCGCACGATACGCGAGGAGCAGGGCGACGAGTCCGATGAGTTCCTGGCGCTGTTCGACACGGAGGTGATCTACATTGAGGGCGGACGCACTGCGACCGGCTTCTACACCATCGAAGAGATGATACACATAACGCGGCTGTATCTGGTGCATGCGTATGGGGCCAGCATACACCTGGAGCCGATGGCCGTGGCGGCGCAGTCGCTGGACCCGCGGCACGCCTTCGTCCTGGACGTGGGCACACGCATACATATCTGGTTGGGCAAGCGCTCCAAGAACACGCTCAACTCCAAGGCTCGCCTCATGGCCGAGAAGATCAACAAGACGGAGCGGAAGAACAAGTGCGACATCGTGGTGGACATGCAGGGCGCTGAGAGTCCAGAGTTCTGGGAGGCGCTCGATGTACTGCCCGAGGAGGTGGCCAAACTGCCGCCGCCCAAGGAGCACATCGCCGAGGACTATACGCCAGTGCAGCCGCGCCTCTACCAGGTGCAGCTGGGCATGGGCTACCTGGAGCTGCCGCAGGTGGAGCTGCCCGAGCAGAAGCTCAGCCACACGCTGCTCAACAGCAAGCACGTCTACATCCTCGACTGCTACACGGACCTCTTTGTCTGGTTTGGCAAGAAGTCCACTCGGCTGGTGCGCGCCGCCGCCGTCAAGCTGAGCCGGGAGCTGTTCAATATGCTGGAGCGACCGGACTGTGCGCTGGTCATGCGCGTCCCGGAGGGCAATGAGATGCAAATCTTCCGCACCAAATTCCCTGGCTGGGACGAGGTGATGGCTGTTGATTTCACGCGCACGGCCAAGTCGGTGGCCAAGACGGGCGCCAACCTGACGCAGTGGGCGCGCCAGCAGGAGACGCGCACAGATCTGGCGGCGCTGTTCATGCCGCGGCAGAGCGCCATGCCGCTGGCCGAGGCTGAGCAGCTCGAGGAGGAGTGGAACTACGATCTCGAGATGATGGAGGCCTTCGTGCTCGAGAACAAGAAGTTCGTCCGGCTGCCCGAGGAGGAGCTCGGCCATTTCTATACGGGCGAGTGCTATGTCTTTCTCTGTCGCTACTGCATACCTGTAGACGATGTCGATGCGGGTGAGGGCGGCGCCGAGGCCAACGGGGACGACAGCAAGTCGGCGCCGCCGGAGGACGAGATCGAGTGCGTCGTTTACTTCTGGCAGGGACGCAACGCCGGCAACATGGGCTGGCTGACCTTCACGTTCACCCTGCAGAAGAAGTTCAAGGCGATGTTCGGCGAGGAGCTGGAGGTGATGCGCATCTTCCAGCAGCAGGAGAACCTCAAGTTCATGTCGCACTTCAAGCGTAAGTTCATCATCCACACGGGCAAGCGCAAGGACAAGGCGCTCACGCCCGACGGCAAGCCAGCCGTTGAGTTCTTCCACTTGCGTTCCAATGGCGGTGCTCTGACCACACGACTCATACAAATCCAGCCGGATGCAGTGCACCTCAACTCGGCATTCTGGTGAGTAGATAGATACCCAAACCAAACCATACAGAATATTCTAATTTGAGGGATTCTCAATGATCCTCTCGCCCTCCCTTAGCTATATTCTACATGTGCCATTCGAAACGGAGGACGCGTCCCAGTCAGGCATTGTGTACGTTTGGCTGGGCAGCAAGGCGTGCCCCGAGGAAACAAAGCTGGTGCAGGAAATTGCCGAGCAGATGTTCAACAGTCCCTGGGTGAGCCTGCAGGTGAGTTGCCCGTCAATGCTGGACCATTTGCCATTTGCTGATCATTGGTGATCCTGACTCCGCCATTGCATCCACAGATACTCAACGAGGGCGACGAGCCGGAGAACTTCTTCTGGGTGGCGCTTGGCGGCCGCAAGCCCTACGACACGAATGCGGATTACATGAACTACACGCGCCTGTTCCGGTGCTCCAACGAGCGAGGCTACTACACGGTGGCCGAGAAGTGCGCTGACTTCTGCCAGGATGATCTGGCCGACGACGATATTATGATACTCGACAATGGGGAGCATGTCTTCCTCTGGATGGGGCCGCGCTGCAGCGAGGTCGAGGTGAAGCTGGCCTACAAATCGGCCCAAGTCTACATACAGCACATGCGCATTAAGCAGCCGGAACGGCCGCGCAAGCTCTTCCTCACCATGAAGAACAAGGAGTCAAGACGCTTCACGAAGTGCTTCCACGGCTGGAGCGCTTTCAAGGTGTACATTTAAGGGACGCGGGCGTGCGGCGCCGTGACAGAGTAGCCGCCGGACATGACAATTTTCGACTGCAATATACACACAAACACATACACACACACACACACAAATACCCACACATGCATACACGACAAATAATCGCCAGCAAATGTTTGTACTTTTATAATGTATTTAATTGTTTATTATTTTTTATTTAGAGCCGTTGTTTATTTTAATTTTTTTTTATATATATTTCGCCGCCCAATTAATTAATTAACTTACCACTCGCCCCTGTCTACGCAAAGTATTCTTTTTATCTTGAGATATGTTTACATAGCTTTTGTATGTACTACTTATACATATATACATATTATACATATTTATATGCTGAGCCGGCGAACTTTTTGTGCTAGTCTTTGAAGGTGTTATCCTCAGAAATCGAAGTGTTAACGAAACGAAATCCAAACAATTGCTAATTTGCACAATGTCTTGCTGCCTGCAAAAATTCGCCAACTAATTGTACAAAATCATATTTATTGCAATTAACCAATTATACAAAAATGAAAGTGAATAAAAATGCCAATTGAAAAATCAAATCAATCAAACAATTTTGACATTCAATTTGAGTCGCGCGCAATGAATTCCACAGCTGGTGGTGCCAGATCAGTCAAGTTACACATTTAATCTGTCGAGATAGCATCCAAAGTCTGTAAATGTTTGAATTGGCTACAGTCGATAGATGTGCACTTAGTTCACAATTTTCGCAAATAAAAAAACATTCCAGAACGATATGGTAAATTTCTATGGAAATCTACCCAAGCATAATATTGTGTATTGCCCAACGAGTTAGGCTTGTAAATTGTTGTGCGATTTTCTGAGAACTAGAAATTTCTCAGAATTTAGGTTTAGTTTTGCATTTGATTTACCAACCGCCATTGGTATTTGTATTATCGCGCTTATTGCGATACAAATCTGCACATATCGATACATCGATGATTGATTATACATCACTGCACAACGGCGTCTCTGTCATTTTGCAACAGAGTCGGAATCCGCGTTATTCGTTTTGCCTCTCAATTTTTGTAAAAGAAAATTGTTGCTGCTGCGGTAAGTGAATTAAAATTTTGCATCCACAGGCGAAATCTATCGGGTTTAAACTAGCTGGGAAATCATTTTATTTGTTGCTGCACTATTTTGTGTGCTTATTATTTATTTTTTTTCTTTTGCGTGTGGTTTTCGCGCTTCGTTCGTTTTTGTGCCAAAAGTTGAGGCGGCTCGAGCAAAAGTGTGGATGTGCTTGTGTCCGTGCTTGTGCTTGTGGTTGAGGACTCTGTTAAGTATCTAAGAAGCAACAATTGGATACATTAAACACACATACACACACATACACATACGTACACACACGCACGCACTCAAAATGGATCTGTTCGACTTCGTGCGCTCTACACTACCACCATCCGCAGAAGGAGAGAAGGATGAAGTTGAGGTGGGATCAGTTAGCCCTAAGGGAAAAGACTCTGGGCCACCGTCGTCGCCAATGCCAATGACGCCATTATTCAATTTAGGTACATATTATATAGAAACCCAATTCGATGCCATTTGATATTTACATATAAATTGTTTACAGAAGATTCAGACACTGAGGCGATCCCACGTTCGCCGCTGCTGGCAGACGCTACAACGCCACCAGCACTTATCATATCTCTCGATATAGGCTAGTTAGAACGAAAGTTCAATTGTACTACAATTATTAAGAATCTTCTTTCCACAACAGACGGCGAAAACACTGAAGATGATGCACGCAGCGAAAATGAAGCCAAGTTAAAGAAATCTAAACGTACATCAACCAAAAAGACCGATAAAGCCTCTGACGAAGACTCCGACAAAAGCGACGACGACGAAGACGACGCTGACGAGGAGAACAAAAAATATTACAGTTACAGTAACAGTAGCAGTGATGACGAGGAGGATGAGACGGAGAAGGTGGAGGAAGAGGAAGAGGTGGTGGAACTGGAACTGGAGGAGGAAGGTGAGATGAAGGAAAATGTGGAGGAGGAGACGGAGGATGAGGGGGAAGTAGAAGAGGAACAGGCTACAGAGGATGAAGCAGAAGAAGCTGCGGGAGAAAAGGAGCAGGAGGAGGAGAAGGATGATGACCCAGACCTGCTGCAGTTACAGCCGCGAAAAACAAAGGCGGAAAAAAAAATGTTTACAGATGCTACAGCGGCTACTGGCCTCAAACGTTGCATGGTGCGCATTAAGCGTTTGACACAGGCGGAGATTGACTATCATACCAATGCCAAAGACAAAGGCAAGAGCAATGGCAAAGGCAAGGGCAAGGGCAAGGGCAAAGCCAAAGAAAAAGGCAACGCCAAAGCCAAGGCCAAAGCTAAACCTAAACCCAAAGCCGCAGAAAAAGGTATTGGCAAGGCCATCAAGCGCAAAAAAACTCGCAAGCGCCAAGCAAGCATTTCAGATTCCTCATCTGTGGACTCATCTCCATCGTCGGGCAAAAAGCCAAAGTCTGGCAATGCCAAGGTGCCCCTCCAGCAAAACGGCTCGAAGCAGCAATCTTCGGTCAATACATCACGCGTGCACACACCGCCGCCAAGCCTAAAGCAATCACCCAAAAGAGTTAGGCCATTCAAGCCTAGTAAAGCGATGATCAAACAGTATGGATCGCGCTTCTTTAATTGCTACGTCAAGATGAAACGTGTGAAGGATCCGGCCGTGAGCCCATCCGACCGACCTAAGCGTAAATTAAAGTCAAACCTCTCCGTCTCATTCAGTGAGGCCGTCGAAATACTGGGCAGCAAGCCGCGCAAGTCCTCGTCCATTGCGGGTGCGGTCCGTCAAACCACCACAGAGGTGAATAGTTCGGTGCCAACGCGTTTGCAGCGTGTCGATGCCACTGGGAATGTGCTCGAGGACATCGAACTGAAACCGGATACAGTATTGGAATCGTCGAATAGCTCCGGCGGCCAAAAGAAACGCGGCCGTCAGTCCGCTTGCAATGGCGGGAAGCGTAACAGCAACAAACTCAAGCGTCCAGCTGTGCGTGTTCCAGTCACTGATTTGGCTAGTCTGCGTATCGATGACAGCCAAGAGGAGGAGGAGCCAGCAGACAACGATACTGGTGAAGAATATATTGGTAAGTTGGGGCCAATGTTGACGGAGTGCTTGATCAGTTGGACTAAACGATTTTTCCTGTTGCAGTGCCCAACGATATGCCCGCTCGTAAAGCATCGGGCGTGTATCGCCCTGGGACTCTGACGACGCAGAAGAGAGCGGCCGTGGCAAAAGCCGCAGTTATTGATGCGGAGGATGTGAATGAGTCGCAGCCACAGTGTAAAATGAAGAAGACGGCTGCATCAGAAAATAAGAATAAGGAAGAGAAGGAAGCTGAGTCAGAGGACGAGCTAAAGGAAGCGGATGAAATTGAAGATTTTGATACAACAGATTCGGAACTGGAGTCTGCTCAACCCAGCCCAGAGAAGCCACAGAAGGCGAAGAAGCCCGATCAGAGTGATTCATCAAATAGCTCGCCTCTGCTGACAGTGCTAACGGATGATGTCACTACAGATGACATATTGGAGATTCAAGCATCTATCGAGGATGTGCGTGAGCTGCACACCCCACCATCCAGACAGGGCACGCCGCTGCTATCGCTGCCATCGTCAGCTGCTACCAATCGTGACCAGCGCTCCGAGTCGCCGGAGTCTGAGAACAGCTTTAAATCAGCCGATGATCTAGACAGCAGCGTTGCTATCGAAATGGCATCCTCGCCAGAACACCAGGCTAGTGCATCCGACGCATTTGTCGATGACCAGTCGACATCACCTATTGGTACAGCCAACACGCGCGGTGGGAATCAGCAGTCGATGTACGCGCCGATTATTGATATGCCGAATCTAGACGATGATCTCGATCCTATTATAGGTGCGTATACTAAATTTGTCTTCTAATTATATATTATTTATAAATTGTACATATATATATATATATATATATATATATATATATATATATATATATATATATATATATATATATATATATATATATATATATGTACAATTTATAAATAATATATAATTAGAAGACAAATATATATATGTACATGATTGTTAATTTCGTGTATTGTAGAGCCCAATTTTCAAATGGCCAACAGCCTCCATTCAAATTCTAGACTTACAATGGAGGATATTTTGACAGTGTTCGAAACTTAGGCAAACACGAGATGAACGCGT
This sequence comes from Drosophila mayaguana, assembly GCA_037075325.1. NCBI lineage: Eukaryota > Metazoa > Arthropoda > Insecta > Diptera > Drosophilidae > Drosophila > Drosophila mayaguana. Next base: position 2,952,938 of record JBAMCG010000123.1, on the reverse strand, counting down.
CACGTTGCAGGTTATTGACAGCGCCATATTTTCTGTCTCGCTCTAAATGCTTCTCTGTACATATTTATGCGTGCACTTCGTTCGTGTGAGTGTGTGTGTGAGTGTGTTGTTATTCCATCTTGCATGCGCATAGTTTGCCATCTCTTTTACTGCACGAAATGTTTCAGTTTGTCGTTGCCTTTGCTGTTACTGATGCTGTTGCTGTTATGTTTCTAGTTAACATAACTTTCAATAACATTTCGCAATCGTGATTTTCACATGCTTGCAAAAGAATTCAATTTTATGATCTGCTCAAATCAAAGTATTTTCAAATTAGTTCACACTTAATAGTAACAGGAGACGGGTTATACTTCTATTACGTAGCTTTATCATTTTCTGTAGTATAGCCTTATAATGCATTGGGCTACATTAGAAATTTGTTTTGGCCTTTGGGCATTTTAAATATATTTATGATATATCAATTTGAGCACGTCAATAACTTTTGATATACAGCTTTATGTTTCTTGGATCAATAATCCAGGCAATCATTATAATGACTTCAATTTAAATTTAATTTAGACTAAGCACAGCAAAACAGGTTCATTGCATTTCATATTGAATCGCTTAACGTCTCGAGCCAATATTATAGATAAATATCATTTAAATTAGAGATTTAATTTGTAAATGATTTGCTTAGTTTCTTTTATATTATGCATTTTCATTCTAAACCTATTTGATTTATAACTTGATAACTAATTGGTATATTTCTTTCTTTAGACAGATACAATTTGTGAATCCTCCCAACTGTGGATGTTGTGAAATCTAAATGGAGAAGTTGAAGCAATGAAGCAAACTACAACAACTTTTTTATTTACCTGAGCTATGAGTTATTATCCTATTATTCTCACATCCAAAACAAGTTGAATGCTTAATTATATATATATATATATATATATATATATATCTTTCGTTACCCGTTGGGTAATATACTCAAAACTACAACAACTTTGAAATATGTGCATCACATATAATATGGTTTTGCTAAAACTGTCTTAACCACAAAAATAACTATAATAAAATTGCATTTTTTTGTTTTTTTTTTATATATATCTATATATAATGTTTTTGTTGTTTTTTTTTTTTCGTTTTTAATTTGTATAGAGCTATTTTAGAAATACGTATATAGCTCTAGTCATACGAGCTCATAGTTGACATACTCTATTATATGAAATTAAAATTAACTTTACACTAAGTTTAACGTTTACGTTTAGGCGACCTAAACTTCGTTATGTTAGCTAGTTAAGTGGATCAAGCGCACGTGCTCGAATTGCTCCATTGAAAACTTAGTTTTTGTAAATTTTTTTTAAGTAGACGTACAACAAATGGATGTATTATTTTAAAGAAGGATAAAGTGTACGTGTAAGAGGCAAAAGCAGTTGCTTTTGTTGTAATATTAATATATATCTATATTTGATATATGTATGTCTATAAATGTACAAGATCTTGATCGTAGAATAGCTATCCAAATATTAGAGAAAATTATGAACATACATGATATATGAGGGTAGTCTAAGAAACAATATGTATGTGTAAAAATATAATTATATGTATTTATGTGTATGTATACATATATATATATATATATATATATATATATATATATATATATATATATATATATATATATATATATATTACTTAATTCTCAAACATTTTTAGACTAACCCAATGAATAGTTGGAGTCATAGTTTGCTGTTGATTTCCTAGAACGTTCAGCATTAGCTATTAAGTATTTAAACAATTTAATTGGAATTTTAAATATTCAATATTAAAAAAAAAATATCAATTTCAATTAAGAGTTTTGTATTATTTACAACATTTTTGCAGGTGGCTCAATTCGCAGTTAACTGGGCCACTGTTACGCTTAGCAGAGCGTGCAGAATACATTCTGTTAGACTCAAAATGGCACTGTTATGGCAATCAGTGCTGTTAAGCTGGCTGTAGTTGTTGTGGCCGTTGCTCATACGCCTCGTTGGCCGTCGTCGAGTGCGGTTGGCTTTGATTCCCTTTGGCTGCTCGCTGCTCGTTGTTCGTTTCGGTTGCTTTCGCGACGTTTCAGTTGGCGCGTGTTTGAATAGCATTGCGACCCAGTGCAATTAATTGAAATTAATTTAAAAACCAGAAATTAAGAGAAAACAATAGAGAAAAGAAATCGGGATTGACGGCAATGGTGCGAGGCAGTTTAATTGGCGGGCGCTGGGCGCCGGCTAATTGATGGCAGGACCACAGCCAAACAAATCAAACAGTGCAAATCGTGAATTTATACAAGACGCAACTGCTAAGCGATGCCAGCCAAGGTACGGTCGCCAGCCGACTACGACTCGCAGGATGAAGCCAACACTGAGCTGCTGGAGAAGCTTAAGCATCTGGATCGTCGCGCCCAGGCCGTCGAGAGCGGCAACGGCATTTGCAGTCGCAGCTCCGCCTGCTGGCAATCGCTCAAATTGAAATCAGCTCTAAATCATATCGGACTGCTCGTCTCCCTGTCCATCTACTGTGGCGTGGGCGGATTGGTAAGCAACAATTAAGACAACACATGAAACGCGCCTCGCAGACAGTCTGACAGGCAGACAGGCGAGCAAACAAATAAGCAAAACAGGCAAACAAACAAATCACTTGCATATTTTGCAAAAAAATAAAAGTGAAATAATTTTAATGTAACAACAACAAGACAAAGAGATCATGGCGAGAGAGAGAGAGGGAGAGCGATAAATAGCTTCCAAAAATCAACTCATAATTAAGGCATTAAACTATACCATATACATTATTTAAGTGCCTAGCGTTACTGCCACGTATACTGTAGCCGCCTCCTTTGCCTGTAAACGGCCACGCTCTAAAAAAAGCCCAATTGCCATGCAAATCGTATTCATCTCCAGACGCCAGTCTGGAAGCGCTGCATCGTTGACCGCCGCCACAGCCGCAGCCACATCCATGTGTGTGTGTGTGTGTGTGTGTAGACATTTAGACAAGTTTAAATACTTGTTGTCTAAACATTTACATTTTTGCCAATGACGTCGCCATTTATTGGCCCGTAATATAGCCAAATATCCATTCATGACTGCATCGCCCACAAGTGCAGCCACTCGCATTAGCTTCACTAATTGTTAGCTTCCGCAACGCACACTCTGGGCCCAGTTGACATATGGCCAATTGTCATGCTCTTGTCACATTTCCGAATGGCTATCAATACTCAGGCCCGGGCCGCAGTCCATAATAATACCGTTAGCCCCTTAGAGTGGGTTGCCTGCTTGAATTCTTGTTTATGTTTTGCTCTTGGCCATTTTGTTGTTCCCTCTGCTATTCGATAATCCATTGCAGATATATGGGCATATAGATACGCATATATCAGCTATATGTATATACGTATGTATATTGATATGTGTATATTGAGAGATATGTATCCAAGGCATAAATCTTAGTCAATTTCAATTCAATTTCAATTTCAATTTTTCATTCAATAAATGGAATAACTGGTCTATATAGTATTACATATACTGGTTTTATATTATCTAATATTTTCAATGGGTATATATATAATAAATAATGGGTATATAATTAATAACTACAAATTCAACATTTTCACAAAATTAACTTCATACTGATTTATACAGACTGAGTTATAGATACTTGGAGTTCACTGAACTTCTGAATTCAAAACTATTTGAATTCAGAATTTTTAAAATGTGTTCAAAATATATTAAACTCGTTCAAATTATTTTTAAATATATACAAATTTGTAGTCTTGGTTATTTCTGAGCTTGGCATTTCGGCTCAGCACTGAATTCTTCAAAAATTCAGTCTCTGCCTTCAGCTTGATGTAATAAATTGAAAGAGAAATAGTTGTTAATTGTGTTTTGTTATCTCTAGTTGGTTAGGATTTACGTTAGATTTGAATGTTTATTCGACCTTTGCTCTTTTGTTTTTCTTTCTTTTTGCTAACAAGAAATCATTGAGTGCTGGGCATTCAAACATGATTCATTTATCATTTGAGTTTTCATTTGTTTGCAAATAGAGTACTTAACGCCTGATTCATGGCCAGACAATTAAACTGAAAGTTTGGCCAGGTCTCAATAGACAACACCTCTGGGCCTCTTCTACATGCATGTTGTCCGGTGAGCAATTGCCGTGAATTAATCAAGCGAAAGAGAGGGGCAGGGCGGGAGAGAGAGGCCGTCGCGCCACCCACATGATATGTTAGCCAATTACGCGCACTTTGATGCCAAATTGATCGTCAAATTGTTGAAAATTTCAATTGAAATTTGAATTTCAATATGAATTACGGTATTGGGAGCATTTGTTTTATGTTTAGCTGGCCTTTTTTCTCGACCGAGCTATCCTCAATCGAGTCCATATAATAAACTGGCTGAGACAAGCCAAGTACCAAAAATAAAATGTGGCCTCATCATCAACAGCCAAAGGCAGCGGCAGCAACTGCTGCTGTTGTTGTTGCTGTTGTTGCTGTTGTTGCTGTTGCTGCTGTTGTTGCTGTTGTTGCTGTTGCTGCTGTGGCTGCTGCTGTTATTGTTGTTGTTGTGGGTCGGCGGTGCGTATACGTAGCATTTGGTAAACCATCGAGGCAAAGGCCATAAACGCTCCATTCACTGGGCTCCAACTGTGCTGCTTGTTTGCTAACACTTGCAACGTCCTGCTCCTCTTCTGCTTCCTCTTCTACTTCTTCTTCTTCTTGTCCTCAACTGCATGTAGTCTGCATCCGCTTAAGGTTAATGCCGCAGCTGTGGCGCTTTGTGCATTTGGTATAAATTTTTGCATTCACTCGTCGATTGCACCAAATGAAACGGAAGTGAATGTCACATAGAGATACACACACGTACACACACACATACACATGCACACACAGATATATCAACACATCATTTGATATGACTGTAGATGATATTGGTTTCGAATTTCCAAAGAATCAAAGCTGGCAAAACTTTTTCTCCTGGCATATGAATGAAATGTCCTTTTACCTACAAAGAGGTAGACAATCATAAAAAGTTTTTATTTATACCATAGCTTATTCATAGATTTATATATACATCCTATATACATATCTATATATAAAACTATTTCTATTTATTGCCTTTTTGATTATGATGAACTCAGAGGTTGATTGAATACTGATTGATAAATGGACTAGCATTGGTTTGTTGCTTGATTCACTGCTAATTGATGGATTGATTGATTGAGTCACTGACATATGAATGCACTGACGGATGAGATGCCGCATTGATTGATAAATAGCGTCTTTGATGTTTCAGATTGATTGACAGACTAACTGCTCCAGTGACTGACTGAGCGATTAATCTAGCGATTAATCATTGACAGATGACTGATTAATAGAGTCTTCAAGGTTTGACTGAGTAATTTACTTAGTGACTGATTGACACAGATATGTTTAGCGAATGACTAACTGACTGTCAGATAGATTGATAGATCGATAGATTGAAATACATAGTGATTCCATTTAGTGATTGTTTTACTCATTGACTACTTGACTGGTAATTGATTGACTGATTGATTACTTAGTGAATTTGAAATTGACCTATCCAGAAAATGATGGACTGACTGTCAGAATGACTGAATGAGTGAGAGCTTGTATTACCTAATGGTTTGATTGGGTGATTAATTTATTTATTGACAAATTGACTGGCAATTGATTGACTGATTGATTACTTAGTGAATCTTTGATACTGAGCTATCTGCGATCGATTGAATGACTGTATGAAGAACTGTTTGCGATTGATTAAGAGAGTGCATCATCTAGTGATTGGTTGAGTGACTGTCTTATAGATTCATTGATTGACATCCAATTGATTGATTAATAGATTTGCTTACTAAACTGGAGGCTAAGTGCAACACTTAATTTGTGACTAATTCATGAACGAGACCTACCAAAATACCAGCTGATTGACTAGCCGACTGACTAGTTGATTGTCTGATTGATTGCCTAGTGATCCTATTATTCCTAGCTAACAATACACTTACTGATTCAATGATTGACTAGCTAGCTCACTGGGCAACATTGCGTCTAACTTCCTTACCAACTGGTGGATTGATTGACTGATTGATTGATGACCTTTTGATTGGCAGACTGGGTAAGTTATTGTGTCACTGATTAATCGGTTGATTAATTCCTGGCCAACTGGTTGATTGATTGATTGACTGCTTGACTGACTGGCTGACTGAGCTACTTGCTAGATGATTGATTGATGTACTGATTGTGTCACTTCGTGAGCAACTAGTGTATTGATTGGCTGGATCAAAAGCCTGAAATTCCTCGCCTTACATCATCCTGTCGTTATATTCTTCAATGTCAGATATATGTATATATGTATATATTGTAGTCATCTGCAAATCTGATACTCCCTTTGCAAGGAAGAGCATTAAAGTAGGTCAAATGTCGCGCTTGAATGTGTGGCTTAAACACAAAAGTGTTTCATTTAATGGCTTCGCTTCAAATCTAGCCATAATCGCTTAACAACTCAGTTAAGTTCTTTACAGATTCGAATTGATTTCAAGTGCTTTGCTATGGCAATCGCTACACGGACACGCTGCCTGAGCTCTTGATTGCCCTTTGAGTGCTCAGACAATCGACATTTATCTGCCTGCTTAATGCTCGCACATTTTTAGTGGCTGTCAACGGTGCGCCGCAAGTTGATTTATTAATTAATCTTAACCCAAAAGGATCGTCTGAGAAGTGTTCTCGCCAATTCAAGTGGGAGTCCCAGATCCCAAACACACATGGCCATATGGTCAGTGGAGTGGGTGCTCGAAGTCTGTCATAATGCATGGGGAATCTGCCTATAAATCATTTTAATTAGCATATATATATATATATATATATATATATATATATATATATAAACTGAGGCGTTGCTATTGTAAATCGCGCAGCTTTATCGATTCGTATCACGTAAAAAATAAAGGAAAAAAGGAGTTTCGCTTTATCAAAAATGCTCGAGTCACCTTAGCAGCCACTGCCAAAAGCGAGGCCAAATAAATTAAGTCGTTGGCCACACACAAAAAAAAGAAAGCAATTAGACAGGCGTGCGAATGTGTGTGTGTGTGTGTGTGCGGGCGCGCGTTTGTTATCTGATTAACTGGGCTATCCAGGCGCAGACATACATGATTTTATATTAAGCCAATTTCTTGGCCATAAATGAGAGCAGGAACTAGGCACGGCCATGCTTCGGATGTTTACGTTTTGATTTTGACCAAAAGTCAACTCGCTAAAAGACACACGCACACACAGGCATGGACGCACTCACACCCACACACACACACACACAGGAAATCACGCCAGACGCGCATTAAGCGTGTGACAAGCGGACATTTGATTGTGCCCTGTCGCTTTGTTTGAGCCTTAATTTTGCCTTCCTGGCCAATGTCTGCTGCCTGCTTTCTGGCGGGGCGCGTCTCCAAATTGAAATACACCCGCAAGCTGACTTTAAATGGCCAAATTATGTTGAATAAGTCGCCGGCTCAGCGACAAATGAAGCCACAAATGGCTATATCAGAAATATTCGTTGAGTCGAAATTGTGAAATGCTTAAAGTGTAGAAAAAAAGAACATGTAGAAACTGTAGACATTTAATTTTAATCTATAAATATGTACATATATATCCGGCACTACTATATCTTTTGACAGTCCCGGCCATTTAGAGGTATCGCATCATTCAAAAAGCGATGTCAACAAATCTACTTGAACCAAATAAGCCCCATAGGAGTGTAAATTTATCAAAAAAGTATATAGTATATATGCATATATGCATATATATATTAAGTATATAATATATTGTATATATGCATCAAAGCTCGGATAAATTTTGAAATTTGTTTTTGCCATTCCACCTGTTAAGCTGAGCTCTAATTTGTCCTTATTTTGTGATAGTCAAATTAATATAAATATTGTAGACAATATCTTCCTGAACAGTTCTGCAATCAGTGGAAATCAAAAGAGTCAATCTATCGAAATTGATAAAGGCTACCAAATTTCGAAGCTAAGCTCCTAAATTTTTATTGGATATAATGTGGTTTTCCTCTTATTTTGTTGAAACAAAGTCAATATTTAGAGCAAAATCAAAGCAGCAGCAATTCGTGGAATATACGTCTACCAATTATATTACATTAAAGAGTTCCCATTTTTAATATCTTTGCTAATTAACCCAACTTTGAAGAATCATAAATACCCTTAAAATTCCTTTGGTTAATTACCTCAAAGAAATAAAAATAAAAATCGGTCTGTGTGCGACGTTCTGGCTTTCTGGTAAGTTCTCAGTTTGAAAAGGGGGCGCGGTCTATGAAATCTTCGATTCTTCGATAATAGAACAAAATTGGAGGACGAGTATGCGTCACCCGATTAAATTTAAAATTGAAACAGACCTTGCATATAATATATATTTATATAACATTTTGGTTTCATTCGCAACGACTTTTCTCTGTTGTTATATCTAATAGAGCAGCTCTTTCGATACTCTTCTTGCAGTTGTAGTTGATTAAGAATAAAAACTATTCCTATAGTTATAATGAGCAGCTCTTTCGATATTCCTCTTACGGTTGTACTTCATTAAGAGTCCAAACTATTCCTATAATTATAATGAATTACGCTCTGCAGGGCAAAGGCCACTTGTGGTAATACGAATGCATATAGAGATCAGTTAACCTTATCTGAGCTGATATTGAATACGAGCTACGCTTAAATGAATTCCCGTGGGCGTGCCCCCAACCTAGTGGGCGCTATTCCATTTGTAGTCTGACAATTGCTTCTGCATGAGATTTAATGAAACAATTCGGCTGTGACGCCTGGCACTATGCAACACTTTGTGCTCTTTGCAAATTCCAATCATGTCGACAAGCCCGAAAGCTCCCCAGGCCCCTCCCACACACACGCACACACACACACGATTGCGATGCGTGTAAATGACTCAAGAATGACAAGCGAAACACGAGACATGGCCGAAATTGCGAATGACAATCGCATCCATCGATGCCCGACGCATCAACGCGAATAGTTTGCAAAGTGTTAAGTGTATTAGTGTGGGGGTACGCATGAGAAGGATCTCTCTCTGTGTGAGTGTGCGTGTGTGTGGTGGCTACAGGTTATTGTGTGGGTTAGATGATGGCCGTGACGTAAAGTTCGTCTCTTTTCTAGCTCTTCCATTTCATTTTTGTGGGTCAGTCCGCTGTACGCATAGGGCATACAAATCGAGTGTCGAGCTGTCGGTTTGCTTATTTTCAATTTATTTACAACAAAAAAACAAAAGCCAAAACATATCAATGTATTCATATGTGTTTGTGTGTGTGTGTGTGCGTGTGTGTGTGTGGCATAAAGTGTAAGTCATAAAATTACTTGGCCACAAGAAAAGCAAAAACAACAAGAAAGCACGGTTAACTGAGGGTTAATTGAAGTCGACTATTGAATGCCCTTCAAGTTGATGTTAGAAAAAATATATATCAATATATATTTGATTTATTGTTATTGTTGGCTTTGATATATATACCCAAGCATATTGTGATATTGAGCGTAATATCATAGTAACTCAAGTCATTTGGGCTAAGCATACTCTTAACTCTACTTTTATTCAATTTACAACTATTCGCCAATCGTATTTATTTAATTTATTTTGTCATTCATTTAAGTCGCTGATCGTAGGCTGTGGCCATCTTCTGCCGCCAGGTGTCGCTACCATATGAACTCTTTAGCATAGCTGTTAAGTTAACAGCGCGCCACAACGTTAACATTTTTGAAGACATACAAATGCTAGAAGTATAAATTGCAAGAGATAAGAGCGACGCTTGAATTTGCCTGCGAGAATTCTCTGCTCACTTACTAAGGGCTTGCTGCACAGCTGCAAGTGAAGACCAAGGGCTTTATTTAATGAAATCCCATCCTGAGACAGCTGTGTAGGAGAGCTTCTATGCATAATAGTGTGTGAGCTGAAATGTAGTGCTGCGGAATGTGCAATTATTTTTCAGATTAACTCTATTTACTCTACATTATCTATAAGATGTGATATCTATAACAGGCCAAGGCGCACGATATGAGAACTCTAGAATCTGCTAAGAGAGATATCTGCGAATATGTTGAGCTGGAAAATTTGTTTCGTTAAGTGAATAAACATTTATTAAATTATAAATCAAGCAAAGTGTCTCTCTTCAATTTATGGAATTTATTGAACTATTTCGTTGCAGGAGTCTTCTTCTTCTAGAGTAATCGAACGCCACATTTGACGCTCATTTCTTTCGATAAAATTCAAAGTTCTATGAGAAAGGATTTTAAAATATGTGAAAGGTTTTTTTTTTTTTTAAAGTTGAAATTATATTTATCTGTCTTCAATATATCATTTTAATTAAATTTATTTTGTATATTTTTCTTCTTCTCCTAGGGAAAACTATACTGCACATTTGAAGTATTTGAAAAATATTTCTAGATTTTTTTAAAAATTCTTCTTCTTATTTTTCTAGCAAAATTTCTACTCCTTATAGCTATTATAGGAGTAGAAATTATAGCTATTTCTTTAGCTAAAAGTCAAGGATTAATATGTTAAAGGGTTTTCTTCACTTTTATTACCTTTGCTGGAGTGGTCTTGAATTGGATTGAATTACTATATTCCTGTTCTATTCCAAATAAAACTCCAGATGAGATGACACTATAGTATCCAGTTCTAAGTTAAATATATAGTGCTATACCCTCCACTTCTATTGAACATCTTTGTAAGAAGTTAAACGAACTCAAACTTTTCTCTATGTATTACAAGCTGCATCACAGAACGTGCATACTCTTCTGGCAGCGTATTTTGGCTATTTTGTTATTGCTTTGTTTTTGCTTTTTGTTTTTTGTTTCTGTCTTTTGATGCTGACGCTTTCTAGGGGTCGGCCAAGAGCCGTCGAGCGATTTATTTACGCATTTTACACGCAACAAAAAACTTTATCAATTTCTACATATGCCACACACTCCCTCACTCACACACACACACACACACACACACACACGCACACATAGACTTTTCGGCTAGTGATGAACATTTTGCAGACGCCGTAGAGTCGATGACGCCCATTGGCTTTTGGCCAGCAACTGGCGCCTCGACTCTCTCTTCGTGTGTGTGTGTGTATGTGTATTACGGCAATATGATTTAACAAATTATCCGACGACAGCCAGGTGACAAAATTGGACAGATTTATGCAGCAGGCGCCATTAAAATTAAAGCCAACAACAACAACTGGAATTACTCGAAACATTTGCTGAGATTTTCATCGCGTGCCATTTTCTATAAATAGAGGAAATGAAATCTTTCGCCTTTTGCCTCTCGCGTCGCGCCTTTCTAGAGAATTTCATGTGTTGTCTGCAAATTATATGGATCATTGGCCTCTTAACTGTGCACATTTAGCGCCTGCAAGACAATCAGCCGCTCTTCATTCGCTTGGCTAATTGCTTTGGCCTTCTTAAGTTTTGCACTGACCTCTGGGAATGAGCTCCAGGTAGATCGATGGACTGTGCAATCGCTTTGTATTATATAATTATTATTATTATTATTATTACTATTGTTATATTATATTGTCTCTTTATGCCTGAATTATAAACTTTCTTTCAAAAATATGAATGCTGAATATTGTAACAAGTAAAGTTGGCCATCTCATACTTCTCTATTGTTTTTAAAATTTGATCGCAGCCAACTTCGCACTTAACTTCTTTACCGTTGTATTTTTGAACAGCTGATATAATTGGGATTGGTTGTAATATGTATATTGTTCATTTTTTTTGGAATAGTTTCGGTTTAATGCATTTTCGTCGATTCAAGGAAAGCGCCGCAATATTAAACTCCTCCTCGATGAAGATCGGGGCTGCACTGAATGATTTATTTATATTATTTATTTTTTTTTTTTGCTTTATACACCTTCAGTCAGGTATGTTGGCTAGAAAAACTCCTCTTCTCCCTACCACCCTAGAGCCGCGAGCTATCCCATAATAATCTTCAAGCTGAAGCCATCGAATATGCTCCAATTGAGTAAATTTCGCCGTACTTCTGCCTCAGGCCCGTCATCATTTGCCAGAAGTCTACTTAAAGACCCCGTGGCTATCCTCGTTTTTCTCGTAGCATGCTACAGCTGTTCCTTGTAGGTATGTTGACTGTCTAGAGGGACTCCTAGATAGTTCACTGTCCTCTAGTTTGTTAGTTAAGGCGATTTTGAAGTCAAACGTTACTAGCAGAATTACTGGGCGTAGTTGAAAACTTGTCCTATATTGTATATAGCCTTATGCCAATTAATTAATTTTCACATGTTTTTATTATCAATTAATGTTGATATTAGGAGTGTTCCTAAATTTTCCTTGATGATGAATTCATAATTTTTCAACTAATTCAGCTGCTTTGACTTGGCGTTCATACGGACGGACATGGTTAAATCAAGTCAGCTCGTCGTCCTGATCAAGAATATATATACTTTATGGTGGCCGCCACGCCTCCTTCTGCCTGATACAAACATATAATTCTAGATTTTCCATTTTCAATGGTTCCAGGGATTAAAAAATGAAAACATCCGAGCTTGATTTGATCTAGATCTATATACTAATGCAAATATACAAATATGTTCTCACTATATGTGTATATTGATTATTTTGATATATATCTGTGACTTAACACTTGAGGTTCGCCTTGTAAATGGCTTCATTGTGATGTAGTTGGTAAATCGAAAATTTGCGCTTCAAGCGTAAGTATTCGTGCCACAATTTGTGGCAGCTCCAGCAATTCCAATGCAAATTGAACGACTTCCATTTGCACAAACGCGCACGCACAGACTGTCTGTGTGTGTGTGTGTGTGTATATTTACCTTGCGGCGTTGTTTGCTTTCGCACCTTTTGCCAGCTGTCATTGTCCATGGCAAGATAAAGGCCATGGCAGATCTTTTAGCCAAGGCTCATATGCAAAATAAAAAAAAACCGCAAACAGATGAAATGGACGATGCAACAAAAGCAACTGCCGGGTTTGCTCCGTGCTCTTGCTCTGTTTGCTGTTGTTTCCCTGTTGGTTGTTTTTCTTCTTCTTTATATTTTTCGTGTTGCTCTGGTTTTGAGGCCCGCCGCACTTTGTTGTTGGCCGCAATGTTTCAGTTTACGGCAGCCGTCGCTTGTCCATTGCGGCGTATGAGTAATTTTTAAGGCAGCTCACGGCAGACCAAAACAAAAAAAAAAAAAAAAACAAATATCGTAAAATTATTTAACATATTTTACGTCTAGGTAGTTGTTGTCATTATTATTATTGTTGTTGTTGTTGTTGTTCTCTTTAGCCAGCGAGCAAATAAATTTTGGAAGAATTCTGCAGATGTTTGCTTTGTTCCATTCGATTTTTGGTTCGATTTTCGATTTAATTTGTACTTTTTTCCCTCAGCGAATAAAGCGAAATTAAAAATAATTTGTAAACTTTTGTAGTTGTTGTTGTTGTTGGTTTTTTCGATGCTCGGGTCAAAATAAACGATCTATTCAAAACTCGCATTAATAATTCTCACAATTTATTATAAAATAATAAACTACGAGATGTGTGCTCGCAATTTGTTTATATGATTTATTTATTTAGCGAACGTACCACACCCACCCACACCCACACACACACACACATACACATACACATACACATACACCTTGACACATCACGCTCTTTTTAAGAGAAACTAAAATCCAGATTCGACTAAATTCAAAGCCAAAGCACAAAAGTTTATGGAGAGTTGGCGTGTCAAGGTCGTTGTTTATATATATATATATATTTACATTTATATATTTTGGAATCATTAATGCTATTGTTGTTAGACGCCGTAGTACGAGAAAATTTTGGCACTTAGTGGCAGGAAGTGGCCCATAACAAAACATTCAATGTTTTAATATAATTGAAATTTGAATTGGTAATTTATAGCAAACATTAAAATGCACTTAAATAATAATAATAATAATAATAATAATAATACCATAAACAAAATATGTGAAAATATGATGAATTTAATAGAAATGAAATAAGTTAAGCCTTAAAAACTAGTTAAATGTATTCGAAACATAATTTTGAGATGAATTGATCTTGTCGACTAGGAGATACTCTGTACTCTGCAAAGAACTGTTATCATTATAATCAAAAACGAATGTACTTATTTTGGGCAATATTATGAGAACTTCTTACAAGAAGACACAAGTCTCTAGTATTTTAATTAGGTTTTTGGGTCGAAAGGGGCGTGGTGTACAAAATATTTGCATTCATTGCATGGACCTACACAATAAGTCGAAAATCTCTAGCTGTAATAGTATTCAAGTTACGCTTAAAAGTCGAAATAAAATGATCGATATTTATCAATTTTCACATTATCGATAATATGGCAATGCGATGGAGCGAGCAAAATTTATAAACTTGAACTTCGTATGGTATACACAAGTATGCGTACGCACAGTGTATAAAAATTGAATTGATTTTCGATAATCAATAATAAGAAACCGGGAACAATTATCTATTTTTGGAAACAAACTAGATCTGCGCGTAAAATACTCGGACCTAGAAAATAAAATTTCAAGTCGCTAGCTCTTATATCTTCTGAGGTCGACGCGCTTAAGCATACGGACAGACAGATAGAGCTAAATTGGCTGTGCCTAACTTTTCGGAGCTGAGCATCTGCAATATGTGTATATAATAATTATATAACTAATATACTTATATGATATTTGTGTGAGCTACAGTGTTCTATGCTGGTTCGAACAACGACAACTTTTAAATTTCTTATCAACTAGGAATATTCTGCTCTACCTGATTGTCTTTAACGAATGTGACTCTAACATGTTTGAAATGAAACAAAGGTTCTCTATAATGGCCATAGCAAGTTAAACTAAATTCAACAATGTTGAGCTAGATTTTTCAAAGGACTGCTGGCAGCTTTTGTTATATAAACTTCTCCATAGGTCCAATTAAAATGCTGTAAAATAAATACCTTTCCAAAATGCGCAGCAATTACGAAAATTGTGGCAAAAAGTCGCAAAAAATGGAAAGCAGAATAACAACGTGAGCCACTATTTGGGGGCAATGGGGCAACACGACGACCGCTTTGACCGAAAACAACGTTTGCGTGTAATGCATATACCAGCAGGAGTCGAAGCAGAAGCAGGACGCGGACAGAGCTTGAGGTTGAGCTGGTGGCGAGTGGCGCCCGGCGAGTGGGAAGGTTGGCTGCCTGGATTGACTTGCACAAAGCGACAGGGCAGCAGTTTAACCACATGCCAGGCCATTCGCATGTCTTGGCGTTCCTCAGATTGTTTGCAGTAACCAATCGTTAGCTTTCAGCGTTTCACTACCCTAGCAGCGGGTCACACGAATCAGTTGAGGAGTACGGCTAATCAGTGTAGAGTAGAGGAGCACCCAATACTTACTCTATGGCAATCGATCCGATGAAGCGACTAAATCTGATAGCTTCCATTGAATCAATTGAGATTTCAGGATAGAAGATGCCTAAGCATATACATTGTTCGATCTATTGCCGATGTTGCCGATGTTGGGCTTTGCTTTGGCTCATGTTTTGTTCGGCACGCAAACAACTTTGGCATTTCAATTTGGAGTTGGCAGGATATTTAGTTGAGTGCCTTAAAATCCTTGCCATGTTGAGTTGCGTGCAGAATTTTGCATGTCAAAATCTCGCTGATTGATGATACTCGCAATACATATACACGAGTGAGTATGAGTGTGAGTGTGTGTGTGTCTTACTTAAATGCGCATAATGCGCATACGCAACGTGGCACCACGCCAATGTCAATCATTGACTGCAACGCTTGACTTCATCCCAGGTCTATCAACACATACACACACACACACACACACACACACACACACACACACACACTTATAGTGTTACAACTGTTGTGACTTGCATTGCAACATCGTGCATGAAAGTCGCTGATTGATTTCAACTAGCAAAGTAATAAATCAAACAACAGCATGACTAAAGTTTAAACTGTCAATTCATATATATTTATTTATTTATTTTGACAATTTACGATATATGTGCGCGCATATTTCATTTTCTGTCAACATTTACTATTATATATCATGGGCATGGAGTATATTAGCTTTATGCAATTGTCCGACTCGATGTCCTTCCATATGAAGCTAGAGACTTTAAGCTTAGTGCATATTTTTGCCTTGTTATTATTCCAAAACGTCCTCCACGGGTGTACAGTTTTGAATATGATAGCAGCGCCCTCATTGAAGTTGCTAGGGACATGAAATATGCAATATACTTGGGTTGGTAACCTTCCTATAAAAATATATAGTGTGTACCCTTACGACGAATAAAACTTTAATATTTATAAATATCTTTAGCTTAAAAGCTCATGCTCAATAAACTAAATACGGCATAGCAATGCTTCTTTATGCGTAAATACTAGCCTGAATGTAACTAAATCTAAATCTGAATTATATCAGATTATTAAAAACACTCTAATTAGGAGAAATATTTCTAAAAACAAGTACTACAACAGGTGCCAAAATTATTTATCTTTATTTCCATATTCTCTTTTCAACTTGTTTTTTTTTTTTTTTAATGGTGGATAACTTTAGTTAAACTCTATTCTCTCAATCCCTTGCTCCCTCACTCCCACTCCTCCTCCTCACTCTTTCTTGCTTTCGCTCTCTCTCTTTCTCGCCCTCTTTCTCTCCTCTCTTTCTCTCCGCCTCTTTCTCTCTCCCCTTTTCTCTCTAACTCTCATTCAGCAGCCGATATTCTCAAACAAATTCTGCATTTATTATAAATTTAACTAGGGCTTGATTGGAAGATAATAATAATAATAATAATAATAATAATAATAATAATAATGTTAATAATAATAATAATAATAATAATAATAATAATAATAATAATAATAATATTAATAATAATAATAATAATAATAATTATAGTACTTAGAATAATAACAATACAAATAATGAATACATCTATATGATCTATTTGCAGAACTTTTCATACCAAACGGTATTAGATCTCTTTGGATATGAATAGTAGACAAAATTATAATAATTTTATGATATATTAAAAGTGATCTTCCCGCTAGCAACATATGAATATAGCCAAATTTACCTAATAGCCAAATAATGAGCTAAGCTATTGTAAATTTTGTGCTTCTCATTGGGGCTTTGCATGCGATGGCATCACGTTTGACCATATGAGATATGGCAGACTCATCCGGCAGCTGCTCACAATACAATATCAATCAGTCTGTCCATCATTTTACCACGCCCCTGCCGTTGCCTCTGACGCCCCTCCATCCGCTGGCATTGGGTCGAGGTCTGCTCAAGAGCTGTGAAACACGCGCACATAATTAAAACCAAATATGTTAGCTGTCCGAAATTGTTGTTAAAAATAAATACGCCTCAAAAATAGCTTGTTGTTGCTGTTGTTGTTTTCCCATTTGTAATTTAGTGATTTTTGTTAAAAATTTATTTATTTATTTTGTTTTTGGCAGTTTAATAATTCAATTTGCTCGGCTCATTAAAATCGTTGAGTCGAAACAGCTGGACGTTAAGTCGACTCGTATTTCTCTTTGGCCATGTCATGTGGCACGCAAGCCAGCGGAAGTCCTCTTGGCAGCTCCAATCTCTGGCTACCGTTACGCATGCCCTCAGAAACCCCCCCCCCCCTTCGCTTTAGACACCTGCCATGTTTGGCTTGCACGCGTCAAATTGTGAAAAACGCAAAGCAGCTCAAAACTATATAAATGTTTGCATAGACTAGAAAAGGCGGCAGTGACCGACTAGGTAATACTCTACATCTTTACTGGTAGAGGTAGAAGTAGAAGTAGAAGTAGAAGTAGAAGTAGAAGTAGAAGTAGAAGTAGAAGTAGAAGTAGAAGTAGAAGTAGAAGTAGAAGTAGAAGTAGAAGTAGAAGTAGAAGTAGAAGTAGAAGTAGAAGTAGAAGTAGAAGTAGAAGTAGAAGTAGAAGTAGAAGTAGAAGTAGAAGTAGAAGTAGAAGTAGAAGTAGAAGTAGAAGTAGAAGTAGAAGTAGAAGTAGAAGTAGAAGTAGAAGTAGAAGTAGAAGTAGAAGTAGAAGTAGAAGTAGAAGTAGAAGTAGAAGTAGAAGTAGAAGTAGAAGTAGAAGTAGAAGTAGAAGAAGTGTATATCCCAGATATTTACACATTTTACAGAAAAACTTCTACCTCATAAAAATGTAAAAACGTAGCATATATGTAGTCGCATATCATAACACAAACATATTTTGTACAAAAAATATATATGTATTCTTTATAAGTTATGTACACTAAATCGGTCAAAATAAACTCGTATTAGTTGTTTTTTTATGCGGCTGACCTGATTTGCGCTACTCATACTTATTTCTTGTTGCATGCAAATCGCGCCTAATCGTAGTTGAGTTTATTTAATGTCTTCGTGACACGGGCAAATGGCTGTCACGTGCGGCAGGACACGCGACACGGGTCAACGGGATTAGCGAGTGAGTTGAGTGAGAGCAGGAGTGAGAATGAAAGTGAAAGTGAAAGCTCAGCTGTGACCGAGACTCGCTTGATTTTCAATATTGAGGAAGCTGCCTTCTGGCTGGCTTCCATCATCGAACACTAAAAAGAGACAAAAACACGGCCTAAGCAACGCGAACAGCGCCCTTGACGACTGCCGCAGTCTATGGGGAAATCAAGAGCACATAAGAGACGAGTGAAAGAATTAACTTCAACTAGAAGATACCCTCTTAAATTATAATTGTTTAATTTTGTATTATAACAAAAATGGAAATTCTATAAAATACATTTGAATCTACATTTAAAATTTGGATACTTTAGATTTAATGATGTAGGAGAGATCATTTAATAACTGATTTTCGATAAGGCTTTTAATCGATAACAAAATAATGTGATGAGCTATTGATTTTAGGAGATAAAATCGATACGTGCGCTCTATATACGGACATTTATAAAAAAATGCACGTCTCGAACATTATACTCCGATTTCTCCGTTTCAATGAGTTCAGAGTATAATAAAACATATAAAATTTATTAAAATAAATAGGCCAAAAGCTCCAGTTGCCAGTGCTTCATTTTTAAGTTAGCGTTGATTTTATATTAATTCTAATCTCTAATAAATAAATCAATTAAAGTATTGCTTTTTTAAGTTAGCTTTTGTTTTTTGTTAATTGGAATCTTTAAAAAAGAAATAAATTAAAATAAAAAAATATTAATATTATTTTACAACTTAGCTAAATCGCCGAACATCAAAGTCATAAAATATATTGAATGAGTTTGAGTTGGAGTGCGCTTACAGCTCTCTAATACTAATCAAAGTCTTTCTGGCTCTTTTTATAAAATTGGGTAGTTTTAGTTAAATCAATTTAGAAGAAATATCTAAGACAAGTTTACAATATTAATACGATAACTTGACTTTCCCTCTCTATTGTACCTCATTTGGCAACTCTTGCAAGTACAGGGTATTCAACGCCATAGTTTCACTGTGTTTGTCCAGCTGCTTATTATCGGACGCCGCGCTCATTATGCGAAGCTCATCATGGGCGAATGTCAACCTTTGACAGCTGCCGTCTCATGCCTGATCTCTGACGAGTGCCGGTCCTTTATTTTCGACACTTTCTATCGCTTCAATTGGCAATTTGCATACCCTATGAATAGATATTACAGTGTGCGTATTGTATTATCCATATTATGCTAAATATGTGCTTATATTTATTTTGGGCTCGCATCAGCTGCTGTGCCTTCAATTTGACCACGCAAATGACAGTTTTTGTTTGATTTAGGTTGTTTCTTAACTTTTTTTTTTTGTTCGAAATATGCGAAAAAGCCATATTATCTATTGCTGATTAGCTTGAATTAGTAATTGTCAGAGTATTTCATTTTCAACTTATTTATGTTGAAAGTGATATAGAATATACTATTTTGAATCCAATTTTTGTCATTATTTAAGTATAAAAACCACATTTACCCTAAAATCATATTTTTATTTGGTTCAGTATGCTGCTATATCTAATACAGTTAATGAATCTGTATTGCTGTTAAGCAAATTTATCTAGAGGCTATAGCGCGAGTGCAAGATATCACGAAGCTCATCCTCCAGTTCCCAGAGCACTCTTTGGGGCACCGATTGCTTTGCTAGTGGTAAGATCTCGTGGTAGACATCATTCATATCAATGTCTTCACCGCGTGCTTCACATAGTTCTTGTATTTTAGCAGTCATCTTGTCTTTCCAGCCGCATTCCGTAAGTAGTCTCCCCAACAGATCAGTCATATACTTCAATTCATCTTGATCCAGGAGTTGATCGACTTCCCAAAACATTGGCGCATTGTTGCTGTCATCAGTATCGCTGCTGCTGCTGTTTTCCATGATTTTATAAATAAATATTTCAAGCTATTCAATTTTTACACATTCGTAAAATGATATGAAAACTTAAAAGTAATTTTTTTACATTTAGGATGTATATGAAATGTCGACGTGATTCGATTTGCTATGCCTCCTCGATTTATGTATTCCTGTGTAGGGGATTACAATTCTACAGCTGATTTTCGATCGAGTTTTTAAGGAAACAAATTAATTTCCCATTTGAAATGGATATAAATAGTGAGTTAGAATATAGTTAAAATAAATATTACATATGTATGTGAATAAATTCTATATGATATATAGAACATTTTTAAATAATATACAGCATATACATATCTAAGGATATTCATAGGGTATTCAAATCTTCTAATTGTTCTTTGGTTTGGGTAATTGAGGCCAGACTTGTTTTTGGGTTACATACATATACATGCAATAGCACTTTGGAGTGGGGCTAATAGATCTGTTACTTTCTAAGGGTGCAGGTGGGGCGCTGACATTATAATTATGTTTATTATTTTGGGGTTTCGCTCAAATGATATACTGCATCCTCTTTCTGTGTGGCCTTGGCCATGGTTCGGAGTCCAAACAGTGGTGCATAAATACATATGCACTATATATCTGTGTCAAGTGCGAATGTGTGGAAAATGTGCTGCGCCGTTGATGTAGTTGCTATGAGAGGCCATAAAAATGAGAGATAAACTCGTTTATTTATAATTTAATGGGCTTTGGCAGCACTTCAACTGCAGCAGGAGGTGGACCACAGCCAGAAGTTGACTGGAAAGTGTCCCAAATCGTGTTGAGCACTGTAGCAAATGAATTGCACCACATAATGCGATAATGAGTCTGTGGATATATATACATATATGTGAGAGAGCTGCTCTTGAGAAAAATGTTCCTGATTGAGCTGCAAGACTTTGTGCTGAAGAGCACTTAAGGATATAATAGTATTGGGCAAATGTATGTAACAGTCCTCACGAAATATATTGAGCCATAACGATCGCACTGATCTCGTGATCCATAAATAGTGGAGACTATACCGACAGCTTCTCCTATTATTATCCGTATAATCCTTACAAATCGCTAAATTGATTATTGTTAGCTGCAATTCTATAATGCAGGGTAATTTACTAGTCAAGCAGTTTCGACTAACTCAATCTTACTTGATTTCGATTATTATTATGCTTTATTAAATTTAGAGCCGGTTCAGCCGAATTTAGTATCCTAACGAGTTTTAATACTGATTGAATAGAGATCCTAATTCATAAATTTCTCCAGCTAAAGTCCGACGAATATTACACCAAAGGCCAATAGACTTTTTCCACTCAGTGAACATGCCATCGCAGGCTTTGGTTGGGGTTTGTGTGTTCAAGGCGAACATCTTTGCATATTTTGCAGTGCAAAGCATGGCAGAATCGCACGATTCGCTAATTGTTAATAAATAAGACAAAGCACCACTTGGATTTAATGAGCTGGCAGCGATTTATGTATAGCAGCAACAACAACCACAAGCAGCGGCAGAGGCAGAGGCAGCCATAATAATAAATTTATATCTAATTTGGTATCAAATCATAAGCTTATGAAATCATAAATTCAAGAACGGCCAATGTTAGTACAACAAAGTTCAAGTACATGAAAATTTGTAGCCATATAATAAAAACGCCCCGCTGCTCGGCGGGCGCACGACCCGACGCGTCGTGAAAAGCGCATCAATATGGCAAATGGAAAATCGGAAAATAGGAAAATGGGGAAATGGGAAAATGGGGAAAATTGAAAATGAAAATGCTTGTATTCTGTATAAACAAAGCCATTTGACTAACAACAACAACAACAACAGCAATATGCACAGTTCTCACTCAAATATAATTAACATTCAACTTCAAGTCTTATGTTTTATTGCACTAGACATTTGCAATACACAAAATGATCGACTAGATTATGCCCTGTAGATGAATTGAATGTTGTTTATTGGTGGATATATGTGATTCGATGGAAGTGCTCAAAGTATCAATTGGCTACATAAATCTGATGTTTATAGAGTTAAATTGATAGTGTATAATAAAAGTCAAGTATACTCTAAATCTAAAAGAATATAAAGTTAGGCCAAACTAATAATAATATAATAATAATCAGAGTATCTCCAGACTTTACTCCTCTTGCATATTCCAAAATATGGAAAATATCAATAGATACTTACTAAATTAATAATTATAAAATAAATAATAACTATACACAAAAATATAAATAATAGTAATAATTTGTTAAACTTTTAATCTTGTGAATATTCAAAGATATTATGGAAAATATATTGTGTGGAAATGTTTAAAGCAATATCCAGAGCAATTTAGCCGATGATTGATATCGAATCATTAAATTCAATAAAAATAATTTGTATAAAGCAATGGCAAGAGCTGTTCGAAGCCAGTCGGAAATGCTAAAGAGTACAAAAGTAAAAAGTAAAAGCCATGAACAAATATTTCTATAGGCATGATTAAAGCGAAGCCATTTCGTGGCGCCCTTTGGGCGGAGCTAATAATTTTCGCATTTTCACCGCGCTTCCGTTTTGGCAGGCGACCCGAGAAAGTTTCACTCGGCCAGGGACCTAGATCCAAACGCAGACCTACAGTGGGCCAAAAGCTCTACCTAGACCCAAAAACTCATCTCAGTTAGCGCCCAGCGAAGGTCGTGATTTGTTATGTCTTACGGCCAAGGCCCGCTCAACTATTGACGGCAGCACTAGCTGCTCCAGAAGGTCAACAACACCCGGAACTAATTTGTAATAAACAGCAAAAGTGCTCGACTAGCACATACCCTAAACGGTTGCCCTTTTGTGAGTCATACGCTTAGTTGTTTTTGTTGCTCTCGTTCTTCCCACTGCCCAAAGTTAATGATTGCATCGTTTTAATTATAGATGAAAGTTTATTTTTAATTATCAGAGCGTAAACAATATGCTATTATTTGAAGTTATTTTGGTTTCATATTTGAAATTTCAATTATCTTAATATTAATCATATCTATGGGAAAACAGTATGAACGTCGTAGTAGGGCGTTACTGACTGCAGAATAGTCATTCTTGATCGATACTTAGAAAAGAGATGAGTTTGAGGAAATATTATTTAAATGCTGTCTGCTCATGTTACCAAAGCCCATATTGCTCAAAGATATATATTTTTAATAAGCGTCTGTTCATAGGGTATTGCTCATGTGGGTAGTTTGGGTACCCCCGAATTCGCTTAAAACGTGTTTCAAATATTATAAACTTGTGGCTTAGCAAATATACAAATGAATATCATTATTCCATTTGGAAATATTTACTATGCAGATTCATCTACCAGAGAAGTTATTCCACAAATCAGTCAGCAGAGCGCGTGCTTATGCATGCTTGTGTATGTGTATGTGTGTATATATGTTGTTTGTGTGCAGGCAGCAAAGAAGCGAAGAAATTTTGGAATATTGGATATACGAAGGGCTCAGAGGCTCTTGTAGTCGAGCCCATATGTTTAAATGCGTCAATTTCAGAAGATAAAAGAGCTGGAGGCTTGAAATATTTGTTGGTAAGTCCGTTAATTGCACGCGCAGATCGAGTTTGCTTCCAAAAATCGATAACTATTCCCGTTTTTTATTACCTATTAAAAACCTTAACGAAAATCAGCTGTCGAATTGTAATCCCCTACACAGGAATACACAAATCGAGGAGGCATAGCAAATCGAATCACGTCGACATTTCATATACATCCTAAATGTAAAAAAATTACTTTCAAGCTTTCACATCATTTTACGAATGTGTAAAAATTGAATAGCTTGAAATATTTATTTATAAAATCATGGAAAACAGCAGCAGCAGCGATACTGATGACAGCAACAATGCGCCCATGTTTTGGGAAGTCGATCAACTCCTGGATCAAGATGAATTGAAGTATATGACTGATCTGTTGGGGAGACTACTTACGGAATGCGGCTGGAAAGACAAGATGACTGCTAAAATACAAGAACTATGTGAAGCACGCGGTGAAGACATTGATATGAATGATGTCTACCACGATATCTTACCACTAGCAAAGCAATCGGTGCCCCAAAGAGTGCTCTGGGAACTGGAGGATGAGCTACGTGATATCTTGAACTCGCGCTATAGCCTCTAGATAAATTTGCTTAACAGCAATACAGATTCATTAACTGTATTAGATATATCAGCATACTGAACCAAATAAAAATATGATTTTAGGGTAAATGTGGTTTTTATAGCCCGTTTTGAAAGTTTGATGAAGATAGACCCACTGCAGGTGGATTTATTCAACAAATAATTGCCGATACTGCGTGTGCATATATGTATGTGATATTGTATATGTATATAAAAGAATCGTAGAATGATTGAAATATTAGTTCCTTGCATGGTTCAGTCGATCTTCTAGTCGAGCAGACTCGTTTTTAAATAGTTATTCTTAATTTTATTTATTTTTTAATTTTTTAAATAGTTATTTGGTGAAAAAGGTTTAAATCAAAATAGTTTTGCTAATAGCATAGTATTTAGTACATCTTATTATCACATGGTATAGTAAATTCCATCAACTTTGCCTGCGTTTTCTTGTTTCTAAAACTCTCATGCTATTGTTGAGATATATCGTGATATATATGCACTCATCTATGTAAATTATGTTATTGGAAGTATGTATGAGGCTGCTAAATTGTGGTTCTTATGGTTGTGGATGCACACCATACACACACACACACACACACACACGCACGCACATACACATAGAGATGTACACTCACACAGATTTTGGGTGTTGCCCGCTTTTGGGCGCTTTGAGCCCGCGGCCGGAGACAACAGCGGAAATGAATAATCGCATGCTAAATGGGCGGCACGTCATTAGAAGCGTAAGAGCTGCGAAACAATATACAGGATTCTATTTGGGTTTTTCCAAATGAAGGAAAATGAAGAAAAATTGCTCTGCAGATAATTGTTGTTGATGTTGTTGTTGCTGTCGCTTATGATTAAAAACAAGCCATTCGGTTCATTTAGCCAAATGAAAATTAATAACAACACCATATGAAGTATACGCCCCGTCAGCTCGTCAGCGTAAGTGAAGCAGGTAGACGGCTAACTGTGTGCGCCAGTTAACCACGCCAGCCGCCAGCCAACCCACCTGTTCGGTCAACCACTAAGTAGCTGTGAATACCCAGGTGAGGCCTCAGAGCACTTTGCTGCTGTTTGCAATTGTTGCGCATAGAGAAGCACTGCGTGCGGCTTGTGATTTATGTTGTGCAAATGGCCTGACACTTGTCCTGACAAGTGCTTTAAGTCCATTCAGAATGGAAGGACACAGCAGCTATTATGGACTGCCGGCCTGTCCCTGCTTGAAGCTCATAAATTTGCCATTTGCTTCGCCTCAACTGGGTAGAGTAAAGCGCGTATATCCACGGTACACGCATGCGAATGAATATATATAAATATATTCATATATTTATGTACGTTTGTATACCCCATATATATTTACCTATATCATCGAGACGTCCATAAATATCTTGTATAGCGACACTGATCTAAAGAGCGCAAAAGTATAATTATGAGTGCTCTATTAGGATGTGCACGGCCAGAAGATACTCTGCACCCCCGTGTATGTCAAATAAGTTTTATTTTTCAAATTTGTGGAGAAGACAAGGATTATCCAAAAATCTGTAGTTTATCAAATTTGCATATTCCTCATATGCATCTACACAGTAAACTGTAAACTTTAAAGCCATGGACAATAAATGATAAGCTCGTACTGCTTATGTTATACAATGATATATATATTTAAAGTTTCCCTTCTCCATCCCTTGTGGCTTAGAAGATCAGTGCGATCACCCTAACGAAATCATCAGACGCACGTACGACTCAATTTGGCCTCCTAGTTCAGAATATTTCATGAAGACTGCATTTCCGAATGCAATTATATCCTTAAACACATTTTTCAATGTGCAGTGCATAAAAACCACATTTACCCTAAAATCATATTTTTATTTGGTTCAGTATGCTGCTATATCTAATATAGTTCATGAATCTGTATTGCTGTTAAGCAAATTTATCTAGAGGCTATAGCGCGAGTGCAAGATAGCACGTAGCTCATCCTCCAGTTCCCAGAGCACTCTTTGGGGCACCGATTGCTTTGCTAGTGGTAAGATATCGTGGTAGACATCATTCATATCAATGTCTTCACCGCGTGCTTCACATAGTTCTTGTATTTTAGCAGTCATCTTGTCTTTCCAGCCGCATTCCGTAAGTAGTCTCCCCAACAGATCAGTCATATACTTCAATTCATCTTGATCCAGGAGTTGATCGACTTCCCAAAACATTGGCGCATTGTTGCTGTCATCAGTATCGCTGCTGCTGCTGTTTTCCATGATTTTATAAATAAATATTTCAAGCTATTCAATTTTTACACATTCGTAAAATGATGTGAAAGCTTGAAAGTAATTTTTTTACATTTAGGATGTATATGAAATGTCGACGTGATTCGATTTGCTATGCCTCCTCGATTTGTGTATTCCTGTGTAGGGGATTACAATTCGACAGCTGACTTTCGATAAGGTTTTTAATAGGTAATAAAAAACGGGAATAGTTATCGATTTTTGGAAGCAAACTCGATCTGCGCGTGCAATTAACGGACTTACCAAAAAATATTTCAAGCCTTTCAAGCCTTTCTATCTTCTGAAATTGACGCATTTAAACATATGGGCTCGACTACAAGAGCCTCTGAGCCCTTCGTATATCCAATATTCCAAAATTTCTTCGCTTCTTTGCTGCCTGCACACAAACAACATATATACACACACACACATACACAAGCATGCATAAGCACGCGCTCTGCTGACTGATTTGTGGAATAACTTCTCTGGTAGATGAATCTGCATAGTAAATATTTCCAAATGGAATAATGATATTCATTTGTATATTTGCTAAGCCACAAGTTTATAATATTTGAAACACGTTTTAAGCGAATTCGGGGGTACCCAAACTACCCACATGAGCAATACCCTATGAACAGACGCTTATTAAAAATATATATCTTTGAGCAATATGGGCTTTGGTAACATGAGCAGACAGCATTTAAATAATATTTCCTCAAACTCATCTCTTTTCTAAGTATCGATCCTGAACGACTATTCTGCAGTCAGTAACGCCCTACTACAACGTAGTCGAGCAGTCTCGACTAGAGCTTTCTTACTTGTTTCAGATGTGGTAGTTCGATTACACAAAAATTCGGAATTCTATAAAAAAGGCTTGAATGTTTATTTAAAATTTTGAGATCCCGCTTCAAAGATGAGAGAGGTATAATTTACAATATTCGATCGATAATAAAAAAATTAAATCAAATAAATTAAATTTATATAAATTATGCATAGAGCTTAATGCAGAATGCAAAAACTCTAGCTAGAAAGATGTAAGCTATATGAATGAATAAAATCAGTTCAAGGATAGGCAAAACTTTGTCTGGTCGACTTGGTCATATCACCTGATGAAGAATATACACACTGGGCTTAACCACACCTACTATCAACCTCATACTCACATTATCAATGCAGTCTAGGGTATAAAGAAAACAAATCTCCTATAATTATAATTTATGCGCAAGCACAGAAATAGCCTAGAGCTCTGTCACAGCAGAGAAATTGTTATGAATATTGCGCATACGCCGCTTTGTTCGCAGCGAGTAGTTGAGGTATGGGCACCGGTCAGAAGCTCTAAAATTGATTTAACGCCTTGTCTGCTGCGTGCTGCTGTCCATGCTCATGTGTCCATGTCCTTGTCCATGACTGGCACTTAAGAAACTTATAGATCTGTGCGAATAACTTTTCGAAACTTGGACAAGTTGTCGCCATCATTTGGGTTGAGCGAGCCAAAGCTAATTACGCAAATGCGTAGCTCTGCGAGCAAAATGTGACAAAATATTATCATAAGCCAGAAGGCAAGGACATCCGCAAGTGGTGCACGCAGCAACAGACAAGTTTAATTGCTAATGTCATAGCAGAAAAACTCGAAACTATACAATCTCTCTCTCACTCTCAAATCTATAATGAAATTTTATTTTTTTTTTTAAGATGACTTTCAAAGCTAGAAATTTGACCAGCTCTTATTGCATATTAAATCGGGTAAATTACTTTTCTACTTTTCCTTTCGTTTCGATATCTTTAAATTACCTTAAAACAAGTAAGAGTGCTCTTATCGAGACTGCTCGACTACGAGATACCCTGAACTCTTCGCAGAACTCATCGTCCAATAGTTTTTTGCTTCTTTGCTGCATAGAGTTTCTAGCTCTTGTACTCCTATACTTTACATTTCATACACTTTAACATGATTATTTGGGCTGTTGAACTAAAAAGTAAATACTTTATATACTTATTATGAATTGAAACCGATATCATCTATAAATTATTCACAGAATACTTTTTATGTTCCCCACATATGTATATACAAATCTTTATTACTTCTTAGAAAAAAGCAATAATTTCATAAATAAAATTAGGAAGAAATAGTCTTTATAAATAACGTATATATAGTGCCTATTCCACCAAACACCTCTGTTAATAATATTTCGATCGATTCAAACAAATTATATATAGAAACAAAGATTTTGGTCTTAATTAAGGTTCAGCTGTATTCCTCAACAAATTTCTTATAATATGGAAAAAGCCAAGTCGCAAATACGTGGAGTCTACGAGTCTTCAATGTGCGACTTGCATAATTTTGTTGTGCAGTGTTCTTGACTTAAGAGAAAAAATGCAAATATGCAGCTGCTGTCAAAGTTCCTGAAGGGGTCTGTTCGATGGGGGCGGACGGGGTGGGCAGTTTCAAAGGGAAGTGGGTGGGGAGGGTTCGGGTATGAGTTTAGCACACTTAATATAAGTCGCGCGGCGCGAATAAGAAAAATTGCTGACACATTTCTATTGAATTTCAAATGCGAGCTCGTTTCTATACGCATGTATGTGTGTGTGTACAACTGGCAGACATATCGTAAATACATATAAACACATATGAATATTTGCTGTTGTTTGTTTTCGGTATTGTTGAAAGTTAAACACAAATCAATTTGTAAAACTATTTTTATAACAAGAAACAAGCAGAGCCCGCACTACATTTCAACAAATTTATTGCCAAGATGTGCGAAAAAAATTGAAAGCATATTTTGTGTTTTATGTTTTGTTTTGTGTTTTTTGCTGGTTTCATGTTGGTTTTGTTTGTTTGGCAAATAAAGGTGAAAACCTCCATCAAATATTCATATTTTATGTTCACAGCAATTACGAAAAACCCGATGTATTTCATTGAATTGTTAGAAATACTATATGCATATACTATATCTTATAGTATGTATGGCAGTATATACTATATATTATATAGAGTATATATACAGCACAACTCGAGCATCATTCCAGTTACACATAAACATGAATACTGTTAATTCACTCAGCTGGCATTAAAATTAGATTCCCTCCACTCAAGAGAGTTAATGAACCCATTGCAAATGCCACTTACTTCACTTAATGATGCTCGCTTGCAACGCCAATGCCATCGAAAGTTGAGTCACGGCCATGAAATACCCTACATATGGGAAATTGTTAATATTTGTTGCAAAATTTAGATGGATAACATTAATATCTGCTTTAATTGTTTCAGCCTAATCCTATCATTTTATCATATTTGTAGCCTTTTCAAAAAGTTTAAAGAGTTTTTGAAGAAATGCTCTATGACATAAAATTTCGACACTTTTGATGAGCGTTAAGAGCAAACGTGTTTTTATCATCTTTTTATACTCTGAACCCATTGGATATATACAATTAGGATATAATGATTTTCTTGAATTGTATGTGACAGGCACAAGTAGGCGGGGCATTCTTGTTCAGGGCGATGAGCTGATGAGCCCAGTCCGCTTATCTATTTGTCCGTATGCATGAACGCGTCAATCTCGGAACTTATAAGAGCTAGTGACTTGGAACTTGTGTTGTATATATACAACGTATAATATAAAAAAACAATTTTATAACAAAAAATTTTAGTCTTGTTTAAAGAAAAAATAAATGTAATTATAGTTTAATAGTATTCAGAAAGAAAATTAAAATAATTAAAAAAATTATTATCTTAAAAGAAAATATTATTTACTGTGCCTTGCGTATCAGTGTTTATTAAATAACTATAAAAAAATATTTTTCTCGATTTTAAAAGAGTTAGTATAATATATAAGTTATTGTAATATTATTATTTCTAAAATTATTCCAGAAATGAAATGTTATTCGTTTTTAAATGTATCTAGCTTTTCAAGAAATGAATTTATTTCAGAATCAATAACTTTCTTGTTTAGTGTTATCTTGTTTAGTGTTATATATGCTACATCTTAAGTATCAGAGACTTGTATGTATTTCATGCATTTGCTTTGTTTTCATATTTTGTATATCGCAGAGCGCTTGCTCTCATATATGTGTGTATGTGTTGTTCTTCTTGTGTATATATTAGTTCTTCGAAGGGTTCGAGGGATCTCAGAGTCGAGCAGTTTCGACTAATGCACTAGCTTGTTTTTTTATCATTGTGAATTTTTCTGTGTGAATTTCCTTATTCTAGGCCCTTAAGTCAAACACTTGTATGCTTTGCTCCAATTACACGCCATGGGAGGTCATGACAACAGAGATAGGTTGTTTTTAGAGGAAAAGAAATGTATCTGATTGAATTTGAGATAATAAACTACATTATCAGCTGGCAACTATAGATTTAAGATATTCTTAAATTCTGCTCGATAGATGGACCACAAACTGTATATAATATAAACTTCTCTTCAGCCTCATGGGAAATAGATATGATGCAGCTGATCAGATCTACAATTCGGAGTAATGCAAATTTCAAAATTTAAAATTTTTTTCTAATGTTGCTTGGTTGTGTTAGACTGAAGTTTACTTTTTATTGATCGTATCGATCAGTAGATGCAAATATCAATCTGTTGAGAGTTCATTGCGCCTTACAGGGTATAATTACAGCAACAAATACAACAAGAACAACAGCAAAGAGAGCGTTGAGTGGAATCGCTGTGTGCATAGCGCCTTGGCCATCAATCAAACGCCAATAAATTGCATATAGCTGCCTTAGCACACAGTCACAGCCCTGGTGATGCCATCAAAGCCCCCTCCTTCTGTAGACCCGTCCCTTTGCCATGGTCTGCTTGCCCGGCAGGGCCGCCTTGGCCTTCATCTCGGTGGCCGTCTGTCCCCGGTCCGCTGGTGCCAGTCATTTGTTATGCGGCGCACTTTAATTAAATGCTAATGCAGCGTAGCCTTTCAATTTGCAATAGTACCCATTTTTCACATTGTTGACGCAGATCTTTCGCCATCTGGAGCGGCCCGCGGAGGTGGCGCGCCTCACCCAGCTGAAGGATGTGGTCAAGACGCAGCGGGAGCGCTTCATGAGCACCATATTGAACAACACCGAAGTGAACAATCTCAATGAGCTGCTCTCCTTTGAGCTGGCCAAATATGAAGCGGTAAGTGCAATAGAAACACTATTTGCTAATTCTGTTGCATACTTTTTGGCATAATTTAGCGGTGCGGTATCTATATATCATTATTATTTGATAATAACTCACGAACACAATTATATTGTAATATAGGCATTATTATATGGTATAATTATAGCATGCTTAAACAGACATACGAGTATATGGATCAGCGAAGCTTAGACCACAATTATATGTTATATACGTTTTATACCCATTCAGGAAATTGAAAAGAGCATATTGGTATTGTTTTATTTTTATTGACGGTGTGGCAAACTGGTTTAAGCTGTATCTTGTACAGTTTTAGAGCCAACAACTTAAAATTCAACGACTATATTACTGTTGACATGCTCTATTGATTTCAGTACGTAGTATGCTGACCTGTCATCCGGTCAGTAAAGACAAGTTTATATTTACGACACACTTGACGTCAGATATTCGTGGAGCTGCACTTTCAGTAATTAGTTTTTTCTTTTCTGTTTTATGATTTATTTTAAATTACAGCAATACAATAAAAAATTTAACTATTTTGAACCATTTCCACTGTATTTTGATTGGGCAGCTTGTAGACATTATATATATATCTATTAAAAACAGTCATAAATAGATCATTAATGGATTTCCTGTCTTCTTTCCAATAGGCCGTACAACAGGCGGCCGAGGGCGGGCTGCTTATCGTAGCCGATAAAGACTTTCCAGAGCCCTACGAGCGCTGGAGCATACTGCAAGCTGTGTTCTTCTCATCAACTGTGTTAACCACTATAGGTAAGTGTTCAAGTTCAAGTTGACTTGAAGGGCAAGTTGTAGTCGGTAGTGCCTGACTAGAAGACACCCTGACTGCGTTCTATGCATGCATTTAGCATACATCTCAAAGCATCTAAAATTGAAATTGGATCTACGTGGTATCCAAGGAGGAAATTGTACATAGTCTATATACTCATTTATACTAAAAATAGATATCCCATAATTAGATATCTGTAAGACTTGTAGTCGTCAAAGTATATAGATCAAGTAACATAGTTGATTCTGATCGATAATACGAAGACGAGAACAGTTATCTATGAAATATATGTTTATCTTGTACTGAAAAAATAATATACAGGGTTCTCTATATTCGAGTGGCCCATTTGGCAGCCCTATACCTTTTGACAGAGACGGGCACTATACGCCGTAGAGGCTCAAGGCGGCCATTTGAGAGATATTATCATATTCAAAGAGTGATGTAAACAAGTCGAATTGAACCAAATAATATGATTATTATGGACAACATCAACAAAATTGTAATGTTCATTGATTTTCAAAATAAAACATAATATAATACATATTCGAGTGACCCATGTTTTATTTTTAAAATCAATGAACATTACAATTTTGTTGATGATAAACTCTAGACATATATAATATAATTCAATATTATTAAAATAATTCAATGATTTATTTTAATTAAAATGAACTATTATTACCTATCAGTGCATTCGGAAATCAGAATATTGTTTAATTCAGTAACGTATATTAATTAACTTGTAAAATAATATACAATATATATTTATAAATATAACAATGAAATTTAGAGTTCATTTTGGTACAGATACCAGATACATGCTTCAGTAAAATAGTTTTATTGCTTCTATCGCTCATTCACTCTCTCATACTCTCTCTCTGTCTCTCTCTCTCTCTCTCACACACGTCTCTCGTTTCTCTTGCTCTTACAGGCTATGGCAATATAGTGCCCGTGACGACGAGCGGTCGTGTGTTCTGCATTTGTTTCGCACTCATTGGAATACCCTTCACGCTGACTGTCATCGCCGACTGGGGTCGACTCTTTGCCAGCGCCGTGTCCGTCTTTGGCAAGCACATGCCAAGTAAGTGGAGTCGCTTATAATAACAATTATGATTACGATGACGATAACGATTACTATTATCGATTGCAGCGAAACCAAAGTTCACAAACTTCATCGGCAAGACCTGGTTCTATGCCATCCTGGCAGTTGGATTCCTGGGTGTTTATCTGGCAGCTGGCGCCGGGCTCTTGCTGCTCTGGGAGGATGACTGGACGTTCTTTGATGGCTTCTACTTCTGCTTCATAACAATGACAACGATTGGATTTGGTGATCTGGTGCCCAGTACGTTAATTGCAGTCAATGAATTTTCACAGCTAATCGAACTCTCTCTCTCTCTCTCTCGCTGCTCAGAGAAGCCCAACTATATGCTGCTGTGCACCCTCTATATACTGATTGGACTGGCGCTCACCTCGACCATCATTGAGTTGGTGCGTCGCCAGTACGCGACCAGCTGGGCCAAGCTGCAGGTAAGTGTGCTGCTCCCTCGCCCTCTCCCCCACTCCCTCAACTGGCCGAGATGTGCACTCAAGCCTTACCTTGCCTTGCAGGAGCTATCGGGCCCAATGGCGGAGACACTGCGACGCCTGGGCGAAACGGCGGGCACGGGGCTGGACTACACCACATTGCAAAAAGTTT
The DNA here is from genome assembly GCA_037075325.1 of Drosophila mayaguana. NCBI lineage: Eukaryota > Metazoa > Arthropoda > Insecta > Diptera > Drosophilidae > Drosophila > Drosophila mayaguana. Next base: position 2,918,564 of record JBAMCG010000123.1, on the reverse strand, counting down.
TAACCGTAAGTGAAGTCAGCAGCAGCGACTGCTAATGGGCACTCAGACCGTGCTGAATAATAAATGCCCTCATGTGCCAGCAGGTCTCCATGCCCAAGTGGAATAGCAACAAGAAGAGCGAGCACAATTCGGACATTGCTGCACTGGAGGCCATCACGAATGCCATACTGAAGGAGGTGAAGGAGGCGCAGAACAGCAAGCCCAAGGTGCTGCAAATCGTCATCTACGAGTCGTCCGTCTAATCGCATTATCAGCATCGATAACACCTAGTACTATAGCATACTTTTAGACCTAGGCACATCACAGCCCAAGAAATATCATATGTTAAAGAGAGATCTTTGTATTTAGTTAGGCTTTGCATAATGTCTCTATATAGTTGTTGTTATGCTTCCATTTACTGTTCATGTATGTGTGTGTGAGTGAGTGTGCATGTGTACGACTGTGTATGTGTGTTTAGTTGTATCTCTATCAATGGGCAGCAATAAGTGAGCTCTGTGCCCCTGTGGTCCAGTGTTGTCCAGCAAACGACTTCCATTAGCTAATTTCTAAATCTAATTAATTGTAAATGTCTGGGCAGTAGCATTGCTCATACGTACTGTGGACACATCTATAAACGAGGGCCGATCAATAAGTACTCTATATGCATTCAAGCGTAGCTTCAGATGGTAGCTAAAAACAACTTCTTTGCGTCCGTTGGGAAATGGGAAAATGCGCACATTTCTTAGTTCAATAGATTTTATAGACTCGTAAGCTGGACTGGGTATATGTAACAGATAAAAGGAATTTATATATATGCTCCCAATCAAGATAAGCTTATCGGGGCTGTCCCCATAAGCCCTCAAGGTGGAATTCTTACATATATTTTAGCTAGGCACTGTCCTAGCACGATTACTCCTCTGATTTCAATAATATCGATAAAAATCGATAGTTTAGCTTATACAAATTGATAATTTAGATCATTTACTCAAATATTGTAATATGAAGTACTTTGACACGTTTTAAAAGGAATTATTGACCTATCTGCTGATCGACATAAATACCACTCAAATTGCAAGCATGGGGCATGAGAATAGAGCGCTTTCTAGTCTCGGTAAATGACAACTTATTGATCGCGCCTCGCTTCTACTTATTATGGCAAAAAGTGATGGAATATCTATATATAGATATATACATATATATAAAATAATTTTTTTTTGTTTAGCTTTAGGTAACAAATACTAAAAATAATCATGCATCAATGTCAAAATCAAAATAAACAAAATAAAAAAGACTTAAGCTAAGCGCAAATCAACTCTGAGCTACTGCAGCTGACAGAGAGAGAGCGACTGAGACAGAGAGAGCGACTGAGACAGAGACAGAGAGAGCGACTGAGACAGGGACAGAGGCAGAGAGAGCGCGACTGAGATAGCGAATGTATTTGAATGAAGCTTCTGGGAAAGGGCTAGCCGAGCTTTTACTATACTGATTCACAAGGCTGAAATGGGTATATTGGTTTTGTGCACTGTACGCCTTGCCGCACGTCCGTCTGTCTGTTTATACTTCTGTCTGTTTGTATGCTAACCATTTCGTTGCTATTGAAGCTCTAGAAATGGAAATTTAAAACGTAAACTCGATACGATACTAGTATTATAAATACGGCAATACTCGAATTATCAACTATCAAGATTTAGCCGAGGCATGTGATGTCGGCAAGTCCAGTATCTCAAAAATCATGATAGGTGAAGTGCTAGAGCTTAAATTTGGAATATATACTCGAGTTGAAAAACCAAAATTAAAAAGATATGGCGGATAAATATATATTTGAAGCCAGACAATTTTTAAATTTAGCGATTTTTAAAATTGTATATGCAGTGATCTACATAGTCGAGTGACCCATCCGGCAGCCCTATGCCTTTTGACAGAGACGGGCACTATACGCCGTAGAGGCTCAAGGCGACCATTTGAGAGATATATTCAAGGAGTGATATCAACAAGTCTACTTGAACCAAATAATATGTTTACTATCGATAACATCAACAGAAGTGTATTTTTTCGACATGGGTCCGTCGAATATGGGCAACCTTGTAGGGTTGCCAGATGGGTCACTCGAATATGGAGAGCCTTGTATATGGGTTATATATATATATGGCAACTTGGCCGTGAATGGGTATTCGTGCAGTCGGTAGGGCCCGACTGCAACGCTTTTACTTGTTTGTGAGTGAGTCGGGGCAATGCGCGCCACAATTTGAATGAATGAAATTGATAAAGACTGCACGTCCGGCTGCCTGGCTGCCTGGCTGCCTGGCTGTCGATCGGCGCCAGTTGGCCACTCTGTCAATTCGGCAGTTCGTCAATGCGCCCAGCCGGCAAGTGGCCAGTTCGCCAATTCGCTTGCCGCTTGCCACATTGTTGGCTATAAAAGTCGGGCGCACTGCCGGCGGCGGCTAGTCACCAGCTACTACTAGTCACAGCGCGGAGCGTGGAGCGTGCAACGTTGGGCGAGCATTTCCCATTCCATTTCATTTCTTTGCATACGAATTTTTTTTCTCTTTTTTTTTTTTTTTTGCTTTGCTTTTTTCAAATAATAGTAGTTGAGTTATTATTACTATTATTATTATTATTATTATTATTGTGGCTACTGTTATTATTTCTCGTGCTGCTGCCAAAGCGCATCGCTCGACGCCTGGCTGGCAATTGTATCAGTATCGCGGCGGACAGGCAGCGACGAGCATCCGCAGCATCCGGAACAAACCAAGAGATACAAAATAAATAACAAAAAAAAAAAGGAAAAAAAACGAGGCAAAAACCAAAAAAAAATAAAATAAAAGAGAAATATATATCGCGCGCAGTAAAAAAAAATGTTTTAAGCTCAGCGCTTGAGCTCGTCTCCGCCTACGCTCAGTGCTCAGTGTGTCCGCAGTGGCGTCTCGCATCCCGGGCGTGCGTGCGTGTGTGTGTGTGTGTGTGCGTCCGTAAGCGTCTGCTTCTTCTTCGTTTATATATTTTTTTCTGTGTGTGATTTATTTTTTTGCGTTCGCCCGTATCGGCCAGCTAGCTAGTTGTGAGTGTGTGCTCCACCTCAATGGAGGTGCTGAAGAAAGATGCCGCTGTGGGCTCGCCCAGCAGCGTCTTCTATTTGCTGCTGCTGCCCACCCTGGTGCTCTGGTACATCTACTGGCGACTGTCTCGCGCCCATCTCTACAAACTGGCGGCCCGGCTGCCGGGACCGCGTGGCCTGCCCATTATTGGGCATCTGTTTGATGTGATTGGACCCGCTTCGTGTAGGTTCAATGCAATTCACTGAGCAGCCACATCAATTCTGTATCCTGTATCCTGTTTCCTGTGTCCTGTATTTCCAGCTGTTTTCAAAACAGTCATACGCAAGAGCACCCCCTTCGAGCACATTGCCAAAATGTGGATCGGGCCCAAGCTGGTGGTCTTCATCTACGATCCGCGCGACGTCGAGCTGCTCCTGAGCAGCCACGTGTACATTGACAAGGCATCCGAGTACAAGTTCTTCAAGCCTTGGCTGGGCGATGGCCTCCTAATCAGCACAGGTGAGTCCATGTGTGTGTGTGTGTGTGTGTTAAGAGGAGGGCGCTTGCTTGATTTGCTGCCACTCTCTGCCTCTCTTTCTCTATCTCTCACTCTTTGTCGTCTAGCTAATGCAATTTAAATTGCGTTTATGGAATCATAAATTAATAAAACGATTTGTAAGCCTGACAGTTGGCACAACAACGCCGCACAAATGGCTGCTATAAATAAACGAAACAAAGAACAGCAAAGAGAGAAGGAGATAGAGAGAGAGAGAGAGAGAGAGAGAGAGAGAAGAGAGAGAGAGGGCGAGGGAGGAGGCATGTGGGAGTTGAAAGATCTGATGTGCAGTTGTCATCCCTATCTAACTCTAACTAGCTGGCTTCTGCAGCAACTCTCTTTCTCTCTCTTTCTCTCTCTCTCTCTCTCTCTCGCGCGCGCCTTCTCTTTCTCTCTCTAAATTTAACACGATCTTTAACTTTTTGATCTCTGTCATATATATCCATATAGTGATCAAATTGACTATGTGCCTCATAGCGATCGCTCTACATCAATTTGCATCAGTTATCTCGAATTTTCGAATGTTCTATTTATATATTCTATTATATTCTATTTATATTCATTCCCATTATACTTTAAGACTTAAGGCATAGATCATTAGGTATATCAATATAAGGTATATCAGGTATACAATTTGAGCATTCAATTTTTGTATATATCTAGTTTTCTTAAATAAACATATATCCGTTGAGCTCCTGCCTTTGTCTCTAGCTACTTATCTGACTCGTCTCTTATATTTCTATTCGATCAGGTCAAAAATGGCGGGCTCATCGCAAACTCATCGCACCCACATTCCATTTGAATGTCTTAAAGAGTTTCATTGAATTGTTTAACGAGAACTCGCGCAATGTGGTGCGGAAGCTGCGTGCGGAGGATGGACGCACATTTGATTGTCATGATTACATGAGTGAGGCAACTGTGGAGATTCTATTGGGTAAGTGACACACACACACACACACACACACACACGCACACGCACACACACTGAGATACACTCGTATACTTAGTTAAACGGTACAGTCCACTCACACGCACTCATTGCACGGATTTGTCTACAGTTTCACATTCAAATTCCGATTCGCTTTTTTTCTTCTTGTGCGTACACACACAGAGACATAACAGTACATGCAGTAGCTGGTTGGCACATACTACATACATGTATGCATACCTATGTATCTGTCAGATACTACATACTTACACACACACACACACACACACACATATATATATTTATATGCTACAATTGAGCTCAGACCTATTTCCCCATATACTCGCACAAATCAAAATTTTGTTTTCTTTGTCGCCATTATCCATTTGCCGCTTTTGTCTGTGTAGATAGAGAGCGAGCGAGAGAGAGAGAGAGAGAGAGAGATGATCCGGGTCCGAATTATATCAAATACAGCTACATATACATACATACCACATACATATATACCCCAACTGCTACTGCTAAATCGTATAGTTAAAATAATGAGCCGCCGCAAACTGGCGTACACCGATTTCCACAAGCATCACAATATATATACGTACATACATATGTATGTATCTGTATGTCTGTATGTGCATACCAGGACTAATCATACATAAATCATCTATAAAGTGAACAAAAATTGATTACATTTTAAAATGTACAAAAAGAGGCTTAGCAATTTGACGACTACCCTAGGGATAGTCTATGGCAAATCTGGGTATGATGGTCCTACTAATATGTATGTAACACACAGAGGGAGGCGTGGCATATATATTGTATTCCAGCTTATATATTCTTGACGAGTTGAATCGATTTAGCCCTGGCGGCCGTTCGTCCGTCTGCCGATTTCGGAATCTTTCAGAGCTGGAGACTGGCTTTTTCGTATAGGTTCCTGCATAGCAAGCTTATTTAGAGTTTATTTAAAAACAAATTAATAACTCTCACTGTTTTAGTGTCAGCGATTAAGAGCCTTATCAAGAATTTGTTTTAAAATATATCGCCTTTATCTTTGGAACTAGATTCAATCCGGCCCTTCTACAAATCTACTATAAGCCCAATTCAAATATTAGAGATTTGTAGCTTGGCAAATACAGGGCTCTCCATATTTGAGTGACCCATCTGGCAACCCTACAAACCTTGCCCATGTTCGACGGACCATGTTTTATTTTTGTTTTTGAATGAAAAATACAATTTTGTTGATGTTGTCGATAATAATCATAGTATTTGGCTCAATTCGACTTGTTCACATCACTCTTTGAATATGATAAAATCTCTCAAATGGCCGCCTTGAGCCTCTACGGCGTATAGTGCCCGTCTCTGTCTAAAGGTATAGGGCTGCCAAATGGGCCACTCGAATATGGAGCGCACTGTATATACATATGGACGTCATTATTCCATTCCGAAAGTTTGTTTATGAATCTCCTTTTACAAAAAGAGTTATTCAACCATTTATGCCCTAGGAATCGCAGTCGCTGCGTCAACTGCGCAGTCAGCAGAGCGCCTGCTTCTCTGTATGCTGCGAAGAATTATGGGAGTATTAGTTCATCAAAGGGCTTCAGGGAGTGCTCAAAGGTGCAGTCTAGAGCTTGCTTACTTGTTGATTCTTACATTTTTCTTTTAATTTATAAATGTTATATTCAATTATTTTACAAATTGAACATTTATAGTCAAGTATTCGCTTTAGTTAGCATACGCATTATATTATCATCATATATAAGTGCGCTGAATGTAATTACCATCATTTCTAATTTGATTTAGCAACTAGTAAAATCTGTAGCTATGCTGAGATAAACCAAAAAGCAAAAGATTTAGTAGGAAGTCGCCTTCACCTTATTTCCATGACGACTTTCACTTGGTGCTGCTCGAAGGCTTCTCGGAGCGACAGCGGGATTATATCATAAATGCTATTAGCTATTAACGGCTAACTAACTGTGCCACCCCAAAGTGCCAGTCGTTTATTTAAGGCCAAACTCGTTTTGGCTTAAAAGCGAAAACAGCTGAATCCGCTGATCACTTTGCGTCCACTCCGGCTCTTTGGCAGTTAGCCAGGCTGGAGCGTAAAAATGTTAATGACATTGCCACCCATATACTACAATGTATAGATATAGATATATAAAGATATATACATGCTTAATTGCCTTTATCTATGTCGGTCTGTTAGCAATGCCTGGCCGATTGATTTCTAGGCCGTTGCATAACGCAGACGCGCTTACCTTCGCCCATAATTGAAGTGCTGCCAAAAGTGCGCATCGTACTGCAAATTGCCAGCAACAATTAAAATCACGTCGCATTCCCATTAAGCACTTAATCAGGAAAATTTGAATGCAACTGCAGATCGCGAACGAGCCCAGGCCCCAGCCCCAGGCCCAGCCCCAGACCAAAGCCCCAGACCAAAGCCCCAGACCCCAGCCCCAGACCCCAGCCCCAGACCCCAGCCACAGACCCAGGCTCTGAGCTAGGCCTGGGCTGACGCAAACAAGCAATTAGCAATTAAGAGTGAAAATAAAAATTAGAAAAAATTGATAAAGTGTGCAAATCATTTTTTGTCTTCTGCTTCTTCTAGCTGTTTTCTTTCCATTCGCATGCTCACATATTATATATGTATATATACATATATATATGCCATATTATATGACGCATCAGGCGAACAACTGATCGAAAGCAAAACCAAATTCAAGTGTCATTTTTCTGATTGCATAACCGCCGCGAGGCATCATAATCACAAGGAGCTGCAACAGGTGCAACTCGTTTTTACCTGCCTGCCTGCCAGCTGCCAGCTGCCCAGCTGTCCAGCTGCTCAGCCAGTGGGCCAGCAAGTGAAATGCTGAAAATGGCAAGTGGAAAACCAGCATTACCACGCTGGCGCTTGCGCAATGCCGTTTTCAAATTTCGCACGCAACAATTTTGGCGGAAGAAATATCGAGCACGCCAATACGTAATTCGGCAAACTGAATTGGCCAGTTCTTCTTGACAAGACTAAAAAAGAAAAACAAGAATTGAAAATGGCCAGAAGACAAGAAGAAAGACGAACTGGCTCAACTGTCTGTCCTGTCCTGTTTGTCCGTTGACAGTTTGAGGTCGATCAAGTTCTTTCAACTGAAATTCATAGTATGTACAGCAAATAAAGAATGATTATATATATATATATATATATATATATATATATATATATATATATATATATATACAACAAATATTTCAAAATATTTGCCCAACCTAGGAAGATATCGATCTATTATAAGGTATAGATTTCTGAGTAATACATATGCTTATACGATTTGTTTCTTTTTTCGATTTTGCTAAACTCCAGAGCATAGATTCTTTGATTGTGAGAGTTCTAAATAATATTTAATATTTTCAATAAATTCAATTATTCTCAATATCTCAGAGTAAAACAATTAACTGCATATTCTCACATAAATGGTAGTATATATATAGCTTAGTTTGTGACTAACATACATACATACATACAAATATTGACTTGAGGGAACATATAGTATAGTATATCAATCAATCAATCAATTATAAAAAAATTTGAAAAACAATATTTACATATATTTGCATTGAATAGGGTTGGTAGTTGACTCTACTACTTAGTCAATATTTAGAGAATATATAGTACATCAATCAATCAATTGACATCAATTTACATCCATTGAATAGGAGGGGTGATTAGTTAACTGTCAAACCTATTCAAGGCTTTAATGGCTGAGATGATTAATGATGCATAAATATCCATACATAATATAGCGTGTCATATCGATTGATTGATCGATATACGCAAATATTGTTTACTTTCATCTTGATTGATGGATATGCTAGATATTCTCTAAACATGGTAATTGAGATGTACTTATAAATAAAACCAATAATAAATGCTTATACTCATTCGAGCAAGTGAATTGGGCATATTGGTTTAGTGCAATGTCTGTCTAGCTATGCGTCCGTCAGTTTATCCGTAAACCATTTCGGAAAATAGATTTTTCGCCATCTCAGAAAACTGTGCTAGTGAATTTCAATTTTACTTGTGTCGACAGTCCAAGATCAATAAGATATGACGGATATATCAACGGCCATTGGCCAATACTGTTGACATACTCTACTGACTTTCACAAAAACAATATAGGTATATATACCAGGAGTCTCGATATCTTAATTCTAGATAATATTGGGAATTTCTGGGCACACATCTCAAAGAATCCAAGCGTTCTCAGCAGCTCATCATTTACATTCATTCCTAAATGACAGTCCACAAAAATGATACCCGTAGTTATTAGGGGAAGTCAAAACAAGCTGATCCTAACTCTGTAACTGGAGAAATAGCAGTTTCATTATCTGTAGACTGTAGAAGACCCGAGCTTATTATCATATTATCTATTATCAATTTGCTTTTCACTTTGTGGAAAATCCATTTATAGTATATCTCTATATTGCATGTGAGACGATTTAAAAATAAGTGCATTTACATATAGATACATACAATATAAACTATATGATTAATTGAAATGAGATACAGAAAAATCTCCATAAATATAATATATGATATTATGTACAAATCGACAAGAACTATAGTTTTATAAAATATTCAACTCAGACAATAAATTTATAATATATTCTTCTCATTCGTCTTCAGTCTAGCCATAGGCTTTATAATATTAATGAACCTACCCCTATTATCCTATTATTATCAGTCCTACCTTTTTTTAGCAGTCATAAGAATGGGAACAGCAAACTAAAATATAAAAAAAAAAAAATAAATAAAAAATAAATAAATAAATAAATAAATATATGGAAATATATATAAATTGAAAAAGCAAAGGCGACTTTGAGATTTGATATTAAGATGAAAATTGAGCGAATATTGAATTTCCTATCGAACGATATCAATTATAAATTGAAATCAACAATAATAGTAATAATTTCAGTATATTAATAATGGTTTATCTATTGTACATAGTTGAGCATATAAAGAAAGAAATTTTCATACGACCCGTTGGCCAGCTATCAACGTTATAGAGAGACAGAATATGTGTGTGTGTGTGTGTGTGTGTTGGTGTTGGTGTTGGTGTGTCAGTGCACATATGTTGCACATCTAAAACGATTGCTATTTATGCATTGTATCTACAATTAGTCAAGCGGCAGAGTGGTCCGTTGTATGTTTGTTAAGTTCAATTGGCGCTTGGGTCAGTCGAGTGCATTCCACTTCCAATCTGATGCTCAATCTCGAACTCATCTCATGCAATCCTCTTCCGTCTCTCTTCCACCGGCGCACAGAGACCGCAATGGGCGTATCGAAGAAGACGCAAGACAAGTCCGGATTTGAGTATGCCATGGCCGTGATGAGGATGTGCGATATACTTCATGCCCGGCATCGCAGCATCTTTTTGCGCAACGAGTTCATCTTCACGCTGACCCGCTACTACAAGGAGCAGGGCCGTTTGCTGAACATCATTCACGGCCTCACCACAAAGGTCATACGCAGCAAGAAGGCGGCCTTCGAGCAGGGCACACGCGGCTCTCTGGCCCAAAGCGAGCTGAAGGCCGCCGCCCTCGAGCAGGAGGAGCGCGAGCTGCGCGAACAGCGGGAGAAACAAATGGCGACGGGGACTCAGCCCAAGCAGGAACAGAGTGCTCCTGTTGCTGGTCTCTCCTACGGCCAGTCGGCAGGCCTCAAAGACGACCTGGATGTGGAGGACAACGATATTGGCGAGAAGAAGCGCTTGGCCTTCCTCGACCTAATGCTGGAGAGTGCCCAGAATGGAGCACTCATTACGGACACCGAGATCAAAGAGCAAGTGGACACGATTATGTTTGAGGGACATGACACCACGGCAGCCGGATCTTCGTTCTTCTTATCGCTGATGGGCATACATCAGAACATACAGGATCGTGTGATTGCCGAATTGGACGGCATCTTTGGGGACTCGCAGCGACCGGCCACGTTTCAGGATACGTTGGAAATGAAATATCTGGAGCGCTGCCTGATGGAAACGCTGCGCATGTTTCCGCCAGTGCCACTCATTGCTCGCGAGCTTCAAGAGGATCTGCAGCTGAACTCTGGACCCTATGTTATACCGCGTGGCGCTACAGTGACCGTGGCTACCATCCTGTTGCACCGTAATCCTAAGGTCTACGCCAATCCCAATGTTTTCGATCCGGACAACTTTCTGCCCGAACGCCAGGCGAATCGACACTATTATGCCTTTGTGCCCTTCTCAGCAGGACCCCGCAGCTGTGTGGGTGAGTAGTATACTAATCTTTGTATCCATTCTCATTTATTGAGTCCCCTTCCATACATTTGCTCAGGTCGGAAATATGCCATGCTGAAGCTCAAGATTCTGCTGTCGACCATCATGCGCAACTATCGTGTCTATTCGGACCTCAGCGAATCGGACTTCAGGCTGCAGGCGGACATCATACTGAAGCGGGAGGAGGGCTTTCGTGTCCGCCTACAGCCCCGACAGCCGGGACAGGCGACCACAGCTGGCAGCACGGCAGCATCATAAACTTATGCATATATTCTCTTGCAAGTGATAGTCCCGGTCTATACAGTAATACTACATACATACATACATACATAATACCAGCAGAATACAAATACCAATGCACACACAAACACACACAGACACAACGAATGGATTATGTATTTTATGGATATTTGATAACAATTTGTTTATCGTGGCAATTTTCAAGCGCTGCATTTAACATTTAACAACAAACCACACACACACACATACACACAGACAGACACACGACACACTCAAACAACCAACAAATATTAATTATATCCTTTTTTTTGTGTATTTAATAATAATATGTGTAATGTTTTGACAATATATTTGGTGTAATATTTTCGAATTTTGCGGGAGTTTTATTTGTGGGAATGGGCAGCATTTTATTCTAGAGATGGGCGCAAGCTAAACTTTAATACGTGATTTCTGTTAAGTGTTAACAGAAACAGAGCAAAGTGAGAATGGAGGTATTAACAGTCCCACATCAAGGCTATCAATGAGATAGATTTAATTAAAATAGAGAAATATTTAATTGAGGTAAAGCTGCGCAATAATAATAAAGCGAAATAATCAGAGGCAATCGAGAGTCTAGCACAGATACAGAGATAGATTTTACCATTGCTTGAGTACAGTGAGAGAGCTAAAAAATTGATGTCAAATTCATAATTGCGTTCACGTAATCTTTTTATAAGGTATATCATGTTCCGAAATGATATTTATATATTTTTCGTGCTTCATGTCTGAAGCCCAGCTCTAAAGCGTTAGCGTTATCGATAGTACGTGTTAGATGTGCAAAACATCTGGCAACGCCGCACAGCTGTTCCAGCGAAAGTGACACGACGACAGCCCTCAATTGTTATTAGCATCTTGGGGCTAGCGTTGCTTTTGTTTTCTTTTTTTGTGGAGTCCATTCCATTCCGTTCCGAAGATGTCCACCGCCATCGATGAACTGCAGGCAATCATTGCCGAGCTGAAAACAGAGCTTGAAGAGCAAAAGACTTCAACGCGCATAGCACGCGAACGTATCGAACGTATGTCCGCCGAAGTTGTGGACTCCAATCCCTACAGCCGTCTCATGGCACTGCAGCGCATGAACATTGTCAAGGACTATGAGCGCATACGTGATAAGGCAGTGGCGATTGTGGGCGTCGGAGGCGTGGGGAGTGTAACCGCCGATATGTTGACACGGTAAGCGAAATGGAAACATAGATTCAAGTAAAGCAGCATGAAGTAATATTTCCGTTAACAGCTGCGGCATTGGCAAGCTAATTCTCTTCGACTACGACAAGGTGGAACTGGCGAATATGAATCGACTGTTCTTCACGCCCGACCAGGCCGGCCTGTCCAAGGTGGAGGCAGCAGCGCGCACACTGAGCTTCATCAATCCAGACGTTCTCATTGAGACGCACAACTATAATATTACCACCGTCGACAACTTTGATAAGTTCCTGACCACCATCTCAGAGTCCGGCATGCAGAAGGGTCAGCCCGTCGATCTGGTGCTCAGCTGCGTCGACAACTTTGAGGCTCGCATGGCCATCAATGCAGCCTGCAATGAGAACAATTTGAATTGGTTTGAGTCTGGAGTATCGGAAAATGCCGTCTCCGGCCACATACAGTTCATACGTCCCGGCGAAACAGCCTGTTTTGCGTGCGCCCCTCCATTGGTGGTCGCCGAGAACATTGATGAGCGCACCTTGAAGCGCGAGGGCGTCTGTGCCGCCTCGCTGCCAACGACGATGGGCATTACGGCGGGATTGCTGGTCCAGAATGCGCTCAAATATTTGCTCAATTTTGGCGAGGTCTCTGATTACCTGGGCTACAATGCCCTGAACGACTTCTTTCCCAAAATGACGCTGAAGCCAAATGCCGAGTGCGACGATCGGTATTGCTTGCAGCGCCAGAAGGAGTTCCAGGCACGTCCTCGGCCAAAGGAGCAGCAAGTAGATGAGGAGGTGTCCAATGAACCGTTGCACGCCAGCAACGATTGGGGCATTGAGCTTGTGGCCGAGGATGCGCCAGTGGACCAACAGACGACGAACACAACGAATGTAGCGTCCGGCTTGCGGCTGGCCTACGAAGCGCCCGACAAAGTGGACATAAACCAGTCGGAAAATGCAGCTGTTGTGAACGCGGGTGTGCCGGAGACAAGCTTGGAGGATTTGATGGCGCAAATGAAGTCGATGTAACAAAACTAATTCCGTACTCCACACTCTGTTATTTATAAATATATACATTTATTTACACTTTTTTTTACAACAACCGACGAAATTCAAAGCTTGAAAAATAAAAATTCCAAACGAATTGTCATTGTTATCGATAATATCTGCGAACAGAATAGTTTGACAGCAGTATAAAATACTAAAAATGTAAATATCCTAAAACATGCTTATGTTGGCTTTATACACTAATTATACAATGTTGAACAGGTATAAATAGCCAATTTAAAACTACTTTTAAAATATATCTTCCAAATAACCTTTCAGCTGTTATCGATAAGAAAATGCGTATTTCACAGATTGTAAAATACCATATATGAAAAAGCCACCCATAAAAAATACATTAGGCTATACGGTCACGCTGCATTAAACATAGAATATCTGTCGCGTTGTCAAATTGTTAAAACAGTTTGTTTTTTATTATTTATTTCATTCTTGCCAGGCAAGTTAACTAGGAATTGAGTTAAATAAAGCAAGTACTATGACCAAGAAGGATGATAAAACACAGGCCGCCGAGGAGGTAAGTTAGGAGCAGCGTTTACCGGCTCGCATTTGGGCCTCAATCTATTGAACACGTCAGTCGCCAGCCGTATCTAACACAAAATGTAAATGATTTGCAGCTAGTTAAGGTGAACAAGTGGGACGGCTCTGCAGTGAAACATGCTCTGGATGATGCCGTGAAGACCTGCCTGCTGGGCGATCGCCCCCAACTAAAGGAACAATTCGGCTTGGTCAACACTCGCCTAGTGCTCTGCGCTCTGGCCGTTGGTGTTGCCATAATGGCCCACGCCTGGGACTTCACCCATCCTTTTCCGCAGTCGAAGCCAGTGCTCCTATTCAGCGTGCTCGCCTATTTTGCGCTCATGGGCGTGCTAACGCTCCATACCACGTTCCGTGAGAAGGGCACCTTTGTTGTGGCCATACAGAAGGACGCCGGCAGCAAGACATCACGAACCTGGGAGGCGAGCTCCGATATGAAGAAATATGACGACAAATACATTCTGACACTGTGTGTGCGAGATGGGCGTGGCCAGCGTGAACAGACGAGCACCAAGTCGTGTGCCGCCTTCATCGACACGAACGGCATCATTCTCGAGAATCTGGTGGCCAACGAGGTGAATCGACTTTACAACTCGCTCGCAGCTGAGAAGAAGGACAAGTAGCTTCTAGAGCCGCCGACGACGACGCCGCCGATTCCGCCGTCATCCAACCAATCGCTGATTGTCTAAAAAATTTGCTGCTTTCAAACGACTTTGTGTGTGTTTTTTTTTTTTTTCATTCTCATTAAATTAATTTTAGTAAATACACTAATCTTTATACTTGTGTTTATTTGTAGTTACTGAGAGGAACAAAACTAACTATAGAATTGTTCAATGGGATCGGAAAGCTGTGAAATAATCGTATGAGAGAGAAATGCGAAAGTTTGACAAAGCTTTGAAAGAGGTTTTTGTTTAATCAGTCTGGGGCAAAGTGATATATCCTTTTGACGCATATAGACATTATGATATTTAAATATGAAAGTTAATTCATCTAATTATATTTAATGTAGAGCTGAAAGGGGGAAATATGAATATGCATCATCCCCAAAAAGAATTAGACAGGCGAATCAAATCAAATTTATTGAAGTGTAATAAGCGAGAAGCAAGCCTTTTCAGTATGTTGATATATTAATATATTGATAAAACTGTTCTATAACTGATGCCATGTGAAGTGGCTGTACTTCACTTTTCACTTCAAATACCCTTGGATTTCCAATAAATTGCCTGTTCTTACAAAGAAGCATAGGTAAGAGCGAGAGGGGATCAGAATAGTTATTATATTACGGATATAGATATCTCGCTGATAGAAAATACTGAAAAAGGCTGTGTAAAGATCAACGATATAGTTATAGCTCTACATATGACCATATCAATATATCATTAGTTTGAGCATTGTTTGTATGTCGTAGGGTCATTTGATTTATACCCCGATGATGTTATAATGTATGTAACAGACTGAAGGAGGTGTGCCAGATACCAAAAGGTATATTGATCACGGTGACGAGCTCTGTCTGTCCGTCCGTATTTTTGAGCGCATCGATCTCAGATGATATAAGAGCTAGAAACGTGAAATATTTTTTGCCAGTTTCACCAGTTACACGCGCAGGTCGCGTTTATATCCAAAAATAGATAACTTTCCGTTATTTTAATATCGATTTGAAGCCATTCCAAAAAATCTGTAATAAGAATATATCACCTACATCTTTAGAACGCGAGGATTTTAAATATGGATTCATGCTTATTTTATTGCTTCCATTTTTGATGTACCCCAACTTTCACAACGTCTGTTTCAACAAAAATATGTAACACATAGTAGGCATAGCAAATCGAATCACGTTGACAGTTCACATACATATGTAGAATATTTACTTTCAAGTTTGCTTGTCATTTTACGAACGTGTAGAAATTGAATAGCTTGAAATATTTATTCATAAAATCATGGGAAACAGCAACAGCAGCAGCAACAGCAGCAGCGATGCTAGTGACAACAGCAGTGCATCGTTTCTGCCCATGATATGGGAAGTCGATCAAATCCTGGATGAAGATGAATTGAAGTATATGAATGAACTGCTGAGTAAACTACTTACGGAATGCGGCTGGAAAGACAAGATGATTCAGATAATACGAGAAATTTGTGAAACACGCGGTGAAGACCTTGATGTGAATGATATCTACCGCGAGATCTTACCACTAGCAAAGCAATCGGTGCCCCAAAGAGTGCTCTGGGAGCTGGAGGATCAGCTACGTGATATCTTGCACTCGCGCTATAGCCTTTAGAAAAATTTGCTTAACAGCAATACAGATTCATGAACTGTATTAGATATAGCAACATACTGAACCAAATAAATATATGAATTTGGGGTAAATGTGGTTTTTATGCACTGCACATTGAAAATAGGGATTAAGGATATAATAGTTATGGGTAAATGTATGTAGCCCCCCATAAGGGATATATATTCTTGATTGGGGAGACGGGCAGATTGATTTAGTCATGGGGATTGCAGCTGATATCTCCAGTATACAATACAATATGATATATAACCCAATCTTTACAATGACTCCAGGTAAGATTATGTTAACAATTCGTGCATTTAATTTCTTGGAATTCAATTGTAAATTTAACCTTTTTTTGCAATATTGCTATTTTTCCAGCTACCCTAGAACTGATATCCTGTTGGGCTTTTGGTTATTTATCTATCGGACTGCATTAGAAAATCAAGAACGCAATAACGCCCTTACCGGAGCACTGCCTAGCGCACGATTTTCCTGTATGTCCTTGTCATGCACTTGGTCCCTCCAACGCCAATTTCAGTATCAAATACAACTGCAGCTGTTGCTTCCATAAGTCACAGAAGACGCTAATCCGTTAATTCGCTTGACTACGTCTACATTGTTATATAGCTCGTATAGGTCGTCTAGCTTGCGTATCTGGATTTGACAGTGTGCCAGTAGAGGCACCAGATAGCGTAGCCAGCACCTAGGACCACCTCCTAATACTTATCTATGATGCCAGTTCCAGCTTTGGTCCATTTGTCCAGCGTCTCAACAAGTTACTTCACACACTCTCGCTGTCTTTGGAGCCTCTACCGGCTGCTATCACCCCTACACGCCTCTAGTCAGTCAGCCTGAACGAACCCAAGTTAGTCGAGATTGTCCTGAGCGGAACTGAGCTCAGGCAATAGATGGAGCTCCCATTGCTGCAGACCAGATGGGCTCTGGGTTGATCAGGAGTCTGGTGTGTGGCCTGGGTGTGTGTGCACCGATCGCAGTTGGCATCATTTGATACAAAATTTGTTTTGTTTTTTCAATTTTGCTTCAAATTGATTGTTTTCCTTTTTCTAAGCACTGAGAGACTGTGGAATAAACCGCGAAGCAGCCACAGCATGCAGATGACAGAGTTAAATTAGGCAGTAAACAAAACTACAAGCACTTTCGGCCAAATCAGATTCAAAATTCAATTGTTCAAGGTAAGCTTTAAGTTTAGGCAGGACAGGAGAGGGCAGCGCAGGGCCGGGCAAGGCGAAGCGAGCAGCTCAGCAGAGGGCAGAGGGCAGAGGGCAGAGGGCAGAGGGATGCGCGAGATTGTGACGCTGCAAATTGGGGGCGCTGGCAATGCCATTGGCGATGCGGTGAGTACCGGTTGCCCCTACCTGACTGATCCATCACGTGTTGACTCCGTACCCGTACCCGTACCCGTACCCGTACCCGTACCCGTACCCGTACCCGTACCCGTACCCGTACACCGTACACCGTAGTTCTGGCATGTGATCTCACATGAGCACGGCGTGGACTACGCGTCGGGTCGATTTGGCGGCACCAGCCAACTGCAACTGGAACGGATCAATGTGTTCTTCAATGCAACAGCCAGCAAGCGATTCTATGCCCGATCCATACTCATCGACACGGAGGCGAGCACCGTACAGCGCCTGAGCTCCAGCAGCCAGCTGTACAGGCCGGAGAATTTTGTGGCCGGCAGCGAGAGCGCCGGCAACAACTTTGCACGCGGCTATCACACGGACGGAGCGGCGATCCTCGACCAGGTGCTGGACAATACGCGACGCGAGGTGGAGTCCGTGGATTCGCTGCAGGGCTTCCAGCTGCTGCACTCGATTGGCGGCGGTACCGGCTCCGGCCTGACGTCCCTCATCATGGAGGCCCTGGTCCAGCAGTATCCGGACAACCTGCTCAGCAACTATGTCACCATTCCGTCGCCGAACATGTCCCAGGTGGTGGTTGAGCCGTATAATGCGCTGCTCAGCATTCCGGCGCTGGTGAACAACTCGCATCTGACCTTCTGCCTGGACAACGAGGCGCTCTTCCAGATCTGCAATCGCAATCTGAAGATCCAGATGTCCGGCCACGAGCACATCAATCATATTGTCGCCCTCACCATGTCGGGCATAACCACCTGTTTGCGTTTCCCCGGCCAGCTGAACGCCGGCCTGCGTAAGATCTATGTGAATATGGTGCCCTTTCCGCGTCTGCACTTCCTCATACCGGGCTTCGCACCGTTGGTCACCTGCAAGCAGCAGCAGTTCAGCAAGGGAACCGTCTCCGAGCTGGTGCAGCAGATCTTCTCCAGCAACAATCTGCTCTGCGCCGTCGATCTGCGCAAGGGCAAACTGCTGACGGCTGCCGGCATCTTCCGCGGCCGCATGTCGCCACGCGAGGTCGACCAGCTGATGACCGGGGTCCGCAATAAGAACATCAACAACTTCGTCGACTGGATACCGAACAACATCAAGACGGCCATCTGTGACATTCCGCCGCGCGGCCTGAAGATGTCCGCCACCTTCATTGGCAACACGACGGCCATTCAGACGCTCTTCCAGCGTCTGCTCGATGGCTCTACATCGATGATGCGCCGCAAGGCCCATTTGCATTGGTACACCGGCGAGGGCATGGAGGAGCGTGAGTTCACCGATGCCCAGGAGGAGTTGCAGAACATCATCGAGGACTATCGCGGCAGTGGTGACAGTGGCGAGGGCGGCGGCGGAGGCGGAGGCGGCAATGATAACGATAGCATAGATGAGGCTGCTGCCAATGGACCCCAATGCACCTACTGTGCGGAGTGAGGCGTGGTCCACTGTTGTTGTTGTGTGGCATTCCACTGTGCTTGGGTCGGATCTCATTTCTAACACTTGGCAATTGGCCGTTGACTCGACATTTTCAATTCAGCTCAATTCAATTCAACTCAAATGATGCACTGCACCCTATTTATAGGCGGCCAAAGTTCGATGCGTTTAGAGTTCAGCGCACCAGCCATGTGCTGATGTGTATTATATATAATATATGTTATATATTTATATATTGATGTGTCCGCATGCCGGCTAACGGGCAAAGGTGCGGCAAATTGTGCGACTCCCTATTAATAAAATACATAAATACACGCATACACTTATGTATCTATATATATATATATATATATAAATATGTATATACATATACATATATATGCATATATATATACATATATGTGCGCGTGTGTGTGTGCGCGAGGCGACGCTAACTGATGTGCCCGGCTAATCCGGCTGACTGAAAAGGTTTTTGCACTTGGGGTTGGCTATTTTTGGTCCACATGCATTCCTGGGATGCCAGCGTCGTCGCTCCTCGCAGCGATGGCAAAGATGACAAAAAATAGAAATAAATAAATAAATAAAAATAAAATAGAAAAACAACAAATACGATTGCTTTGCATCGTTTAGTCGTTGGAGGAGAGCAGGGGGTGGCAACGGTGGAGGTGCAGCCGGCTAGGGGCGGGGTTGCTCATGAAAATGCAGCGCAAGTGGAGCACGCAGACACAGGCGCATGCAGCATAAAACATGAATATAGATATACACAGATATCTGTGCGTATATATAAACATAATGCGAATGCAAATGTCTAAATTAAGAATTTATAGGCGGCGCCTAAGCACTGAAGTGGCGGCTGCTATGTTTAGATCAGCGCCCAATGTCCATTGCGTGTCAAGATTCCGTCAAGTGTAGAGCGTGTGAAGCCTGTTCTTTTATTAATTTTCCCTTATTTTTGTCCTTTAAATAAAAAATTTTTACTTTCAAGCCGGGTCCGCGCAACTGTTTTGAAAGCGCAGAGTTGATAAATGACAAGTCGCACGGTTAAAGTGCAGCAGGTTGGCACGCATGCGTTCGTTCAGTCGTCGTCAAATGTATCGTTATCGCAATGTAAGCTGAATAATAAATAACAGTGCCACTACGAGTTCAACAGTATGCTGTAAAAAATATAAAATATGATGTCCACTATCTATGTGCAAAATGTCATCGTATATTTTACAATTACCAAATAAACAAAGCATTGTTCCTTGCATGCTGTTAATAATTAATTTAAATCGATTAAGAGATTTCCAGATAGCAGCGGTCTAACAGCTGTTAACACACTAGTTCTATCGATAATACGCGCCATTAAACCTCTTGTGTCATCGATAATTCAGAAGCAATAACAAAGCCGAACGAGGTGGACGTGTGACGCTCGGTGCGCTTAATTGTGAATTGAATTCGTTGTCGCTTGGTTTATATGTGCGCTGGGTTTGTGACTTTGTTATCTGTCGTCTACTAACTGACTCTACCGATTACCACGCGGGTATTTTTTTATTGGTTTATGTGTGTGTGTGCATGTTTGTCTATGGCACAAATTCAAATAATTTAACAAATCTAAAGTGCCTTGCAACACAACAATTTCTATTTTTCTATGGTTAATGCCGCGCTTCGACTTCAAAAATAATTTGAAATATTTCGCCTGCGAATTGAATTAGTTAAATGCAACAGCATTTCAACTAATTATTTCGTTTATTTATTTATTTATTTTTTTTTTTTTTGTGTATGTGAGTTATTTTATAATTTTTTTTGTTGTGCAAAGTTGAACACACACACATAAGCAAAGAGCAGCAAACAAGAAGTTGCTGTGTGCTGCGCTGCCACTGCCGAAGTTGGCAGAACACGACGGTATACACCAACACAACCAGCATTGAGAGTATACGTATACACACCTAGATGTGGACACTGACACAGATGCAGATACAGCAGCTAGCAGCCAGAGCAGCATTGACAAAGTAACGTGAAACGTGTTGTGCGTGTGTTCATGTGTGCGTGTGTGTATGAAATCTGTTGTGCGTGTGTCGCGCGTTCAATTCAAATTTAAATGGTCTTAACATTTCAAGAAAACGAAAATAAAACATAAGACGACAAAAAAAAAAAAAACACGCAAATCCAAAAGTACAAAAACAGCAAGCGCAGAGCCAAGAAATTTCCGTGATTGTTGTTGCTTTTGCTGTTGTTGTTAGTGCATAGCATCCCTAGTGCTGTCACGTTTCAACTCACAGGCTGTTGCATTTGCGCCGACGTCGGCAGCGCAGCTCAAAAGGGCGCTGGAATTTCTGGGCTTCTGTTTTGCTGCGGCCTCTGTTGCTGCTGCTGCTGCGTACAGTGTGACCAAAACCTTGCGAAAAGAGCGCGCGCGCGCCGCGAATGTGATATTATGAACGAATTTGCGATTTGTTATTTTCCTTTTTGTTTTGTTTTGTTTTGTCAGTAAACACTTTAATTCATTGTATATGTTGTTGTTGTTGTTCCATATATGTGCCACAGTTTTGAATTTCGCACCGTCGTCTCAACGCATCCGCAACTACAGTACAGCCTCTCTCCGCCCCTAGCACCCACCCACCCTAAAGAGAAACATATTTAAACTAAAAAGCAAACAAAAAAACCCAAACGAAAGAAAGACCAAGATCTAAATAAAAGCAAAACAAGAAGTGTTTGTGTGCAGTTCAGTGAGAGCGAGAGAAAGAGAGAGAGAGGAGAGAGCAGAGAGCAGCTGCAGCTTGAAACATGTTTACCGAGGAGGGCATCTTTCCCATAGGCGATGGCCTGCTGGATGTTGATGCCGAGCGCTTGAAGGGATTACTTGTGTCGCATGACATCAACGAGATCTACGAGGTTGAACAGACGCCGTTTGCCAGGTGAGTGAGAAACCGGAGCACGAAACGTGTTTTTATTTTTCTTTGCTTCTTCTTCTTCTTTTTCTTCACCATTTGCTGTTTGCTGTGGCTCAAAAAGTTGCCAAAAAAGCGAAAACTGCGTCTGCAACATGTCCAGCGAGCGACAAGCACAAAAATGCTTAAAGAAAGTCAGTCAACAGTCTGTTGGTTTTTTTTCTTTCGTATTTTTCCTTTTTGTATGTGTGTGTGTGTGTATTGCTTGAAAACTGAAATCTTCTGTGCAGGCGCCGCCGCAGCAGCAGCAGCAAAAGTGGCGAGCTAAAAAACTTGTTTCTGTATTTTTCTGTGCGCAGTCAGATATCTATGTGTGTGTGTGAAGTAGAAGCTTGCACACACAATCATACACACATATGCACTCACACACTCATGCACACATGCACAAGCAAAACACAAGCGCTGAAAAACTTGCACTGGGCACTCTTTTGCGCCGATATTACTGTTGTTGATGTTGTTGTTGTTGTTGCTGTTATTGCTGTTATTATTATTGTTCCTGTCTTTGCCTGCCCTTTGTGGCATTTGCTTTTGCGCGCACACAAACAAAAATAACATCAACAACAACAGCAACAGCTATAGCAACACCAATACCACAAAGCAGCTGTTCCCGTTTGCCGCCTTCGCCTTCGCCTTCGCCGACTGACCCCTCGCTTCGTTTTGCATTAATTTCGCCGTTGCCGTGCATTTTGTACGATTGTTGCTTGATTCGCCTTTTCGCCCTTAGACGGCGACAGCCGTTGCTGTCCCTATCGCCGTCAGCGTCGCAGTCGCAGTCGAAGTCGAAGTCGGACAACCTTTTCTGCTAGATTTGCATTTTTGCTGGATTATTTTTTCATTATAATTTGTTTTGCATTTCGCTTTATGCCTTTTCCGCTTTACGTTCCATCATCGGCAGTGGTAGTGGCTGTGGCAGCGACTGCGGCAGCGGCTGTGGCAGCAGTTTACTCATTAGTTTTGTTTTATTTGGTTTTTATTCAAAATCGTCTCGTCGCGTCTGCCCAACTCCAATTTGCATAAACATTTCGCCTGCTTTTGCTTTTGTTTTTCAGTTGTGCTTGTGTTTCCGCAGCAACTTCCTAGATGCGCTGCTCCTGACCTTCTCTCTCGCTCGCTCCCTATTTTTAACTATTCTGACAGTGGCAATTAGAGCAACAGACGTGCGACGAGAGAAAGAGAGAGAGAGAGAGAGAGAGATGGAGCGCTCTACGTGCTAAAGGAGCGCGACATTGCCACTTGAGACGACGCCTTACCCCATGTCAGTCTGCTTGCTTCAGCTCCCGCTGTTCTTTCTAAGTACACTAGATAATAATAGCAGAAGAAGAAGAGTGACTGTGAAGGTCGTTCGCTTCGCCTCAGTTGCATGAAGCTCTCGCTCCCTCACACCTCCACTCGCACTCTATCTCTCTCTCTACCTTGTCTTGCTTAGAAGAACAGCTCAGTAGACAGTAGACGAAGAGCCGAGCCGCTTTATCGGCAGCTCGTGCGGCTTTAAAGCTGCTGATAAGCATCAGCGTAGGCAAACAATTTTATCAGCTATCGATTGGCTGATTTCGTAAATGCGCAACGGAATCACGAAACGCAATATAATATAATTACACACACATATACATAAGCAGATACCAATACATATAGAGACTCGTATCAGCTCTTTTTTGTGTCTTTTTTATTTTGTCTTACTTAACTTGAACTGCAAGGCTTATCATATCATATCATTTCGATTGATATTTCTTTAAACATATTCTACAGGTGCGAAAAATCCATATACATACAAAGTTATATAAAGGTATATATATATTTTTTTTTCATGTAACTTCTTTTAATAAAACACCAAAATAGAACTTCTTATCATTACCATAAAAAGTGTCCTGATCCTAAGTTTGTCAGCCTAACTGTCATATTATTTACTCCGAAAAGACCTCTTGTAGTTTGAATGACCCTAGCTCGAGTATTCTTTACCCAATATAAGACCCAACTTTACATTTTGTTTCATAACGGTCGTAATTTAAGAAATGTACACATTTCTTAGATTTGTATTTGATTTTATAACTGAAATGAAGCATTTTTGAAACAACTGTGTCGCGTTCGTGCGCTTAACATTTGTTAATTGTATTAAACAGCTGTGCGTTAATTGTTAATTACGCTAAATGCTAAATGGATACAAACAATATTTATACCTATTCCGGTTTCCTAACTCACATTACTGGCTGATAAACAGATATGCTTTAAGTTTAACTGCTTGAGAACGAACGGAAAACACTTTTTTTTACTTCGGCTGCAAAATATATGCATATATTCTTTGTTCTTGTCAACTACAATTACTATAACTCGATAACTCATCGCAATCCCAAAGTAAAGCCAGCTAAGTCTGAAATTGATCTATATAATCATGACTGGAAGAGGCCAGTGATATCATCAAATTCAAAGATGTGGTATGATTTACACCTATATATATAGAATGCTGTATATAGTAGTCTATTAGTAAGACTCTGAGGGTATCTGGTAGTCGGGAATGCCCGACTTGATCATACTTCAACAGATCTACCTTTCTTACTTTTTTTTTGGGTCGTTGCTTATCAACATATTTTTGGAGCGTTTCTTCTATGCAAACAGAATTTTCGTTTGGGCCTTCGATTTTTCTTGGCTAAAAAGTTGCGTTTGTTACGTTTTGGGTGTTTTGTGTTTTTTTTTTTTTTTTTCATTTAGTCTAAACTTCTGGGACAGCTTTTTGTGTCAGTTTTTATCGCAGTTTTTTCATTTTCTTTGTTTTTTTTTTTTTTTATCATTTTTTTGTAGATAACCAGGCAAAAGGTATTTTTTACGTTCTTCTGTTTTTTTGTATTCGTTGAATTTGTTTAGTCAAGTTTATTTACGAGCTTTGGCTTAAACTTTTTACGTCGAAACGGCCGATGCGTAGCCAAATAGATCGAAAATGGCCCAGATAAAGCACGATTAACAAATACTAAAGAGCTAGCAGAAGCAGAAGAAGACGTTGATGATGAAATATCAGCGAAAATGTGAATACGATAATTACCTCTGAGAGCGATTGTGCAATAAGCGGAAGTGTTTCTTCTTATAATACTTTTATTGTTATATAAATATATAAATAATTTGTTCGTTCTTGAAAGAGGGAATTCGCAAAAAGAAAGATTACTCTAATGATTTGTGATATGATTCTGGTATTTGCATATTTTGGGGACGAAAACAAGCAAAATTAAGGGGAAAACTCATAGAATAATTAGATAAGATCGTTTTGTTAGCACAATGAAGCAGCGAAACAGGGCGCGATCGATAAGTGAATCACAGTTTGGAATGGTCAAATCACTGAAAGTAGAAAAACCTTATATGTGGCTGATAATGCCTATTTTAGCTTATCGATAGCGATCTTTTCTCAGTGTACTATCGATGGACAGAGAAACTTATTGAATTGATTAAATGTTTAATCTATAAATTTATCGATAATAAATCAATTAATCTCATTTAAAACAAAGTAAACTAAACCTTTCGATTTTCTGTATGTTAATAGACTTGTGGAAGCTTTATTTTATCATTTAGACATCGACAGATTTTTGACCTAGCAACTTATCGATAATTAATCGATTTATCAAAAGAAGTTCTAGGCCAAAAGCTCATACTAATTGATTTATGTCCTTATGAAAGAACAAAATTCCTGAATAATCGTTGATTTACCAAATTATCGATAAGCGTTCATTTATTAATCGATATATCAGAGCTCTTGGCAGTGCCACAGTCAGTATTCCTTGACACATTAAAGAGCTCACTCAGCGAGCCATAATGTCGAACTGAAATCAATATACACAATCGAATACAGAAATAGGCAGAGATAGAGAAAGAGAGAGGGAGGGGGCAGAGTTGTTGAAGGGGCGGCGCAGAGTCGAGGTAGCCAAAAACTAGTTTCGTTGACGCTTTGGCTACTGAAGAGGCTCTTGAGGACGGACGTTTGAGGGCCATAGGAGCTATGACACTTTCCAAAATCGTTTGCCGGACGGGGGAGCAGGCGAAGGTGCATGTTTATGTGTGTGTTTGTGTGCAAGGGGATACTTGAACAAAAGTTGGAGCACCCGCCGGGCGTCAAAGATTATTCAATGAATCCACTTTCGCTTGCCGAGCCATAAAACGAGGGTTGAATGACGTCGTTAGCCCAGGGCGTGGGCCCAGCCTGTGAACCTCGCCCACGCACAAATTTGTTTGCCACCCAGACACAAAATAGCTGTAGCAGAAGAGCAAGAAGCAGCTGAAGATGATGGTGAATAAACACAAACAACAACAGCAAAAACATTCGACAAGCACCACCCACGCGTCTCCAGCGACAGCAACAGCAACAGCAACAGAAAATCGAGTGCGTCACACAACAATTTGGTGGCATCAGCTGTTTGCATATTTTGGGGGTTGATTGACTGGGTTAAGCTGCTTTCCCGAATGACATAGTTGGCTATGAGGTTATGCCCAATGCAAAAGCCATAAGCAAACACACATACACACAAACATAAGCTGCAGCTGCAGCAGGTATATAGGATTGTCTGTCCCGAGCGAAATAATTGAATTGTGGTTCTTGTTCCGGTCAGAGAATTCAAGCACACAGATAGAGGAATATATATAGTATAAGAAAATAAGTAAGAAAGCTCTAGCAGAGAGTCCCGGAATCCTACAAAGGACTGATATTCGGAGGGCATGGATTTGGGCCTGGCATGCAAAATAAAACAAATATCAGCAGCAAATCAACATGAATATATGTAGACTTTGAAGATTCTATATATATAAAAATGAATGCGATATGATTCTATAATTTGTATCAAGAACTTTCATCGATAATACTAAAATGGGAATAGTTATAAAAAGCTAAACAGCCAGCTAAAGGTCTGTAGCTCGTATAGGTTCTGAAATCGACGCTTTTATACAGACGGAGATGACAAAAGCGATTCGGCCCGATATATATGCATGTATATAGACTTCTCTTCTCTCTCTCTCTCTCTCTCCTTCTGCCTGTTACATACATTCGAACAATACCATTGTACCCAGATTTCCCATTTTCAATGGGCTTGGGGTATATAAAAAAAAGTGAGCATTATGCAAGCCCTCTATAAATATATATACTCAGATACTCAATTCGAGCAAAGGCAACAAGAAATAAAATCAAATAAAATCCAAAATAACTGGCCACAACTGGACATTATGCCAAGTCCAAGTCAAAGTCGTGCTCGAAGTGGGCTCAAAAGAAAAATAAGTAAGAAAAAAAGTATTACCTGCGAAACAGCTTTATTCACTGTTGCCATTTTGTTGTTGTTGTTGCTTTGTTTTGTATAAATAAATTTGGGCCAACAGCAGCCGCAGCCGCAGCCGCAGCAGCAGCAGCAGCAGCAGCAGCAGCAGCAGCAGCGAACGTTGACGACTTCAATACATCATTTATTCCATAATTTGTGGAAGACTTGCTTCAATTCCAATTGGACTTTACTTTGTTGGTCCAATCCAATTGATTGACGTGTGTAATTGTCAAATGTGTTTCATTTGCAAAAGCTGTACGCATGTGTGTGTATGAGTAAGTGTGTGAGTGAGTGTGTGTGTGTATTGTTAGTGTTATGCATTCCATGAATTGGGCCAGAAAGATTGTGGCCAGTACCAAAAGCCCAGCTTGACTCGTAGACATTTCATAACTAGCATTTCCATTGATGCAGATTGTAATAAAGGCATTATAGGGTATTATAACGATGAAATACATACATATATATATATATATATATATATATATGTACATATATAGATTCTTGAATATATCAGGGCATATCTGTCCCTCTCTCTGCTTATTTCTTTATAACTTCTTTTTATACAATTAGCTCCTCCAACTCCATCCCCCACTCTTCTCGTCCTCTCTCACAGCTAGTAAATCCAATGTCTATAGCATTTATATAACTGTTTTTGGATAGGATCTTTGGAAAATACGAACACAAAACCAAAATTTTATCAACTAGAGCTCCATGGGATGTGTCGAAACTCTCTGCGTGTGTTTATCAACATTTCAATTAGGCAGCCATCAGATTAGGGGCATTCCTTAATTGTTTAATTGATTTTGTTATACCTCGCTTTGATCTTCTCCCAGTCAATATATAAATATTTATTTACAGCTGTTTCGCGTTCGCTATTTGCTTTTGTTGAAAAGAGTAGAAACTAAAAACAAAACAACAAATTTCAAATGGAATGGAAAAAAATGAATATAAACTCCAATCCACATTCCACATTAATACCGCGCCCTCCTCCAGTTGGCACGCCCCCTTGGCTTCCTATAATACGCATTCCACACGATCTCCATTCACGTTCACATTCACATTCACATTCACATTCACATTAACATTCGCAATTTGTTTATTTGTTAGGGCCAACGATGGGCGCGTTTAAAAACGCGTACGCGTCTTTTTAGCGCGTTTTGTGTGCGACTTGCTGTTGTTGTTGTTTGTGGCAAATTTGATGAGCACATTTGGTGAATTTATGTGTTTACACTATGCTCGCCTCTTCTGGCCATTTTTCGTCTTTAACTGCCTCATTTGGTGGCCGCCTCCATCCAGCCACTCCCGCGCCCAAATCTTTGCATGACGAATGCGCGTTTTTTACCAAATCAATTTTCAAATTGCCATTTGACTAATTAACAACTTAGCAATATGGAAGCAGGCTGTTTTGCTCTATTCTTGTTTTTGATTATTTACTGTTATCGATTTAAAAATTGTATTCTTCTTTTAATATGCTAATAATATTTGGTTCATTATTTCAATGAAAGAGAGAGAGAGAGAGGGCGAGAGTGTGAGTGTGGGTAGACAGTATATGATTATATACGTATAAAAGAAAAGGAAAAATCTTTGTTAACTAATTAACACGTCGCCAACAACAACAGCGACGACAAACAATGATATATTAATATATATAAAACATTGTTGCGCGACGCACTGCATGAGCAGCCAAAGAAAGTGTAATCAACAATTGCTGTTGCTGTTGCTGTTGCTGTTACTGTCGTTGTAGACGCAACAGCAACATATCAAATGGCATGCAGAGATATCAGACAACAGTAACACAACAAGTGCAGCACCAGTACCCAAAGCAACAATAATAATAATAGCATCAGGCGCATCGTCAGCATTTGGGGTTGAGAATCTCGCTTGCCCGGGACTTATCAAAATGTAAACATTTCCTTGTTGTTTTTGTCGCTTGTGCAGCGCATGTATTTGCTCCTGATACCCTGTAATTGTATGTATAAAGACAAAGATGAACAGATGAAGAAATGACAAATGGAAGATATGAGATGAGCAACTAGAATGATTGGATAAATATATAAAATAACAGTTTAAGTTGTGATGAATCATAGCAATAATATCGATAAATATAGATTTGAACTATAATGCAAAGTATGCTTTCATCGAGCTTACTCTTAATTGAGTGAAGAAACGCAATAATTTGATCGAGAAATATCGATTCGCAGCATAAAATGAATATTGTATATAGCAAATTCTTGTAGAACATCGACGCTGTTTTATCATTAAATGAAGAGAATCTGCTAAGCGAAAAACACATCGATAAATATCGATTCGCAGCATAAAATGAATATTGTATATAGCAAATTCTTGTAGAATATCCACTTTGTCTAATCATTGAATGAAGAGTATCTGCTAGACGAGCTGAATGAAAAAACACAGTAATGGGATCGATAAATATCGATTTGTAGATCATTAGATTAACTAATTTAAATTTAATCCTCGAATGCAGAGTATCCCCTAGTCGATTCCACATTCAAGTAGATCTCTTTATCTCCAGTATTGTATGTTATTCGCCACAGCTCTGATGTTCGATTAGAAGTTCAATTTGGATACATCCCAATTGTATTCTATTCCATCTATGCGACACCTCAATTTGTTTAACCAGGACAGCTGCTGGCGTCCCCTCTAGCAGTGAGCGAGGGTGTTCGCCCCTTTGCCCAAATGTTCGGGCTAGAGTTCAGCAACCCCCTGCCCAAAAATTTGCAGCATGCAACCCCCAACGCAATGTATGAGCTCAGTTCCCCAGTTCAGCTGCAGTTGCTATATGCGTATGTCTTGCCCTAACTAATAAATTATTTATTTGTGGTTTCTCCTGCTTTTCTCGTTGTTCATTGAACTTTAATTGCGCTCGTAAAATGCCCAAAAAAAAAAAAAAGAGAGAAAACAGAATGAAGAAAATATGTTGAAAAACGTCTGCTATAACCTACCAAATGGGCCTCGTCTCCCCCTTTGCCCCTTGCCTGTCGTCTGCTGTAATAAATGCAGCTGCGCTTAATGACCCCGCAGGGATACAAACACTGGGCCTCAGCGACAACTGACAGCTGACAGCTTCATTTGAACTATGGCCAAATGACACGTAAGCCGAACACAAGTTGGAAAAGTACTGAGAACTTATTTCCATTAAAGAACAACCCAACCATTGAGCATCTTTGATTTATCGATAAA
Source organism: Drosophila mayaguana (assembly GCA_037075325.1). Taxonomy (NCBI): domain Eukaryota; kingdom Metazoa; phylum Arthropoda; class Insecta; order Diptera; family Drosophilidae; genus Drosophila; species Drosophila mayaguana. Next base: position 2,888,266 of record JBAMCG010000123.1, on the reverse strand, counting down.
TCGATCGATTTGTACGTTATATAACGTCAAATATATGCTGACTATGCATATACATGCAATTGCAATGCGATTTAGACCTTCAAAAAAGTAAATACATTTGATGTCGACAATCTGGCAACGCCAAACTTGACTCTACAACTAATGTGCGCATCGAAAATCATAATATTTAATGAAATTCAATCATTTAATTTCGCTAATTTGTTGACTAATTATAGCCTCAGCCTGAGTTAATTGATATACATATACGCGCATATATACATATACTCATTTTTATATATGTATTCAATATATATCATCTAAATCTCTGTCGTTGCCCTGTGGCCATTCATGGCTTTATAAAGGCTATAACAGTTAATGTTACAGCAGCAATCCATAACAAAATGTTTATATTGTAACAATTATTGCGTATGTAATTGAAGAAAGTATTAAGAATGGTTGATTTGAACTTGAATAACTCTAGACAGTTTCGAATAACTATGACTACCTTAACTATACGGCTTACCTCTATCAATATTGTTCTCAAACTCTTCTCGTATTGTGGATGATCAATAGTCGAATTTGTTGAGCAGTTTAAAGACTATTACATTCCTCCATATAAAATATACAGGGCTCTCCATATTCGAGTGACCCATACCTTTTGACAGAGACGGACCCTATACGCCGTAGAGGCCCAAGGCGGCCATTTGAGAGATATCATATTCAAAGAGTGATGTCAACAAGTCGAATTGAACCAAATAATATGATTATTATGATTTTTTAATTATTATATTATTATTAAATTGTATTTTTCATTGATTTAAAAAAAGAAAAGAAAAAAACATGGGTCCGTCGAATATGGGCAACCTTGTAGGGCTGCCAGATGGGTCACTCGAATATAGAGAACCCTGTATTCATGAATAAGTGTTGTATTCAAATAGAGTAATACAAAAAAAAACTAGAGTTAGTCACTGAATTAAATTAAATTAAATTTAAAATAAATTATAAAAAAAAATACAATTATTTTGGGCTATCAAAGTTGGCTTTATTCGACATTAAAGGCCAAGGTTGCATTCGTATAAAATATATAAACCTCGAAGAGCACATATATTTTTTATCATCCCATATTTTATTATCATTTTGCTTGGAAGCTATTTTGTATATTTATTTTGTATGTCAATTATTTATAATTATTTCAAAATGTTGTGCTTGATGTGACCGACGCAAACACCTTTGACCTTTGTGGGTGTGTGTGTGTGTGTGTATGTGTTTTTCGCTTTGTTAGTGGAAGGCCGATTCAGGTCGACTTTAGTTGAACAAAGCAAACTTCTCGTTAAGCATTGTTTGGCCCCTGGATGGATGGTTGGATGGATGCTGGATAAAGTGTTAAAGCATTAGCCTTGAAACTCGCGCACTGGCATTCGTCAATGTCTTCATTGAATGCTAACGAACGCATTTAACACAATCCAGGATGTAAATATTGCAATTAGCTTCAAAGCGGAAGCTGCCGCGACTGCAGCTGGAGTTAATAATCTATTTTGGGATGCATTTTATTTCGTATTTTGTATTTTCGCAGGCATCTGGCCAGATGTTTTCGAATGAAACAGCATTTGATTTGGCCAAAAAGGGGCGAAGAGCGAGCGAGGAGAGCGAAAAGGAAAACAATAAAAGAAGTTAAAGCAGACACATGAGGCTGAGGGCCCGGAATGATATCTCTGTTAAGGCGCATCTTAAGGTCGACTGTCTGACCGTCTGTCTGTCTGTCTGTCTGTCTGTTCCCGTGCAAGTTTTTAATATCAACTTTTGCTGTGTGGAATTTTATCTTGGCGGGCGAAATGAGGCTAAGGGTGTCGCCCTCGCAGTTACTAACTCATTGGGTGCTTCACCAACTCGCCCCATCTCTCTCTCTCGCTCGGCCTCTTCTGTCTCGCTCTGATAAGATAAACGCGATTTGTTTTATTTGCCGAGTCCGCAGTAAACGCCTGCCCCACCTCCCTGCCTCGAGTTGCGACTAAAATATAGAAAGCGAAATGTTCTCCTTTGCTTAGCTTCATTCATTTTTCTTTTCGTGCGCATTTGACACGTAGAGCGCTCGTGTTTCGATTCCGTCGCGTTCCGCTATGTGTTACATGTGACGCATATGCACAAAAATCACATCACAATCAGCTGACTGACACCCTGCATAAGCCATTCCAAGCGGCTCATTTTCTTGACCTTATTAGCTACGTTTTCAATAGAATTTCGTCTATAGGATGGCTTAATGCTTAAGGCTTAGCTGTGCAGCTAGAATATGTATATTAAATGACGAGCTACGTTGCTCAGGCTGTAAATTATCGCGTTGCCCAACGAGTAATCAATTGCATATGGGCATAACTATTATTATAGAATCCATTGTTTAAGGGCCTAAAGTAACGAGTAGAAAACTCGCCAAGCAAACAATTAAAATCAGTTGTCTATTGCTTTAACTTATTTTAGCCTAAAGTACAGAGAGTTAAACGAGTAGCAAATGCCCAAATTAAATCATATATAGCATGTCATGTTTTAATTCACAACTCAACATGAACGTTAGCGAATAAATTTGGAAATAAGAGAGCGAGAGCCAGAGCTGGAGCGAGGTACAGCAACAAGTTGAACCACGTAAATAGGTCGCCCACTCATTTCTTATGCAACGGCCGCAAAAAACAGCCGCCGAGAACCGTTAAAATTATAATTTCAAATTGCCGTCAGTTGTCCAAAGCAGCAAAACAAAAATGAGAAGAGGCCAAAATATTTGCGACAAGTAATTGCGCACTCCCAAAAAAAAAAAAAAAAGCAGCCAAAATAAGCAACGAATGTTCCATTTGGGCAAGTGTGTGTGTGTGTGTGTGTGTGGAAATAACTGCAAGAGACAACAGCGACGACGACGACAACGACAACAGTTAGTCGCCGGGTCAACATGGGTTAAAGCCGCCTGGATAATGACAACAACAACAGCAACAACATGTCTTCTGGCCCCCCTCTTTTGGCTCGACAAACGATGTCACGTTTTATTTTTTTTTTTGGCAGCCAGAGCTACCTGGCCAGCCCCACTGCTTGCCGCAGCTCGCTGCTCCTCGTGAGGCAAATTAACATAAACATACGAAAATTATAACAAAAACAAGTCATAAGAATGAGCGAAAGAGATGGCGCGCGCACACGATGCAGCAATAAGAAGTTTATTTACCTCGTGGCGGTGGCTCTCGACTGCTATTGTTGTTGTCCACCAATATGGGCAGCCGCACCTCCCACAGAAAAAGAAGAAGAAGAAGTAGACGGAAAGGAGGAAGCAAAGGCCTGCCCAACCCTCCCAACAAAGTCTCTCGTCTTGCATTCCGCCCCAAAGGCCCCGCCCAGAGCCCATGCGACAAACAAGTGACCAAAAACGTCAAACGATTCACGCTACACGCTACGAATTCCAGATTCGATTCGGTTTTAACTGCTCCAATTGAAAGATCATTAAAAGGTTTAAAAGGGTTTAATGTGTAAATGCAAATGGGCTGTAAGAACCAGAGGGAAGCATGGCTAATGACTCCTGCTCAAGCGATCTGCCCACAAAGAACCCAAGAAAAAAAAAAAAAATCTATATAATAAATACTTTTCTAATTGTATAGCGAGGGCTGTACGAGCAGCTTAACAATGAAATTTGTTAACGAAAAGTCAAAATATTTGACTATGCTTTCAAAAACATATTTTACTTATTCCTCTCTCTCTCTCTTTCTCTCTCTCTCTCTCTCTCTCCCTCTCTCTCTTTTATGATTTTATTTTCTTAGTTGTTTCACGTAAATGTTTTGGAATTTTTGTTTGTTATACTTCGACTTTAACCAGTCTCGTAGTCTCGTAGTTTCGCTGCAATTAAATATACATATATGTATATATATATATTTCCATATGTACATACATAATCGCAGGGAATCTAAAAAGTTTTGCTGTCACACAACGTCGGAACTTTGCACTTGCTACGTTGCTAATCAGCGCGACGAGATAAGAGCGTCCAGATATTCGGCATTGCCTTGAACGTAAGCCAGCGTAACGTAACGTACTGTCACGTCGCGTCACGTAACATAACGTAATAGCAGCAGCAGCAGCAGCAGCGCAATTAACAAATTGTACGGGTCAACTTAATCAAGCGATTAATCGATCAATCAACTGACTTTGACAAAACATTCGGTCGGGCCTAATGAGCGAAAATCGTATTGATAATACCCTAGAAAAAAGAATGAAGCAAATTATATATACGAGCCGAGGTAAAAGGCAACACATTGCAATATATTGCGCGTGCACAGGGTAACTGCTAGTCGGGCAATCGACAGGTGCGCCGGCTATAGCTGTGAAAGCTGAACTTCGAACTTGGCGCAAAATTACAACCAAAAATGGCCAAAACACACGGCAAAAGGTGACAAAACGGGACAACAGCTGACTGACGCATTAAAAACAAAAGCAAATACAGAAACAACAACAACAACAATAATAATAATAATAATTAAGCTGTTGTTGCGCTTGTTGTTGCTGCTGTTGGCTTTTTAAGAACATTATTTCCGCTGAATTAATTACCAAAGCATTTGCTGTTGTTGTTGCTGTTGTTGTTGTTGTTGTTGTTGTTGTTGCTATGACTAAACAACATCAAACGTTAAGTTACAAAACCGAGAATTAAACTGAGCCGTTTGCAATGCCAATTTCATTTGGCATTGTCATTGAGAGCAAAACGTGTATGTTGCACAAAGAGGCAAGACAACAGCAATAACAACAAGAAATCACAGCGAGTGGGCGTGCCGCAGCGGCCTTGAAGCTGCGAAAGTTGCGGCGAATTACGATCCAGCTTATTGCTGTCTAACACTTTCTACGAGGGCTAACTACAGAGACACCCAAAGACAGACAATGGCAACATGAAACAAACAAAGCAACAGCAACAACAACAACAACAACAACAGCAACACTTTGTGCAGTTCGATTTTAAGAATTATGTTGCAGCATCTGAAATGAAAGTGCAACAAGGTCGGCTGAAGTGAAACACAAATAAGAAAGCTCTAGGCGAGACTGCTCGGCTTTGAGATCCACTCAACCCTCCCATGAATTGATACTCCCTTAATTTTACGCTTCAAGCAAACAAAAATCCAAATTGAATTCATTTCTCATGAATTTATATGCAAAATTTGGAGACTTTAGCTTTGAGATATGATTTTCGAATTGACTTTTGTTAAGGCTTATAATCGATAACACTCAAAATGGAATAGTAATCGATTTTCTTTTTAAACATTGACCCAAATTCCAAGTCTCTAGCTATACATGCGGACGGAAAGAAGACATGGCTATATCGACTCAGCTCGTCGTCCTGAAAAGTCATATACAGCGCTCTCCATTTCTACGGCGTATAGTGCCCGTCTCTGTCAAAAGGTATAGGGCTGTCAGATGGGTCATTCGCATATGGAGAACCCTGTATATATAGTTTACATTTGAACAAGCCAATATACCCTGGCTTAAAACTGTTGACGGTGTTGTTCAACTGGATAATCTAATGGGGCCTCAATTGCTTAATGAATTGGTCTAATTGGAGACGGGAATTAAATGAGATGCGTAAATCTCTTGTTGTGAAATATCAACAGCTCTGATGACTTGATAAATATGTGAAGTGAAAGACTAGGACAAATTCACACTAAAGAGTCTGAAAATCAAATGTGAATACTAAGAAATTAAGCACTTGGGTCGACTTTAAGATATGAATACAATAGTAATACAATAGTAAATAAAACAGTACAAAAATATGAAAAGTGGCTCAGGAAGAAGAAAGTTTCCTATATAATAATAGACTACCCATGAGCCTAAAACACAGGGTAACAACTTTTAGCACGACCCTCGTTATTAGCTGCTACTTCGTCTTCCGCTGCCGCCCGAGTCTTAGTCGTCCTTAAACTATTTAGCATAACACAATGGAATAGTGCAAACCTTTATTCAAATCATTTGAATAATCGCCGTTAACAACTTTTGTGTCACTTCTGAGTGGCTTTGCAGCAATTGTTGATTAAGTGATGCAGCTTTGTAATCAAACAACACTTAGTCAATAATTTGCCTCATTTAATTCGCTGCTACCGACACGTAAGCATTTCTCTCTCTCTCTCTCTCTCTCTCTCTCTCTCTCTCTCTCTCATATATTATATATATGTTCAATTGAATTCTTTCCGTGGAAAATCCATTTAAAACAAAAACCCGAGCAAATAAAAAAACTGCGCGCGTGCATGGAAATTTTTCTTTATTTCATCTCTTTTTCGTTTTTTTTTCTTTGTTTTTTTTTTTTTTTTCGTCTTTCAAACGCTTTACATTAATAATGTATAAAAAATGCTTTTACATAGTTGCTGCTATTGTTTATTCGCATTTTTTATTTAAGAAATGCGACGACAAGCGCCTCGCATTTCTCGCTCAAACTCTTGCCCACCAGCACTGATACATTTAATTGCTCATTTCTATATACCCTGTGCACACAGGCTAAAGCGGGGTATATAAATTACTAATCGGGCTTAACAAAGATGAGAGTAAGTCTCTTCCTCTCGGTAACTATAAGAACTGAAACAATTTTACGTGCAGACTCACTCACTTACTCAGGTTCTTCCAGAACAACGATAATCCATTCATCCATTGTAATTTGAATCGATAGCAGATTAATCGTAATATCAAATTGTTTAATTACGATAGCAAATTGTAATAAATGTACAAATTGATTAAAATCATTAACAAACTGGAATAGGCTTTAAAAATCAACCAAAATGGATAGCAAATTTAGAACTAATTACACATATTATTCAGATCTTTGTTATACAAATAAGAGTTTAATTGAAATCGATAACTAATTGTACAAATTTGTTAAACTGAACTAGATCATGACTCGTATAACTGGATATATGTTTATTGTCTGCACAGGGTATCTGCTAGTCGCGCTGATTCATTTCTGCTTCTTCTATTTGTTATATTAGCTAATTGACTCAGCGCAAACTGCAAACTGCAAAATGCAAAATGCAAAATGCAATTTTACCATATGTCGCTTTGCATATCAAAACGTTACCGACGACTTGTCGACAGTCATGAAGCGAGTCGAGCTCTTTTTATTGTGCTCGATGGCGTGACTCAATAGATACCCTGTAAAAAGTAAAAGTAAAAGCAAGCAATGCATATGGTATATACTTTAATACCCTATATCTATTTTATATCTAAAGCTAGATGTGTTGCACTAACAATTCAGATATGAAATCATCGGAATTTGAGAAAAATGTGGAATATTTAAGCGAAATTATATGCAATTTGTTGACATACGCCATATAAATCTTTGAAAAAATATTCCTACATATATAATATAATAAACGGTGATGTGAAGGCAATGTTCTGGTTGCCATGTGACACATCCACAATGCCACAAAATGCTGCACGACGGACGTGTGTGTTGCGTATTTGGCTTGGCGTCCATTGCCGTAAGCACGCACGTTCCGCACTATAAACTCTGCGGCATGTCAAGTACTCGTATGCACAGCATAATATATGTAGATGCTGCGATGCAAAAATATGAGAAGAAGCGAAAGAGTGGCAAGTGAGAGAGCCTAGGAGTGAGAGGGAGAGTGAGAGAGTGAGATCAGGAATGTGGTCAAAGAACGAAATGCGAGTCAATGAGCAAGCGAGCGAATGGGCGCCAGCAGCAGGAATGCAGCTTGAGTGAAAATGAAGCCCATTGCAGAAACCAAAAATAAATCCAATCAGAATCAAAACCAAAACCAGAACGAACACAAGAAACCACACAAAAAAATAAAAAAAACTACAAACTATATGCATATTAAAAAAAAAAAAAAATAAGAGAGAAACACGCCAACGATCAATGCCGCGTTACAGCGATCTGGCAACGAGGTCGACATTGCTGTCAAGGTCGTTGCTTGGGCGCTGCCTTGAGCCAAGCGACTGGAACTCTCGTCTTAGAGTCTGCACAGATGCTGCGAAAGAGGCTGCAGTTGTTCTGCGTATGCAGCCAAGCTGAACTGGCCCAGGCCAGAGTTCTCTCACTATCTTGCTCAGCTCATCTCTCTTTATCCCATGGCCAAAGCTTAAGTAATTAGCAAAAAAAAAAAAAAAAAGCTAAATCTAGCAGTTAAGCAGCATGCATGCTCAACTAGTAAACACTCTAGGCCATTCATGTTGCTAATGCGAACTATGTTTCGAGTTCGATTCTTCTAGATTTATGCTTATCAAACTGTATGCTTGTTATAACTGAACATCGATATTTATCGATACGCATTGAGCGCAAAGTTTTCTACAAATTGGTAGGTTTCATTGCATTTCACGCCTAGCTCTTCTATTATTTCGAAATGTTCTTAGTTGTAGTCTGTATAGCCACTGCAGTTTGCTTACAGGGTATTCAAAACAAAGAGCTCGCAAATACCTTGTATGCGTCTTGAAATATGCTGTGATCCATCTTCTTAAATCACTTGCTTCAATTTCTGCGTCGCTTTTATTTTCTCGTTGTTTTGTCTCTTTACGTTTATTTTTTGTCCCATCCTCTTCTTCTTGCATAATTTGCACACGCTTCACAGACTTACAGGAGGTTCGTGAACCCTTCGAGGTGGGCCGCATAATGTTTTGTACTCTTCCATAACACTTTTGTTTACCTGCATTAAGACATCTAACAAAAACCTTTGACAGTCGGACGCACGGACGATCACTGAGTGGCATCAGTTCAATAACCTCCACTGATGTCCCATTGTGCCGCATGTGTGTGTGTGTGTGTGTATACGTAGCATGGGCTCAGTATAATGAGCTTGTGATGAGTTTGACAAACCATGATATCACACAGACCGAAAGAACCGAAAAGACTAGCTATGAGTATGTTTTTAGTTGAGGCTCTCATATCGTTTAACTCAGTTATCGATGCAATTGTTAGAGAAAACAAAATCAAATATATCTTAGAGAATAGATATATCTATGTAATTAAAATATATCTGATTAATAGCATTCCTTGTAAACAAGAAAATGCCCATATATTATAAAGCTCTCGTTGCTTCTAGTCGCATGCAGTCGATCAAGATTTGATTACCCATCATAGATCTCATTAGTGTCAATATATATATATCTATCTATATATATTGAATCTTCATTAGTTGTGCTATCACGTTTTCATTACTCATAAGCAATCGCATTAGTATTAGCGCCAACTGCAATAAAATTATATATAATTAGACCAGTTCTCATTTCTCATTCTCATTCGAGATTCTTTCGAATCGTATTTCGTATAAGCAAAACCCATTTCTTATGAATAATGCTCATTAGTAGAACATTACCAGAAAACATTAGTAATCCATTATATATTGTGCAGGCCTACTAATTGGAGAAAGATCCTTCAAATCGAACGAACACAAAATTCCAATTGGCTTAGGCATATTCATTTCAGTTCTGGCCAATTGTGCTCGGATTAAGACTTTTGAAGTGTTTCATTTATCAATGCGAAAAGAACAAACGAATTGTTTATTGTTTTTGTTGATCTGTTGGAGGCTGTTTCATTTTTGAGTCGCAACTCATTAAATGGCATTCAATAATTATTATCCTTAGTTGCATTAGTTACGCTCTGAAGGCCGTTGCCGCTGCCGCTGCCGCTGCTGCTGCTGCTGCTGCTGCTGCTGCTGCTGCTGCTGCTGCTGCTGCTGCTGCTGCTGCTGCTGCTGCTGCTGCTGCTGCTGTTGCTGTGGCTTTTGCTTTTGTTGAGCGATTTTATTTTCGTGGAAGCGCTTTAAAAGCTAATTAATTTAACAGCCACAGCAACAACAATAGCAACAAAAACAATAATAGGCATACAAGCTAATTGGTTTTTAATTATTAAAATTTATTGATTTTTAATTTGTGTGCGAACCTCAAGCGGAACAAAGCGAATGCCTTGAACTCTTGAACTAGCCAACTCAACTCAAGCAAGGCAAATGAAAAGCTTGCCAACGCTTTTCATCCAATTGTGAACCATAAGCCAGAATATTTATCAAACACTTTGAATTCTTTGTCCGAGGAGTGCGAGAAATTGTAGACGAATTGAATATGGAAAAATACGAACTTATCTTAAATGAAAAATCATTCATATATCTAAAAATGATTATTAAATAATAGCAAATTTTGTCAATCATTTCAATTTAGAGGAATATATTTTCTGATATTAACTGATTTAACTACAACCAACAATTATCGATAACAGATTAAAAGTAAGATATACTATAATAAAATATATAAATATATATGACGAAGCATGTTGCGATTGTGAATGTTTTTTTCCAAATATATATTAATTATAATATTGATTAATTGAAAACAAAAACTTATCGATAACAGTTTATAAGTTGTAAGTGTCTTTATTTCGTTATTTCATAATATTATTTTCGCAGCGAAGACTATCGATATACTTTTATTGATAGTTAACCATTGCGCTGTTGCCTCTAATCTCTTATTGGCCTACTACCAAATCCATATATTTCTTGTGTGTTTCATTAAATTGCAATTGAGTAACTATCACATTTATCATTTATCTATCTATCATTTTTACTGAGCGATTCACCCGATAAGCGAGCTTTACAGGGCATTATCAGCTCAGAAACTGACTAAGCAAACAGAAAGGATTTGCTTAGACCCTGGCCCAAGGCCAAGCAGAATATTGCGCTGTAGTCTCGAAGCTCAGTCCAAGTTGGATGTTTTGAGTATTTTTCAAGCGAGCGCGAAACAGAAAGAAAAAGAAGAAAATTAATAAGCATTGAGCAAAGCAGAAATATTTACAACAAAAATAACCACATGGACGGCTTTGGTGGGTATTTATAGCGACAGACACACACACACGCACACACACACACGCACACATGTTGGTGGGTGAGAGCTTAGTGGTAGAGGGGTTGGGGAGGGGGGGTAGAGGGGCGTGTCTGCAGCATATTTACCTTTTGGCATCAAGTCAAAACTTGATATTTGAATTGGGCATTTGTTTTCTCTCGGATTCTGACTTAACACTCGATGCGGCGTGGCTCAGCTCGTCTATGGGGGATATTTGTTATTTTTAGCTTTGCACTTCACAGTATTTCGATTAGCAATGATTATTTATATACGATTCTCAAGCCAGCGAAAACATCGTCAGCATGCTGCGATTCTATATTTGGTCTTTATTGTTTTTGGGCTTTAATTGTTTCAGTTTGTTTTTGTTTTTCGTTTTTTTCGGAAGGGTAGGCCTTATAGGCTGACTCGTTCAACAAAATAATGCTATGAAATCCAAAACACACAAATCTCTTAATGGGCAAGTCACCGATCGAATTTCAATTGAATCATTGTTGTTGCTGTTGTTGTTGTTGTTGTTGTTGTGTCGCCAACATGTTGGCCAAAGTCAAGTTTGTTGATTTTTTACAACGCGCTGCGGTTCAACAAACTGAGAATCTTGACATTGAACTTCTGATAGTGCGTAAAAAGGAAGAAGCAGAAGAAAATGAAGAAGCGGACAAAAACTAATGGCATGTGTCACGCGTTGTTAGCCAGCGAACTAGAAGCTTCCTAGCACCACCCCCAACCAGTCAAAGAGAAAACCAAACACAGAATAATGACAGAAGAACTGTTACAATACACAGCCATTCTGCTTCTGCTTCTTCTGTTATTTCTTGATGCACCCACAATGGCAAAGCACTTAGACACTATCTATCCATATGTAAAATATAGACATATACATATATATATATATATATATATAATTTGTTTGACTCTCTAATTGACTTACGGATGATCAGCACACAGCGCTCGAACCGGAAGCGGAATATACATATACCCCTTGAGTGTAATTTCCTCAAGTTATATCGAATTGATATTGGAATTGAAATTCTTGGCGCGTTTATGAAAGTAGTCGCTAAACTCTATATAGAGAGAATCAAGAAATCGACTTCAAATGACCAATTCCAATGTCTCCAGCTGATATGGATGTGGTACTTTATACTATATATTATACTATACTATAATATATTATACTATAATAAACTATTCAGTAATATTAGGCATCGAAAATAAATAATTCAAATACTCCCATCAAAATCTAGATTAAAATTCTATTTGTATAAAAGTTGTTGCACACATATTTGGCTATTTTTCTTATATGTAAAATATATAAGCTAAAAAATAAATAACTAGATAAATTTCTATTGCCATCTCGTATCGACTTTTTGCAGATTTCCATTTAGTGGAACTCTCTGGAGTTCTAACTGTTGTACTCTTTACGGTTGCGAAGGGCCTCAGCTGTAGCTGTTTGGCCAACATTCAAACTCTCAACTCGAACTTCAATTGTGCAATAATTGGAAGCTAAATAATTTACCGTTTACTTGGCTATTTATTTATTTCTACTTGGCTGTCAGCTTGTCAGCTTTGTCAGCTTGTAAGTTCTTCTACCTTTTCTTTACGACTTCTCTGTTTGCATTTTCTCTCCCTTTCTCTGTCTCTCTCTATACCTACTGAAAATAGAAGCTCAGGGTATGTTGCTTTAGTGAAGATGTATGTAAGAGGCAACACAGCAAGAGGTGATCATTACTGCAATTATATATACATATATGATATATCAGGCTATATTGATCTAGATCTTTACCTATCCATTTAGTAGAAATCGTTTGAGCAAGTTATATCAATCAGTTCATAAAACTAAATAACTCAAGAGTTCGATAGCTGTAGAGTATCTTCCAGTCGGATACTCCCAACCAGAGCAGCATTACTGGCTTGTCTCTTTTTCTGTGCTGTTTTGTTTTGTTTAGAATTTTCCTATTCACTAACTAACTGGGTTGTTGTTATTATTATTATTATTATAACTGCTGTTGCTGTTTGTAGAAAGTGCTCACAATTTGTCTTGCACACAAACACAGCAACACACACACACACACACACACACACACACACACACACACACACACACACACACAAATAGATAATATCGACCTGTGTGTGTGGAGTTCAAAGTGCTTTAAAGTACTTTGACTTCCCACAGTCATTTCCACAATTCTTTCTTGCTTGTGCTTCCAGCTGACTTTCCAGCTTTAGCTGACTTTCATGTTTTGGGGCTGGCTCTTCTGGTCGCTGTTCTTTAGAACTTGTAACATCATCTTTTATACGTTTGCCGCTTTGCTGATCTTTGGCTCCGGCAGTCAGTCAGTCAGTCAGTCAGTGAGTCTGTCAGTTTGTCAGTTAGTTAGACAAGCAGTCAGTCAGTTAGTCAATCAGTTGCCTTGCAGCATTATGCAAGACCCTTGATGTCAGTTGAGTTCACTCTAATGTACTCTTAACTTGGTCAAAGCTGGCCTCGTTGTATTGGTCAAAAGGCATTCAGCCATTACAAACGAAATCTGCAATAAAAGTTCTCGTCATCAATCAAAAAATCTGATTTCTTGGCACTCGCCACGATAGTTTCAGTAAGCAATTTTTTATAGTAGAATCGGGCACAACTCGAATATGCATGTATAGTGGATATTTTGCAATACGTTTTATCTATCAGCTCTTCTATGTGCTTCTCAAAAGTCGCTGTCATAAAGCAAACTTGATGTTCGTTAGTATTGAATTGCTAATGAAGTAAAACTATAGTATATAAGCCTATGCTCTCAATAGACGGCATGTTATCGAAAATTTCCAAAGCCATAGTACATTATTATCGATCGTGTATAAGACTCATCGATAATTGTACTTTATGTGAGCTTTAAGAAAAGAATATAACATACAATCGATATATTAATGTATCGATATCGATTGAATAAATATTGTATGTATACTGCAGCCACTATAAGACAGTTGAAATGTTAAGCCTAAGCAATATATCGATAGTTGCAAAAGCGATAACCTATGATATATGTTAATTGATAGTGCATTAAACACTTCCATTGAATTATAAGCTAAATAATATAATATGTAACGTAAAGGGTTAAGTTAGTTGAAATACGAAAAATAGTTGTTTATTAATCGATAACATGATATATGCTAATCAGTAGTTAATTCGTTCATTCATTTAGCACAAAATCGATATCTATCATGTGATATTATTCAAAATTTTCTGTATTACTGTCTATTGAATATTGACTTTATAGAAAGCTGACAAAATGTGATTTATATTAATAATTACTAATTAATTTAAGCAGCTTATAAACATTGACAAGAACTCAATTTCAATATTGATTAAGCGGACACACGGAAAGAGACACCAACGTAGAATTATGTACAGAAATACTATAGATAAGTAGATATACTTCCCCAAATGTCTGCGTCAGTGTCTGGCTTATCAATAAAGCTAGATCTAAAGCTCAAACAGACATATATATATATGTATATATATATATAAATTTATATATTTGTCGATCTAAAACGTCAGAATTATACTTGAAGCTCCACTGATCTCTGATCTCTTGCGGTCTCTCTCTCCCTTTCTTTGTCTCTCTGTGTTGGCGATCGATCGCACCTCCTACATGACAACAACAATTGAAACACTAAAATAAGACAAAATAAAAATATGTTCAGCATACAAAAAATTGAACAGCCAAGGCAGGCAAAGCGTTGTCAGCCAGCGCTGAGAACGTAATTAAAGCAAACTATGAACGAGTTTTAAAAGGCGAACATAAAAGGCAAATATGTGCACAGAGCCAAGAGACAGCGCACACACAGATACACACACACACACATACACACATACACTGATATAGATACAGAATACAGAATACAAAATATAACAGCTACAATCGCCGCAGCAAAAGATACTTCTGCTGAACGCGCTTGGCATTTGTTGCTTGTTAGTCATGCAGCATTTGAAATCATTTTTGAATGAAAAAAAAAGCCCCAAAAACGAAACCGCATCGAAGTGAAGCTTCTCTTCTGGGAAAAGAGCTGAAAACGTTTGGCGAACTCTGCAAATATTTCCAGTTAGTTTGCATATGGAATGCAAACTTTGAATGAGACTTGGAATTAAAATGGAATCAGGATTGAAGCAGAAAAGATGTAGGTCTGTCCCAAAAGCCAGGCAAAACCTTTAAAAGTTAGAATTGAAATGGAATCAGGATTGAGGGAAAATAGATTGAAAACCTTAAAAACAGATATTGAAGTCTGACAAATAAGCCAGGCAAAACCTTTAAAAAATAACTTTAAAATAGACTTAAGTTAGAAATTAAATGGAATCGGGATTGAGGAATAAGAGACGGAAGTCTGTCAAATAGGGCAGGCAAAACCCTTAAAAGTTAGAATTGAAATGGAATCAGAATTGAAGAAAAGATTTAAAATCTTTAAGATTGAAGTCTGACAAATAAACCAGGCAAAACCTTTAAAAGTAGCAATTGAAATGGAATCAGGATTGAGGGAGAACAGATTGAAAATGCATTGAGGGGGAAGAGATTGAAAAACCTTTAAAACTTGTAAAGCTAGAATTGAAATCGAATCAGGATTGAAGAAGAAGAGATGGAAGTCTATCAAATAAACTAGGCAAATTGGAAATTGAGAAGCAAAAAAGAAGAAAAAAACCAAATATGATTGCAATAAATATTGTAAATGAGTATGTGACAAGAGTGGAATTGCCGTAAGGTCAGTTAGTCGAACGGTATGTGTTGTGTGTTGCCTGTTGTTTGTTGTGTGTGCTGTGTGTATCGTGTGTGCTGTGTGCTGTGTGCTGTGTGCTGTCTGCGTGTATCCGGCTGCCTCGAGGCCACATTTAAAACTACAACTGTCACATTAACTTTGATGAGCTGCGATCCCAGAGATATGAGATCGGCAAGTAAGAGCGCCAACCGAAAGTAATCGCTGGAAACTTGAGAGGCGTTCGTTTGAAAAGTGCAAAAAAAAAACACACACACACATATACATACATACACACACGCACAGTCATGTGTGTGTGCGTGTGTGTGGCTGGCGAAAATCGAAAGAAGAAATTAACTTTCACCGCAGCAGCAAAAGCCGGCGGCTAAAAAACGCTAGCAAAACGCGACAGCCAAATGCGCATTAGAAGTCATCAAAAACATGATTGGAATTGGTATCGGCAAATGATAGCGGTAAAATATATCGATATGAGTTGTGTGACAGACAGACAGACAGACAGTCTGACTGTGCAGCGATGTCGCATAAAGAACGATTGCGCTTGTGTAGCAAGTGAATGGCTCTCGAACGAACGGCTTGCGCTTGCTTCGCCTCCTGCTCCAACTGGCTTCGCTGCTGGCTGTAATCTTGCACCACGCGCATCCACATGCAAATGAAAACCTAGCGCGAAACCGAATCTGTGCGAATCAGAGAGCGTGCTGCTGCCAATGTGGCAATGAACTTTGCCCCGCCGCCCCGACCCTTCGCCCAGCTCGGCGGACGCACGCTTTGCTAATGGCCGGGCGACAGCAGCTCCAATTATTAGCACACGCTGAGATTTCTCTTTTTTTTTTTTTAGTTTTGTTTTGCTTTTGCATTTGCATTGCTTCAAGGTGTCATCCAATTGTTCAATACGAATGCATTATTGCCAGAGAGTGAGAGAGCGAGGGAGCTAGAGTGAGCGAGAGTAACTGTTGCAAGAATTCCGCTCTTTGACAAGAGCAAAAGCTTCATTCACACACACACACATACTCATACGCGCGTACTCAGACTCACACACACGCACACGCACACCCAAGCAGCGAGTGACCTTAGCTCTTAGCACACACGAGAGCAACAACAACAACAGCAGCAGTAGCAGCAGCAACAACATTAACAGCGGCTCAGCGATCAAAGAGAGAGACAGACAGGTCGAGTGGGAGAGGAAGAGAGCAGGGAACAAGCAGGCGAAATGGACAGCTGAACGAAGTTTGCACAATGCTTGCTTGTTAACAATTTCTGTGTGTGTGCGTGTGTGTGTGTGGGTCTGTCATGGTTGCTGCTGCTGCTTCTTCTTCTTCTTCTTTTTCTTGTTCTTGTTAAGAGTAAACAAAAGACCGTTAATTGACATAGAATTTAAAGTTCTCGCATTGTTGTAGTTATTCTTGCTGTCGTTCGTTGCATGTGTGTGACACACGCGCGCACCCAACATAATGTTGAATGACTAGACTGGACTGAACTCTCCTCCCTTCTCCTCTCCTCGTCTATGCTCTCCTCTGGTCTTTTGCTGCCGCCGAATATATAATTTCCATAATGTGCTCAGCTGGCAAGCGGTCATATACCTGCATAATTTCTTTTTGCTTGAAAAACAAAAGAAGTCCAAGCACACACACACACATATATATATACATACACACACTCGAATTAAACAATATACAACTTGCCCCTGACCCCCGGCCCTTGGCTAACGTTATTCAGTTCAATAGCCCCTTGAGCTGACAGCCAGATGGGACAGACAGGCGGACAGACAGTGGGTGGGCGAGGGAGCTGTGTTAGGCCCCAGCTCATTCAGGTTGCCCTAAATATATTGTAGTTTGATGTTGTTTTTTTTTTTTTTTTGACAACCTGCATGAATACGAATCGACACACAATTTTAACATACAAATCGACCCAAATTTATGTGAGCAACGAACTTGGAAGACACCAAAGAAAAACCCAAAAAAGAAAAAAAAAAAATACAACGAAATATGTAACTGATTGCATGCCACAACAGGTGGGCCAAGGAACTTGATGATAATAATAATAATAGGTCTTCCACTATATGCCATGTATATCTAATGGACTTATCATCCAAAACTTAACATTCCATTTGGCAATTACAACTCGAACATAAAGCCGTGTTCGTGTAAAAAGTCAACCAAAGTCAACCAGATGATATATATACATGTAAATTATAAAAGCAAATATATATATATATATATATATATATATATAGTAAAGAAAAGTCTATATAAAAAAGAAAATTTATAAATTCTGTTGCAATAGGTTTTTAATATATATATATATATATGAATATGATATATATGATTGAACAGTTAATTATGACTAATTAGGCGTCAAAAGCAAAAGCAAATAAAGCAAGCAATTTTTGTTTCGTTTTATCATATATATAATGAGGCGCGATTACTACGTCTATATAAGTGCAGGGAGTATATAAACAATCAACAGTTGTCAAGGAAAGAGAGAGAGAGAAGGAGGGACAGAGAGAGAGAGAGAGAGGGAGAGAGAGGGGGAGAGAGAGAGAGAGCGTGAAACCAGAAAGATGCGAATGAATCAGCAACAAGTTCTGCTGACCTTTGGCTAAAATAGCAATTTATTTAAACCATAAAGTAAAATTCAAAAAAAAAAAAAAAAAAAAAAACAAAAACAAATCATAATAATTAAATATATGTGCTGAAATTCATAGCGCTTAGAAGCTAGCTAGCTAGAGGGCGTGACAGTTATACAAAAATAAATAAAAATAAAAAAAAAACAAATAAGTAAATAAATATGATTATTTTTATCGAACTAGGAAATTATGCGACAATTCAAAATGCGCTTGCATAGCATCATTAAAAATCAAATGCAATCGAAGTGCTGTGATTCAAGGTCGAAAGCGAGAATAACAATAGTAATAATAATAATAATGATATCGATAATGCTAATGATAATGATAATAATATTAAAAAAGCTTGTATCCGTACCGAACATGCGAATATGTATATAATATATGTATATATATATTTATCAGACGATTAGTCATCCAAATACGATTTATTCCCGGAATTTCATTGCGCAGTCTCTGACGTTGGCGTTGCTGTGATTGTGGGCGTGGCTGCTACTCTACTGCAACTGCTGTATTATTGGGTCAATAATAATTAATTAAATCGCCTGTCAATATGCGTCGCGTGTGTTCAAATATATATACATACATATATACACATAAATAAATAAATAAATATATATGTATGTACACATACAAAATGCAAAGTATTTTTATTGCAAAATTATGCAATTATTAATGAATAATAGTTGAATTTAATGAGAGCTCCCACAAGCCCAGGCAATATTATTATTGCATAATCATAAAGTTTTGTGAAAGGTACCAAAAGATTGAAAACCAGCCAGCGGGGATGCTGGAACTGGAACTGGCAATGGAATTGGAACGGCTGCTGTTGCTGCTGCTGCTGCTGCTGGTGGCATATGAAGCCGCCTCGGTTACAGTTCAATAAACTGTACGGAATTCCGCTCTATTGACCCAAAATAAAAACAAAACAACAACAAAAAGAGCAACAACGTTGCTAACTACAAACCAACATCAAATGGCAGCAAAAAATTGTCTATGAAGCCTCAGCATGCAAAATCATTAAGCAAACAATGAGCAAAAAATAAAATAAAATAAAATAAAGAAACGCCAATCACTCAAAGGGAGGCCCAAAACTAGGCAACATCAGCGGCTCGGGGACTCAGTCAGGCCAAGGCCAAAAGCAGCAGGAAGGAAAGCCAGAAAGCAATCGCAATCACATAACACACACCGCACACACACACACACACACACACACACACACACACACTCATGCAGTGCCAAAAATACTTGGTCAACAATATAAAAAAAAAAAAAAATAAAACAACGACCACAGACTACACTGAGACGGGCCAAGGTGAGAGATCCATAACGCAATCTCGCATGAGCCATGCCGCAGGCCGTCAGCCAAATGCAAACACACACACAATTAGCTGTTGAGGTGTTAATGTTGAGTCAATCAAGAGCCAGTGATATGTTTGAAACGTGCAAATTGATTGCCAAACTTCATTATAGATAGAACCTCTCAAGTGGATAAGAAGACGATGGAATAGCCAAAAGGTTACGTGGACAGGAAAGGAAAGGAACTTCGTGGAAGAACTATAGAATCAGAGCAGTATCAGAGTGAGGGGGAGAGATAGAGAGACAGAAAGAATGAGGGAGAGAGAGAGACAGAAAGAATGAGGGAGAGAGAGAGACAGACAGACAGAATGAGGGAGAGAGAGAGAGAGACAGACAGAATGAGGGGGAGAGAGAGGCAGACAGAATGAGGGAGAGAGAAAGGCAGACAGAATAAGGGAGCGAGAGAGACAGACAGAGTGAGAAAGAGAGAGAGAGAGAAAGAGAGAGAGAGAAAGGCAGATATACAATTCCTCAGAGCTACACAGAGAAGAGATTAATTGAATATGATGGAAAGAGATTGAAAAATTGATTAAGCTAGAAAGACGGACATAGATGTGTGTAGGTCTGTGGCAAAAGGAGAACGAGCTATATTCTCTCTCGTTGTCTCTCTCACTCACTCTCACAATATACATCCCTGAGGCAGTGAGAGACAAAGTGAGGATAGCAGAACAGAAAACGAGAGTTAGGGCTGAGATGAGGCACAAAAAGCAATAGAGATTGAGGTGCAACAATTAAAAAATATAAAGAAATATACATAAATATAATACAATAAATATAATAATAAAAAACAAACGAAGGAGTTATAGAAACGAAAGAGAAAGAGATATAGAATAGATAAAGAATGAAAGCGAGATAAATAGCAAGACAGGACAGTAGACATAGATAAAAAGTGAGGGGGCGAGAGAGAGGGAGAGTGCGAGTGCGATGCAGAGAGAGATAGAGAGACAGGGAAAAGCGGAAGCTAAAATGATAGAGAAAAGAGAAAACAAATTAAGACGAATTCAATCCTTGAGATACATATAGAAAAATACAAAGTTGGCTCTCTCTTTAATAACATAAAAATATGAGAGAGAGATAGAGAGAGAAACATAAAGCTGATAGATATATATAGATTATATAGAGTTAGTTAAAAGAGAATTTGAAGTTTAGCCGAAGAGAGAGTAGAGTGAAAACTGAGGCACAGCCAGATCGTTGAATCGTTGATCGTCATCATATGTAAAGAAACCAAAATAAATACCTTGACCTATAATTCCGTGAGCGGAAGTCTCATTTCTTCTCTTATTATATGCGTCGTGCATTGTGCTTAAGGAAGATCTATGCGAGGCCTTAAAATATACTATGTATTGTTTTTAATCTATATGAACAGTGGCTGGAGATGTCGCCGACTCCATGCGAACTGCAGATATAGAAATATATACATCATATATTCGCATATATATAAATATTATACTCACATTTATCACAATGAACCCAGCACGCATATCTCATATACGCACAGCAGTTCAGTTCAGCACAGATAACTCCGTATGTAATGTGTAATGTAATGAGCTTAAATAATATCCAATTGGATATGCAAACACCCAATTCCAATTGGGTCGCACTCCAATAGAAATTGTCGAATTGGAAATTCAGTTAACATTTCGTTAATGTACATATGCAGCAATATCTATGGCATTTCGAATTGTTGCACTAAAAACCTGAGCAGCATACGCAATTGCGCGCACGGCGACACTAAGCTCTGCCCAACGCAGCCCCTCCCACTCTGCTGAGCGCCCCCGTGCTCCAATTGGTCACCCGTTCGGCTGATTGATTAGCTAAAAATTGCGCATACGCAGCGTGCTACGCTTTTTGATGCTTTCGCATGTGTTTTGTTGCTGTTTTTGTCACTATTGTTGTTGTTGTTGAACGTAAAACATTTGTGGACTACCTTGAACGACCTTGGCGCCATTAAGGCGCCCGCTTAGCTGGCGGCAACTTTTGGTCAAACTTGGTCAAAATGCATTTAAAATAAAGTCACATTTAACATGTTTTTGTTTTGGTTTTTGTTGTTGTTGTTTTTTTTTCGATTTTGATTGCTCAGCCTTATCTGAGCACCTGCTCATGGATCGTTGTTGCTGTTGTTTTTATCGTTTTTTTCGGTTTTGGGTTTCGGTTTTGGTTTTGGTTTTGATTCGAGCTGCGTTTCGCTTCGCTTCGTGTGGGACGCTTCTGGGCGCCAGGCATTTTGGCTTGATATGCAAGCCACTCTGAAGACAGAGCGCGCAGTTGATGGTGTCATCATTGACACTAGGCATAGAGCCGCAGTCGCCCACACGATCTGCCCCAATATACATGCGTACATATATAAACGTCTATATTGTGTGATTATAAAGTGCTGCCCATTGCTGACCAGCGCGTGCATTGTCGTCAGCTGGCGTCTTGTTTCTTGTAAAGTCTTTGAAGCCTACACCCGTCCTTGCTGTCACAAAACAACAACAAATGAAAGAAAGAAAAAAATATATTTAAAAATGTAAAATCAAATTGAATTTCAACCGCCGCAACTTTCTTTATAATATCGAATCGATCGAAATACAATTGAACCAGTGGGCGTTCCTGTAGATCATGTTACTGGGCAGCTGTCAAAGAGCTAAGAGCCAAATCAAGTCAAATAAAATATTTATAATTAATATAATATTCAAATATCTTTCATGCTTCAATGATTAATTGAAAAGAAATCTAAAAAAAAAGATAAATGTTTTAGATAGGCTCGCATTGCTCTTTGAGAATGCTTCATATCTGCGTATGCTTAGATTTGCTTAGATATATGAGTTCTAATTCTCTAATATAGATATATAAGTTCTTATCTTTAATATAGGCATTAGCTAACTAAAATCAGACTTTAATTTCAGGCAGAGCAGGAGAAGGCATACGTAGGGCAGATTTTGTTCATGAATTAAGTAGAGTACCGATTGAAGCTAAAAACAAATTCTTTATATTATATAATTAGATTCTCAAGTTAAAGATTTCTTTGAGGTATGGTAACGCTGCATAACAATATATATACATATATCTCCAAACAAAACAACTAATTCTTGGTCAAAAGCAATTTATTCTGATGAATAAATATACCATAAAAGCTTCAAATATTTTGCAGTGATTCCTCCCATTTCGTTCATTAGTGATCATAAAAATATTTGTATTTGAAGACGATAAAACTGTATTCTTGATTTTCCATGCAAGGAAACGCGTTTACACATAATAACAGAAATCAGAATTTAAAATTCTTTTTCATTTTTGTAATAAATTGGGAACAAGTTCTTAAAGAACACATAAAACGATATTTTTATGAGCAAACAAAGCAATTTCGTCGCTGATTGGCAATTCTCCAAGTTTCTCAGCCCAAATTTGTTTTTAGGCCAAATAGAGCTTGCAATTAAAGCCAAGTTATTTGTTTGATTCCCTGCCGTTTATTTGTTTGTTAGTCCCCATTGTTGTAAGCTCTTAACGGTGTCCGGAACAGAATGGAATTGTGTTAATCATTTGCCATTATATTGGCCTATACAAATTATATTAGCTAACTTTCGCTGTCAATAAAAAAAACCAAATAAGAAATAAAAAAACAGCGATAACAATAAGAAATCAATGCCAAAAAAAAAGACAACAATTTGGAAACCGTTACAATTTCTATGATTTACAAAACATAACAACAACAACAACAAATGACAAAAAATACAAATAAATTCCAAACACGCTCAAATGGGCTGCCAATTGGATATTGTGCTCTAAACTGGATTCCAATTGGACTCTGGGCGGCAGACAGGCGGCAGCCTTCAACGTTTTGGCCTTGAACTTCAGCCTTGCGAAGCGGCTAACATGCATTTGGAATTTAATTACGATTGCGCGATTTTGGCACGAGGAATCGTGACAAAGTATTTGCCAAATGCCAAACATTTTGACAAATCGCGAGCATTTCGACAAAACAAAAACCCCAAATAGAGTAAGAAATAGAGAAAGAAAATACCAATAACTAAACATCAACTGACTGACAGATTTTTGATATGCCGTGCACGAAAATTTGGATGGATTTTGCAATAGAAAAGACTACGAAGCAGTTGAATGCAGCGAGCTGATCGATAGTTATTTCAATCGATAGTTGTACCTGCCTGTTAAAGTTTCCGACAATGATATAAGAATGGATAAAAACTCAGCTCAGCTTACGATCTATATTTCTCTAGTATTGTTATACTATATACTAGCGATAATTTAGCAAATCTCAGCGCTGGTTTTGCTTCACTAATAAATGTTCTTTCAATAAGCCAACAATAATGATGAAACCTTAATGATAATTGTCTCTCATAAATTATATAAGAATTATGACTAATGGAAAAAGAATATAGATAGTTTTGCCCAACTAATGTTGACTCTTTAGCCAACAGAGCCAACAATATCAAAGAAAATCGATCGATAGTTTTGTTTGACTTATAAATATTCCTTCTTAATTAGAGTATAGTGGCGATAGTCAAAAAAATGTTATCGATAATTGTGCACAATTATAGTATTCGAGTCATCGATAGTCGCTCAAGTTAATCCTTTCCCAAATATAAAAACTCTCGATAGGATTAGCGATGGTTTTCGTAGCCTTATATAAAAAGTATTTAGTATGAAAAAATAGTGTATTTGCTATTATCGATAATAGTATCACTCATATGCATATATTATATTATATTATACGTATAATCGTATTGCTTGATGGATTGAAACCTCGGGGCAACAAAAACCGCTAAGACTCGAGACGAGACGAGACGAGACAACTTGGATGGCTGTGACCCAACTTAATATGGGCACATGCTGTTGGAAAAGAAATCTTCCAGCAGCTTGTCGAAGCGAAGCCAATCGAGGCAAAGCTAAATGAACGAACGGCGGGCCAACACCTATGCCAATATTATTAACGTGTTTTTGTATAGTTTTAATTAGCATAATTTACATGCAAATGCTAAATAGAATGAGACGACGATGATGATGACGGCGACATTGTGTGGAGCAGGGGTAGGTCGACCGAGAGTGTATGCGGGGTGGGGAGTGACCGTTCAGCTGGCTAATGATCGGGCGAAGAGAGGGACAGGTGGCCGGCAGGTGGTTTGGGGGGCGTCACTCATTGTGAAATGTGTCGAGTGGCTTCGAAGTTTGATTTGACAGCTGAGACAGCGACAATTGCAACGATCTCAGGCGTGTTTCCAGTGTCAAATTAGCCGCCATTACGAAGAACGAAGGTGGTTCAGTGGGAGGACGAGACGCGACGAGGCTGAAGAGTCGACACTGCATTCTGGTTCCGCGGAGAGAGAGAAACGTGGGTAATAACAATAATAATAATAATGGCGATGATAAATCATAAACAATAAACGCTTTTCATTACAACTACAACGTATTTAATTGTAATTGCAATGCAAGCGCACAACAACAGAAATAATCATAGTAAGTCCATGGCGAACGCCCATAACTCGACTGCAAAATACCCTGCATGACCAACACTCGCTACAAATACATCGATATATGAGGAATAGTTTGTCTTAGAATCGCTTTAAATCAACTCAATTACTTGGATTATATAATGTATTATTTATGTTTAGCTGATACTCGATATTAATCGATATATAATTATGTACAGAACTCTCTTGTGCCTAGCTTCAACTCGTCATTTATTCATACAGAAAGTTTCGTAGGCGTATCTCAAAATTTCTGTTAATCGATATATGACAATTCGCTTATAGAATGTAAATCGATACTTATCGATAGATGGATGCCTAGCTCACATATCAATCATATCTTAAATTCGATACTTTTCGTAGCTCTCTTAGTGTGCCACTCAATTTGATCTCAACATCGATATTTATCGACATCAATATAGAAAGAGCTACTCGTGTCTCATTCGTCTATACAATACGCCCACTTGTAGTTAGCACAGGGTATTAAAAGCATTTGCCTTTTTGGCTCGACTTGGGCACGTATCAATCGCGCACAGCCACCCAACCACCCGCACAACAAACGCGATCAAAGACGGCGTCTCTCCAGATCCAAAATGGAGATACGTTGCCAATTGTCAAGCGGTTCTCAATGCCTTTTCCGTGTGGCTCTATGTGTGTGTGTGTGTGTGTTGCAGCACAGCACCAAAAGCGGGCAAAGCCAAAGTCGCTGGCGACTTGGCGCCGCACACGCAGTGCTAATGCGCGACTTAAAACGCGCGCGACATTTGCATTGAGCGCGACAAAAAACGCGCTGTGTAAATTGCAGTTGGGGCTTTATTTGTGTTGTTCTGTTTTGCTTGCATTTTGTGTTTTGCCAGACAGTTGTTGTTGTCGCCGAGCTGCCACGTCAAACTTCAATTAGCTTTTAACTTATAAACTTAAACGTTCAATAAATTGAAATCTCCTCCTCGCCCGGACCGTGCTGCCTCCTGGGGCAAGCAAATGCCAGCTACAACTCACGCCAGCTAAATTCCACAAACGTCGCAAAACACGTTTACACCGTTGCGAGCGGGTGGTGGGAAGGGGGCGTGGCAGCGGTGCTTGTTTTGCAGTGTCTCTTTGTGTGATTTATGCATGCGATTTAACAACCACGAGGAAACCGACTGAGCCACTAACTCAACAGCTGATCAACTGGATTACAGCCAACGACTGACCCCAAGCCAAGCAGCTTGGCGAAAACGGAAAACGTAAAGGCTGCCCCCTGCCACCTGGCACCCCCCGCCTGCCTGCCTAGCTATCTGCCTATCTGCCTCACTCCCACACACACACACAGACACACACACACAAACACAATTTTCACATTTTCAGGCGGAACTTGCGCAGCTTTTCACGCCTTCCTTTTTTTTCTCTCTCTTTAATTTGTGGCAAATAGAGAGTTTCACTTTAAAAGACCGTCAGCGCGCTTGGCGGTTTTGATTGATTGACTGATTGACTGACTGACTCACTGACTGACTGACTGACGGCTCGTGAGCGGGTCAACAGCGTTGGCAAATTGAAATTTCGCACGCGCTGCTGCTGCACCGCTGGCCATCAGCTGACCCGCAGTCGCAGTCGCAATCAGCAGCGGCGCGAATTGTTGTTGTTGTTGCTGTTGCTGGAAGTTGACCTCATTTGAAAATGCAAGTTTTCGTATTTTACTATTGTAAATTGTTTTCACATAGCTAACAGCTATGCAAGCCTTTTTTTTTTTTTTTGATTAATAACGATCTGAATTGAAAATATAGATAAAACTTATTTCAACTTGATTTTGCTAATTGGCTTAACTAAACATTAGTTACTGTCGAATATTTGTCGATTGAGTTTTGAATTCACGCTGCGATATATGATTTTTGACAGCAACTTTAACCTCATGTCAATAGTCTGACTATTGACTATTCTAAGCTCAAAGGTTTATTGAGCTTGTTGTTGTTGAAGGAACTTAACTAGTGAATGAAAAGTTGACTGAATTTGTTGTTGTTGAAGAAATTTAACTAGTGAATAAAATGATTCGAAATAACATTGAACTTTCTGTGTTCGCTAACTTCCTGTTAAATTTTTTACATTCCACTTACAAATTGTGGGTTGAACTCAGAATTTATGCAGAAATCCCTAACTATTGTTAAGACTAAAAGCTGAAAATCAATCGGCAGCAAGTTTAACCTAATGTCAAATACTCAGCAAAGTAGTACATGTCTGTGATTATAAGGAAGTTAACTAGAGAATAAAATATCTGAAATAACTTTGAACTTTCTAGGTACGCTAACTTCCTGTTAAATATTTCACATTCCATTTACAAATTATTGACTGAACTCAGAGTTTGAGCTACAATTCCTAACTATTCTAAAGACCAGGGAAAAATAATAATTATTATAAATCAATTTCTATATCAAAATCAAATCATAACTCTTATTTTCAATTTTTATAATAAAAATTAAAAATAAGAGTTATGGCGTAACTTTTATTATAAAAATTGAAAATAAGAGTTATGATTTGATTTTATATAGAAATTGATTTATAATAATTATTTTTTGTTTTTATAATATAAATTATTTATAATAATTAAAAATAATTTTTTAATAAAAAATCGCAAATAAAAGTTTATCCGTTTTTGAATTTCCCGTGAAAAAATAACATATGTGTGTTCTACCCTCTCTTCTTGGAGTTTCCTTTGTGCCTCAATTTTTTTTAAACTCATGACTCTTATTTGCGGTCCCTGCTACAGACCAAAAGCTGCACATGATTTGACAGCAGCTTTAACCTATTGTCAAAGTGCATAGCATTAGAATTTGCTGTCAACTTTTCATTGTTGCAGTTGTTGCTTATAATCAAATGCAGGAAACATCTAACAGCTGGTTGGTTAATGTAGGAGCTTACTCGATCAACTGATTAGCAAAGTTTTTATTAGCCAAAGCTAGCAAGCGAACATTATGGCCAGCAATCAGCTGGGTAGCCACCACAATAAAAATCTGTACAATGGTCATAAATTAATTCCAATGAATTGCAAAGCGAGCAACTAATTCTGTACAAAATGGTTTAAGCTGCGAAGAAATCAAAATGCAGTGCAGCTCAGAATTGGTAAGAGCTAACGTGCGCTTGATATAAAGGCTATATACCCTGTAATGTATATTATATCTATATAATTATATGATAAATATTGTGTTCAATCTTATGCAGGGTATACAAATAGTCGAATCATGCTTCAGCATTTATAGTTAACTAAAATTTGCAACTATTTTAGGTTCTTACAGAGTAATTGTAATAAAATAATGTATTTACAGGGTATTCTTAAGTCGCTTGCTAGTATAGTAGCATAGTTGACGTGTTTAACAGGTCATATTTATAGTCGAGTCATTACTCCAATTTAAAGCAAAACAGTTGTTAGCTAATTGCACATCAAAATTGCTTAATTTTTAATTTAAACTCAAGTTGAGATTGTAAAAAGCTTAAGAAGCTGCTGCCGTTTTAAAGGGTATTTATAGTCATGTCGTTTTTATTATAACTTCTTTCGTTAGCCCATGTTATATGTCTGGCTCTATATTCATATATTCTATTCTGTTATCGACTCACACTAAAAGCCGACATCCAGCTTAACTGTTGCTCTTGCTCCAGGGTATCTTGGTAGTCAAGAGTGTACTTTGCCTCTTTCTTTTACGACACATTGTTTTACAGTCCGTTAAGTTCATGCTGGACTCGAATGAGGGCCTAACTGAGCGCTGCTCGCTGGCCAGCGGGGCGTGGCAGTCTGGCAGAGTCGCTGGGGCGTCTAACAAGCGGCCTTTGTTAATTTGCCGACAACAACAACAACAACACCACTAGAGGCGATATTTATTGTCTTGGCAGTATATTTATGCAATAATTGCATTAAAGTGGTGCTATTAATTATATTACTATTTTGTTAGCCACGCTATAGTTTATAATGCAGGGCCCTCTTGAACGCCCACGCATTAGCCAAGCCGCCTGGTTGATGTCTGTGCTGAGCTCGGCTTGTTGTTTCAGGTTGTTGTCTTAGCTGTGGCGCCCGCTGCGCTTTGGCCGCATTTTAAGCCTTGATCGAAGGGGGTGTGTGTGTAAGGGAGGGAGGGGGGGTCTCATTAGCCAGACATGGCGTGACCACCCGGTTGAAGCAACAGTAGCCGCTGCGCACGTATGCTGCTCATTTGAGGGCGTGGCAAACGCCTGCATTTGCTATGGCTAGCAAAAGTTCTCGCTGTCGCTGTCTCGCTCGCTCCATAAGTATATACATATATATATATATATTTTCCTGCTCAAAGTCGTGCCACATTTTGTTGCTGTCCATAAACGTAATTTGAATTTGTTGTTTATAATATAAAAAGAGGCAAAAAAAAAAGCCGCTAAAAAGATTTTCATGCAATTTTCTTTGGCTCAATGCGACTTGTTTCTTGGCTAGTTGCGCATTTGAATTCAATTGAAACTTAAATTAAATAAAACTAAATACATAGATATATACATATATATAATTTACGCTTTGATGTTGCGCCGCTGCCATAACGAGCGGGCATTTCTGATGCTGTTGCTGCCAGCAACACTTGCTTAATGCAAATTAAACGACAGCAGCAGCAGCAACAACAACAACAAATCACCCACAAGACGTAGCTAGCTGGCAGCAAGAGCCTGTGCTCTCTAGGCCCCACTATATGGACATTTTATCACACCCAACATGGAAGCGACTCTATCAAATATGCGTCGATTCGCTGCCAGCTAAAAGCTTCTTAGGCCAAAGCGGGGTTGATTAGCTCAACGGGCCGTTTGCCAGAATAGCTGAGAAACTATACATAAGCATTTTGAATTCAAAATCGATAACTTATCGATCACTCTGACATCTCCGTTCAAATCGAATATATGTGTTATCGATGACTTGGAACTTAGCTGCAATGTGATTACATTTTAGAGTAGATATATATGTATATAGCGTAAAATATATAGCTGTATGTTATATTATGTAGTATATTATATGTATATTTATATATATATATATATATATGCATATGTATAGAGCATTTACTATTCGTTGCGCCCATTTTGGCTTCCATTCTGTGGCCCGTTTGTTGCGTTGCGCCGTCGATAACAATGTGACTTTGTTATCGTTGCAGTCATGCCATGACACGATCCTCCACTACCCCTAGCAACCCGAACGCCTCCCATCTCTTACACACACACACACACACTTGGTGTATGTGTGTGTGGGGAATCTTAAGCGAGTCTTGCGGCGACTATGGCGACTGCTGCTGCATTTTAATTTATTTCGTTGTGCCATTTTACACAAATTGAGGACAGCAACAACAACAACAACAACGACAACGATAGCGACAACAACAAGTACCGCAAATGCGGGCGTTCATTATTTGTTGTACTTGTAGTTCTTGTTCTTTGATAAGAAATTGTCATTTGCCTTGATTACAAGCGACAGCAAAAGGCGGCAGGCAATAAAGTGACTAGGCCTATGCCTATACGTGTGATTGTGCGACTGTGACTGTGACTGGCACTTTGACTGTGACTGTGACTGCAGCTCTACCTGTAAAGATAACCTATAACTGGGACTATGACTATGACTAGAGCTGTAAGTGCAGAGGTAATTGCAACTGTGTCCCGGCCTGTGACTGCAAATGTTGACTGTGACTGTGACTTTAATTGTGATTGTGATTGACTGTGACTGTGACTGTGACTGTGACTGTGACTGTGACTGTGACTGTGACTGTGACTGTGACTGTGACTGTGACTGTGACTGTGACTGTGACTGTGACTGTGACTGTGACTGTGACTCTGACTGTGACTGTGACTCTGACTGTGACTGTGACTGCAAATGTGACTGTGACTGCAAATGTGACTGTGACTGTGACTGCAAATGTGACTGTTGACTGTGACTGTGATTGCAAATGTGACTGTTGACTCTGACCTGTTACAATTACGGCAGTGTGAATGAGTGGCTCTCCCACTCCCACTCCCACGTTGACTATTCCTATAAATATAAATGATATTTTCACTGTGACCTTGCGAATCTCACTGACTGTGACTGATCCTATCACTGCGATTTTCAATATGAGTGTGATCTGCAGCTGTGACTGTGTGCGATAGTGGCAGTAAAAGCGACTGTGACTTCACTTGCGAGTGCTGCTGTAACTATGACTCTGACTGACTGGAAATGTATTCAAAATAACAACACACTTTGTCAATGTTAAATTGATAGGAAAGTTTTTCTTAATATTACATTATAATAATATTAAATATTTACATTTATGTCTACACTTTTATTTATTTTATTCTTCTTACATATTTATTTAATTCTATTCCTCAATTCCTCTCTTTGCAGGTAAGCATCCAAAGTCCACATATTTGGGGTACTTGAAGTACAGAGATTGTGAGTGAAATATACATTAAAAAAATAAACAAATATATATATGCAAGTATATATAAATATATATACAAGTACTTGTATCATGAGAGGCCGATTGAAGCAGCTTTAATGACTATATTAGGGTAACTATAGTAACAAAAAAAAAAAAAACAGTTTTCAGAACCGACATTAACTATGATTGATTCACTCTATATGCCATAATTCCTGACAACTGCACACACGCATATATACAGATTTATATATTTATACATAAATATATGTGTACTTTAGCTGCCACGCCCCCTAGCTAGCGTGTAACTGGCCGTAAATCGTATCGTTTGAATTGTGTGTTAATTGAATTTGCCAGCCTTTTGTGGTCACGTTTTCGCTGTCTATATATGACACGCCCACCACAAAGGCGGCTCAAACGTCCACCGCCAGCGCCTCCTCCCACTTCTCCTCCCTGCCAGCCCCTCTCTCCCTCTCTCGTTCTGTAGATGTCCAGTTAAACTGTTGCGCAAACTATTTAACACACTTGCCCAAATTTTTATTTTTTTCGACACTTTTCTGCATTTACTTTTCGTTTTTATTCTGTGTTTTTTTTTTCTTTGTGGGTCAACGGCAATTGAAAAGCTTGCCAATTGCAGTTAACCAATTAACAAGTCACAGTTGCTGGCTCGTGTGGAAAGGGTGAAGGGGAGTGGAGTGGGGAGGCAGACGCGGGACTTAGGGTTTGTTGTCACTGAATTGCTTTTCACTCGCGCTGACCGCAAACATTTTTGCCAATGCCCAATAATTGTCGGTGTGGTTGTTGTTGTTGTTGCTTAACAAAAACCTTAACTCACACACACACACACACAGAGAGATACCTAGAGAGCTGGCAATACGTCGTGGTCTTTGCCAGTTCTTGGCCTAAATGTTTTGGGCCATTCGCCGTCTGGCTGCGCCGCCTCTTGCCGCTGTTGCTTCCTACCTTTCTCGGCTAATGTGTGGCCGGTCGCGCTTTTTATTATAAAATAATTGACAACTTGTGCGCTTTTATGGCCCGACAACAATGAGAGCAACAAAAAGTCATCAAGTAAAAGCGAAACAACAACAACAACCAAGACAAAAGCAAAAGCAGCAGCAAAACTAAAAGCAAAAAAAAAAAGAAAAAAAAAAAGAAAAAAAAAAAGAAAAGAAACACATTTAAAAGAACGCTGCGGCTGAAAAGCAATCGAGCGAAAGGGAAGGACATAGGCATGCACGGAGCAAGGGGTGGGGAATGCAAAAGTCAGGCTGGAGGGAAATCAAGAGAGCGGAGCAAAAGCCGGAGAGAGGGAATTTAGCCACAGCAAGCATTCTACACGAAGAACAGGCAAAGAGAGTAAGCTGGAAAGAGGAAATTTTGCAGTGCAGCAGCAGCCAGTGTAGGCATAGGCAAGGGGAAATAAAGAGAGCAGAAATTAAGTAGTGGAGAGGGAAATTTCGCAGAGCAGTGGCGAGTGAGCAGGCGAGCGGGTGAGCGGGTGAGCGGGTGAGCGGGCAAAAGGTAAGCATCAACTGCAAGCAGAAGTCGCATGGCTTGAAAAAAGAAAGTATGCAGCATGGACAACAAAAAAGTAGAAGAAGAAGAAGCAGCAGAAGAAGGAAAACGTAAGAAAAAACTCGCGTAGAAACTTTCTGTTTGCATCAAGCAGCTAATCAGACTGCAGGCTTGTGTGCAGAATGTGCTGTTAACTGTAGACTACAGCCAGACAGACGGCGAGAGTTTAGCAGCAGCAGCAGCAGCAGCAGAGGCTGCACTGCTCCCCAATGAAACTTTATAGGCAATCAGTTAATTTCAGCTATATCTCAGCTGACAATTTGATCTATAAAATTTCACTTTTTTGTGCAATTTTTGATGCACACAAATTACTTATCGAATATGGGAAGAGAGAGTATTACGTTTCTAAAAAGTAGGTGTGGCGCAGCCCTATAGGTGTATATGTATGTAAAGCCTAATCGATCTAAATCTGTGCATTAATTGATCTCGATTCGTATGTGAGTAGTAATTCGATAATAATCGATATCAAACTTCAGCTATTTGGGAGTTATTATTTGGCATCAGTTCTAATTCAGACGTTAATATTTTTTTTAACAATTCTCTTTCGCAATTTTGTGCTGTCAAATTGTTAATAGTTCATCAATTTGATTAATGCCTCTTGCCCAACACAACACGAAATTGCATAAATAATATTTACAATGTTTTTGCTTTTGGGCGCTGTATTTGTCTCTATTATCTAATCGGCGAAAAGGCGTGACCGGACAGCGGCATTTGGGGGGCGCAACACATACGTCGCGACGTCAGCGTTAACTCTCGTAAGTGGCTTTTGAGTCCAAAGCAAAAAATTAAAAGAAAAAAAATTGAAAAAAAAAACGCACAATAACTATGAAAGAAAAATAACATCTACAATTATTTACAGCGCCAGCTGCTGTTGTGGCGCTCTGAATAAAAGTGCACTATCAGCTGTATACCCTGTAAATGAAAAATGTGTGGAAATGTGAATCGAATAGAGAATTGTATTGATCTCTCTATTGATTCTGATCAACAACTGAATATTTATATATAATCTATATATACCCATCTGTTTGCTATATTTTCAAAGGATTCTTGAGGATTCCAAGTTTTCTCAGCGCTGGCGTTTAGTTAGGAAAAGCTCACCAAAATACCTAAGCCTTACGAGACCGAATCTCAAGCCATATAAAGTTAGGGATCGAAACTCTTGATTAATTTAAATATATTTTCAGACAATGTTTCAGTTTTCGAAATAGAAAACTGATATTCAAAAGTTGCGGACATTTTAGGTTAGGTGAAAGATCAGCTATAAGGTATAAAATAAGATAGATTGAACCAAGTTTTTAATTAAAGAAAAATAAAAATGTAGTTTATTAAAGAGAATTTTCCTTCTTACATAAAAGAGCAGAACAGAAACTCTGGGCCTGCTGCTTAGTAAATTTAATACAAAATAATAATATTGAATTTTTAGCACTAAAAAAAAATAAATAAATAAAAAAAAATTAATAAAATGATTTCGAATATTTAAAAGAAAGAAATTAAACATTTTTGTATTTGATTTTTTGGCTTAGGTTCCAGTTCACTCCCAAGTTAACTTGAACACGCTATACAGGCCCATTTATGGCAATTGAAAATGTACAGGGTATATGTACATATAACGTGCAAAAACATTTCATGGTTCAATGCCAAACATCGGCCAAACCCAAAAGGAAACATTTCAAGTTACAGCTTAGGTTGGTTGGTTGATTCGCTGGCTGGTTGGTTGTTCACTCGGTTGTTGTTGTTGTTGTTGCTGGCTGATTGTCTTAGTGGGTCTTGGTAGGTGGCGCATAGCTGACGATTAGCTGACAACGGTTGGGCAACCTGTCAAGGCGCTGGCAAATGCTGAGTAGAGCGTGAGGCAGTGGCTGCTGCTGGCGGAGGGAGGGAGGGGGGGGGGGGGAGTCGAGACAGGGTGGTTTCGATTCGATTCATACGAAACGTTTGTCGCTTAGATTGTGTGGTAATTATTATGTCAGCGTTTGGTCAAAGCTCTCTGAGACGCCGTTTGGCTAACTGACAAAGGGGACACCGGCTGATCGGTTGATCGACGACGCCAGCGGCATTCGCAATTAGCTTTGATTTGCATACGGAACACGAAGCCGGATAGTGGGCTGCGTTCGCAGCAGCGCGTAGCTAGCCGCCGGGGCAAAAACAGCCGCCAAGAATCAATAATAAAAGCGAATCCAATGCATTTGCATACATCAATTGTCGTCTAGCTACGTGGGGAAAACTACTTTTTCCTGTAAAGAAAAATTACAAAAAAAAAAAAAGAAAAAGAAAAACAAATAAATAAAAGCAACAATTCTCCTTTCTCTTAATCGCATAATCACTTTGCCACATAAAAAAAAAATATATATATATATGTAATTTTATATATATATAATATATATAAAATAAAAGAGGAAAATAACTACTTAAGCTTGTATAATAGTTCGGGTTACAAACTCGGTTGATTAGTTGGCTATGACAGAACTGTTGAAAGCCAAATGCAACTAGATGAAAAAGGAAAATTTATATAAATTTCCATAAGATATAGATCTTATTTTATATATGCTGTACCCAATGAAAATCGCAAATCATGGCATGATTATTTTGTGAAGATATATGTAAAAGGCAAACGGAGAGATCAGGTTGATGAGCTGACTCGATATAGCCAAGTAAACACACACTGCACGAGGACGGCTCTGGGAGTGCCCTACCTAACATAGAATTTTAACTCCTTAATATAGAATGCTTTTAGCCTAATAGACTTTTCCTTGCGTTATTCTATAGCTTCGATACCCTGTTTAGACTAAGAACTGCCCAGCTCATTGCATAGATGGCTATCTACCACCGACTCTATATACATATGTATATGCTTTATGGGGTTACCACTTTAACCAATGTCATATATTTCAATTTATTGCGCCCATACACACGTCCGATCTATTGGCCTCGTATATTTGTCATATTACCTATCTAATCAAGCCCTTTTAACACTAGCCACAAACAGTCGGCTGTGTTTGCAGGGTACCTCCGAGTCGTTCACATAATCAATCAGCTGAGACAAAGTTGTCATAAAAAAAAATGGTTCAATTATTTAGCTAAATTCAAAGTTTAGTCCGTTCAATCAGAAACGATTGTGACTATTGCTTGTGCTGATAGCGGAGCATTCATTCAGTTGCTGTCACTGATTGATGTGATAATCTTCAAGCGTAGAGTGGAATAAGAAGAAGAAGCAACAACAGCAGCAGCAGCAAGAGTTGTAGAGCGAGCGATAAAAATCGCGCAGAAAACGCGTTGGCGTCGCTATTTTGTCGCTGGCGCCACTTGGGCAATGGCGCTACGGCTGCAAGCCGCAATCACACACGCACACACACATACACATGTATATGTACACACACGCATACATGCACACAGCATAACACACAACTATAATTTGTTAACTAAATTGCCGCATGCACAATTTATTTACGATGCAAAATAATTAATCTGACGTCTGACCGAACTGTTGTAGCTGGCGCGGGTGGGCGAAGGGGAAGGAGGAGGAGGGGGTGGGGGAGGTGTTGGTGGTGGTGGTGGTGGTGGAGCAGTGGACGGGTGGAAGGGGCTGTCTGGGAAAGGCATTCGGTGCGGCACCTGAAGGACAAGCGAATCATTTGCCTTGTCGCTGGTTGCTGCTGCTGCTGTTGCTGCTGTTGCTGCTATTGTTGTTGTTGTTGTTGCTGTTGTTGTTGTGGTTGTTCTCCAACAGTTATTATATTTCAGCTCGTAGTCACACACAGCCTCAACTGTGCGACTCTCGGCGCATGGCTGTGCAACTAGTGTTGATATTTATGCAATTAGAATGGCAACAAATTTGGCAATAAGCCAGAGATTGACCTCTTGCCCGCCCACCGCCGACCCCCCCAAGTGCATTCCATTCAACTTCCCGCCTTAAGCTTGACTTCATGAATTTCAATTGTTCATTGCTTTGGTATTTGGTAAAATGGTATTCAATTCGATTCAATTCGAAATGAAGAGCATTTCATTTGGTGCAACTAAATCTAATTGGGGTTTAGTTATGCTAGGTGTAGTTGAGTTGGATTGGGGCATAATATTGGAGAATTATTTATCCCCCTCTATACTCCTCCTCCATCTTCAGTTATGTTCTCACCTCATCTCGCATTATCCCCTCATTCCTGTTACTATTGTTGCTGCCCACCCACTTCAAGGCCGCCTCTAGGTGCTGCTGCTGCGTCAAAAAAAAAAAAAAAAAATAATAATAATAAAAATAATGAATGAAAACCTAGACACAAATGACAAAGAAAATGAAGTCGACGATGAAAACTGTTACAATATTCCCCTCATAAATTATGCAACATTTCCTACTTGCAACGGGAGCTATTAATGTTGCTGCTGTTGTAGTTGTTGCTGTTGTTGTTGCTTCTGGGCTGTTGCATAGCCAGAGCTTTTATTTTGTATTTGAGTTTTCTTTTTGTTAGAGGCGACACAGCGAGAGCCCTGCAACGGCGACAGCAGCCGGCTAACCACAAGCGGATGGATGCCACAGAGACAGCAGCAACAAGCAGAAAAAGAAGAAGCAGCAGCAGCAGCAGCAGCAAAGATGATGATGATGATGATGAAGAAATGCGGACATTGCTGCGAAAGTCGCAACCGCAAACACAATTGCAAGCGGTGAGCGCCACGGCTAAAGCAAAAGTGTTGCCAATTGTTGCTGCCGCTGCTGTTGGCCAACTCCATTTTGGGCCACAACATTCCATTGTCTATTTTGTATTGCGCTTTGTTTAAGGCCCCAGCGGTGCCGTCAGCTTGCCCTAACTAAGCAGTCAGCCAATCAGGCAGTTCCCTAGCTCCCACACTGCGCTCGCCACCCCACCCCACCACCCCACCAGCCGCTCCGTCGACTGCCTGCCCTTTTGGCCAGGTTTCCCCCACCTTCAACGTGCAACGTGGCTAATATGTAACAATGTTGTGTATAACATTTTCTTGGCTGTGTGAAATGCACTGCAAAATGTTGCAAAAGCCAGCAATGGATGGGTGTTGGAGAGCAGACCACCCTACCCCCTACCCCAGCCCGCACTCTTGCAGCCTCCCTCAGCCCAAAGATCGGACTGCGATTGAGAGGAGCAATGGATAAAGCAGGCAACAAAATATGCGTTAAACGAATATTTGAATGAATTTTAATTACTTCAAAGAAGCAGGAGAACAAGAAGAAGAGTAAGAAGAATGACAACAAAAATGCTTAAGAAGTTGCTGTTGTTTGTTATTTTGCTTGGCAGCGATAAGATCAACAAGATGCAGATAGAAATCGAAGAGGGGCAGGCAGGAGGGAAAGAGAGAGAGAGAGAGAGCGATATAGGGGGGAGTAGAGGAGAGGAGACGGCCAATTGGAAGCGAGGGTGGCTCAGGAAGAAACTTAAATTGAAATTTAATTGAAAAAATGGCGACGACAAGCGAAGAAGGAGAAGAAGAAGTGGACGGAGAAGGGGGAGGAGAAAGAGCAAGAGAAACAGACAGAGGCGAAGCAACAAAGAGATGCAAAGAAAAGCGAGCCAAGAATAAATAAACATTAATTCATGCTGCGCGAATACAAATTTTTACTACAAAATGCCAACTGTGCGTGTGTACGTGTGTGAGTGTGTGTGTGTGTGTGTGTGTGTGTATGCATGCGTCGCTTAAATTGTGCATATGAATGAAATGATCGTGCGCATGAATGAGCATGGAGCATGGAATACGAGAAGACTGAGGCGAGCCATGCCACCGAGGAGAGGAGGTGGACATATAGCAGTGGGAGGGAGAAAGAGAGAGGGGGCGAGGGAGCGCTGGTGGCAGTGGCCGAATGGGAAGCGCAAACGGGAACATTGTAGCAGCACATGGGAGCTCATGAGCGTAGCTAGCTAGAAGGAGTGGAAGACAACAAAACTGTTGTTAATTTGCTGCAACTTCAGCTGTGTGTGTGTGTGAGAGAGAGAGAGAAAATTTGTGTGTGTGTGTGAATGAACTATAAACACAATTGAAACTGCAATTGCAATTAGATAGAAACACACGCACACACATACATACATGTATATAATTTCATATGTTTGTGAATGAAAAATGATCGATGAATGATCATCAATGAATGATCAATGAATGATCAATGATCAATGAGCTGCTTGATTAAACAGCAGCAATAGGCAAGCTCTTGCAATTGATGAATCGAATCGAATTGAGGCAATTTTCTCCTTGGCAAATCTATGGAAATCAATATGAAGATAATAAATCAAACATAAATCAAGCAACTAACTTTAATCTATGCCGTGCAAAGTTGACTTTTCGTGCGTACAATTCAGCGTGTAACAATTTCTATATTTAATGAATTTAATTATTTAAAAGAAAAATTCAATTCGAAATTGAAACTCAAGTTTTAAGCGCTTCGAGTTGATACAAAAATATATATATCGACTATTGAATAATGAATAATTCTAATTGTGTTTGTGATATTCGATTAGCTATATAGAGCAACAACTTGGCGTGGCTGTAGCTCGCTTGAGCTACTTTTTCCAATGATATATTCATATTATATATACCATATACTACTATACTATATACTAATTTATTTACGATTTATGATTGTCAATCATAATCGCTTTTCATGTCATTTTGTTGGCATTCGATTGGAACTTGTTGATTGAATTCTTAAAAAAGCCAATCGACTTCCACTTTGAGCGGTAAAATCAATAAGACTCCTGGCTTTATCATCAGTTGGCCATGATATTGGCCAGCGCTGACCCTTTTCAGTCCCTCAAAAAGTACATTAAAAATATATATGTATATATTAATAAAAATGTAGTAAGCACATGCATATATCAAATTCAAACTAAACAAATTCGATAAATACTCCTTTGCTCATGGTTGTCCATGGAGCCGCAACTGCATTGGACAACGGCTGATGTGCCTACGCCATCGATTGACCCATTTGCCAGTTGGCTGTGATCGTGCCTGTTGTGTTGTGCCGTGGCTGCTTCCAGAACGGAAATAGCAACGCGTGTTCCACGCACACACAAACACACACACACACACACACACACACACACACACACACACACACACACACACACACACACATACAAACATTCATATACACCAACTCACCTCATTCAGAGAACAAGCATACGTAGAAAAATCTTTACGCATGATTTTGCCTCATTTCGTTGTTGCCCCGACTCCTGCTACTGCTGCCCCGACTTCTGCTGCTGCTGCAACAGCATAACAACGGCGGCGTCACGCCAAGTGAACCATCGACACCCCCACGCCGCCTGCATCCGCTGCTGTTGTTGCATTGATTGGTTTCATAGCGCAGCACGCATGGATTTGTGGCAGGCGCGCGGAACAGCGGAACATGGATGCTACGTGATGTGCATTAAATGCAACAGCCAAGCGGCAGCTCCCTTAGCTCCACACACACTCACGCACTCACACACACACGCCCTTGCGTCTGCGCGTAATGAGTCCAATGCCAGGCGGCAATTGCATGAGGCAGCGCTTTGTGGCAAGCTCTGGGCCCAGCTAGAATTTGATGGTGGACCGTAATTAGCCAGCGCCAAGTTAAAGTTCACTTTTGCCAGCGACTAACATAGATGCCACCAAATGCGGCACGTTGCAGCGACAGTGAACAAAAATCTTCTCAATTGTTGTTGCGGTTGCTCAATCTGGCTTTGCCAAGCTGCTCAGCTGACCCATTTTCAAGCTATACAATTCCTGAAGTCATCATCGTCATCATCATCATCCCCTTCATTGTCATTGTCATCATCATTATCTTGATCGTCAGTCCCACCAGTTGACCATGATATTGGCCAGTGTCTTTTGGCGTTGACCCTTCCCAGCTATAAAAATAAAAAAGCACATAAAAAGTCAATAATTAATAAACAATTAATATGCTCGGACGGGGCGTGGCACTTGATGGCTGTAGTACGCATTGAAACATAAATAAAATTACAACGAAACAAAAGTTGCAGTCTGAGTTCTACGACCGCTTGATTCATTCGCTAAGGTTATGTTGGCTGTTCCGGGATTTCAAGTTGATAATCAGAATACACAATCGTGTCACTAAATGCACGGAATAACAGTTCGATGGGTGCTTCAATGAAAGTTATCGATTTATGCACTTACTGAGTACCTCAAGCTTTTTGAAAAAGAATCGATAACAGATGCCATATATACATGGAATTATATAAATGTCTGAGCATATGATCTGAATATGCCAATATGCAAGCATTCATGATGCCTATTATCGATAAGCTATCGATAACGTGCTCATTGCTATTTATAATAATGTATTTCGATAATCGCTATAGCTAACTCGATAGTTCTTTGTCTGTTACCGTCGAAATAACCGATAACCGATAACAGTCGATTTAATAATTGTAATTGTGAGCTACAATGGTCGATAAACGCAGTTCTAAGTACTAACTCATTACTTTTTTTATAGCAACTGAATAGTCTCGATGACTTATCGATAACAG
Source organism: Drosophila mayaguana (assembly GCA_037075325.1). Taxonomy (NCBI): domain Eukaryota; kingdom Metazoa; phylum Arthropoda; class Insecta; order Diptera; family Drosophilidae; genus Drosophila; species Drosophila mayaguana. The sequence continues at coordinate 2,846,826 of JBAMCG010000123.1, read as the reverse complement.
CTGTATACTTGACATTACCAACTTGCCATTGTGTTTGCATGAATTCCAATGTTCCTTGATCGATAAAAGCAGTTCCAAATATTAGCTTATCAGCTGGTTTGTACGCAACTGAATAGTATCGATGAGTTATCGATAACAAGTGCATTGTTAATATTAACAATTTGCATTTTTGTTAGCATGCCGCCAATATTAAACACAAATTGAATGCTAATTTGCGCAGACATGCATTATGCCAATTATCGATCAATTATCGATAAGCCATAAATGGCAGCATTTAATAACTATAATAGTGCATTTCGATTGTCGCTATCTGCCACTGGCCACTATCCACTTTGATCGCATGCAACGCACGACCAAGCGAACAGTCAGGCATAAGTAGAAAGGCAGCACCCAAATCTCAACTCTTTCTTTCACTTGGCCAACGCAACTCAGGCAGGCACTCAGTCAGTCAGTCAATGAGTCAGTTAGACGTGGCTTGCAGCCAGCCAGCTGCTAGACAGGCTCTCCTCTCCACATGGACGTGGACTTTGGGTTTGCGTGCCTCTTGCTGTCGTGTTTTCATATTTATTTATTGTTTTCTTTGCAGTTTTCCTTTTTCATTTTATTATTATTATATGCATTAATTATTTGCATTGATTTTTCTAATATGCACACAATTTATACGTATGCCGTGTCGCGTCTTCTCTTTGCCAATTTATATATGCACAGTTATATATAGGTATATAAAGACATACACATATAAATATATATATATGTGTATATGTATGTGTGTGTATTTTCTTCATGATGGGCCAGTAGTGCCAAGTGCAGCTGTTTGTGGAAGTAAACTTCATGTGGTAGAAAACAGCTTAGATAAAAGTGTGAAAAGTGTGAAAAGCGTGAAAGGTGCATTTCAAACAACTGTTCGACTGCACAATACTCGCTCACTTATCAAATGTGAGTCAGTTCGTTTGAAAAACTTTTATATGTGGATTTGTATATATTTAGATGAAGTGATGTCAGCTCTATAAGTGCGCCTACAATGGGTGTGGCTCTGGACTTTTCTATTCATTTGAGAATGAAGGAATTATTATATTGGTTCAGTTCCTAGAAGTTAAGTTAGAGTTTAGTAATCCGTATCTGATGACGCTATGTCCGCATGCATCTTCAAAGGTTTCTAGGCCCAAGTGCAAACGCCATTAAGTAGAGCCGATATAGCATACGCTAAAGTATGTCAAATCCCAATCTTTCAAACCAATATGCTCCTCTACACATTGGGAGCGTGCCTGGCGAGGATTCATTCTGAGCCAGGGAAACAAGAGCTACTTCGGCTGGCAAATTGTGCAGCTGATGTGGATCATCGCTCCTGATTCCACGAAGGCATTGCTTGGGTCAGCTGGAGTCGGCTTCGCTTGGGTTATTTATCAGGCTTGGCTGGCTAAAGGGACCGGCTGGAGCCAAAGAGAGCGCGCGCTAATGGCTCAACTAAGCCGTCGAGACGTGAGAACCTTTCTTGGCCGGGGCCAATGGCCAAGGCAATTAACGAGCAGCGACAACAAAGTCGGTGTTTTTGGGGCGGGGTAGGCATGGTCATGCTACTGCATTAGCTGCATTTTCTTTTCTATAACTACATCTCCTTCTCCTTCTTCTTTGGCTGCTGCCCCACCGCCTGCCTCTTCACTCTATAAATCGCGCATTGTATTTCATTGTGAGCTGCGCTGACTGCGCTGGCGCGTTTTAAAGACTTTTAACAACGAAAAATTGCTTCCATGAATTTCCCACATTTTCCGCAACAACAACAGCAGCAGCAGCAGCAACAAACATGTTTCCATCAAAGCAGAAGAAGTAATGAGCGAGAGAGAGAGAGAGAAATTGCTTTCAATGCTGGCTACCCTCGGGCTCCAGCTCCAGCTCCGTCTCGAGCTCAGGCTCGGGCACTGCATTCGCATTCATGTGTGAAAAACATTTCATTTCCACTTTTCTCCATTTTTCCGCTTTATTTTGTTTTGCTTTTGTGTGTTTTTGCTTGTTGCTTGTTGCTTGTTTCATGTTTCCCAGGCCTCGCGCACAAAATTAGCATAATTGCAACAATGAAACCGAAGCCAACACACACACGTTGCACTCTTGACCTGTGGTGGCTGGTCGTGTTCAATGGTTGCATCGCCAGCTCCAGCTCCAGCTCCAGTTCCAGTTCCAGTTCTCGCCTTGGGCCTATGGGGGTGGCTAAGCCCAAAAGCAAAAACAACAAAAACCAGTTTAGTCATGGCATATTTTGAATGTTTAATACATTTTTGATGACTGTTTTGAATAGTGTTGTTTCTCTCTCACTCTCTCACTCTCCCTCTCTCTCGCTCGCTCGCCCGCCCGCTGTCATCCGCAACTCTGATTCACTTTCTGACCAAAAGCCGAAAATTTATTTGCTCAAGAGTTGGAAATCCGCTTGAACTCAATTTCGTTGGCTGCTTTTGTTGAAGTCAGCCTTGGCTCTTGGACACTCGACTGCAATTTGATGCACTCGCTATGCAGGTCATTCCTTTCCCTTCAGTGTTTCTTTCGTTGCAGTTGCTGTTGTTGTTAATAATACTTTGACTTTGGCCTTTTGTGGTTAACATTATCCAAACAAAACGCTTGGCACCCACAAAACGCAGTTGATTGACAGAATTGGGACGCTTAGATACGCACACACACACGCACACACACACACTCTTTGACACTAACACATTTCAAATCTGCATGCGTGAAACTTAACGAAGCGTTAAAGTTCAGAGCGTTAAATTACATGACGAACGAACTGAACGTTGTTTGTTTTGCTATTATTGTTTTTGTTTTAGCTTTTTTCTTTTACTACTTTACTTTTGGGCGAGGGGTTGGCCTATGGTTAGGCAAAGCCTTGGTTTTGACTTTGGTCTCCAGTTTAGCCAGCATCAGCCCGCATGCAACAACGCACACCGGCCTTGGGCGACCCTTTCCAGCTGCCAGCGCGATTATATCATAAGGTCAAAAGCGTCTAACCGCAGCGACTTCTTTGGCAATTCACCAGCACCAGCAGCAGCAGCAGCAGCAACTGCTCGATGATGCCACACAGCCTGGCTGGCCGGCTGGCTGACTGGCTGAAATTAACAGTTAACGGCAGCAGCAGACATCTTGGGGCATGAGTCATCCAATGGGAACGCTTCTTGGCTGCTACTCCGACTTCTGCTGCTGCTGTGACAGACACAGGCAGAGGCAGCCCAGCGCATCGCGCTTATCCACCTTGCCTTCGCCCCGCCGCCTCCTGCTGCCCTCTGGCCATAACAGCCTCAAATGCTTGCACCAAACAAAAATTCATCTGCTTGGCACTGCGTCACCTGCGTTGATGACTCAGCGCACAGCAATGATCACAAGTTGTTGTTGTTGTTGCGGCTGCTGCTATTGTTGTAGTTGTGATTCTGTGTGTTTTGGAATTTTGTGCGCGATTAGCTTTGCATATGCCCTTCCTTTGAAAGGGTATTATAAAATTGCAGGGTTGCCATTGGAATGATAGCTTGAAAATGAAAACCCTTAAACAGACTTGGAGCACAGTTTTGCTTAGCAATATTTCTATTTAACAGTTAATTAACATATATCATCTAACATATATCAAATATGTCGAAGCAAAATACGTGTGTTTTTGTAGGGTATTTCAGCTTTGGTATTCTCACATTATCTTCATTCCGATTTGGTCTTTGCTGTGTGATTCACTTACCTAATTTGAATTAAATGCAAGATTTTTCTCTAAAATGTATATGAAAATGAAGAAAAACAGTAAATAGAGTAAAGTTGTATGTGTTTATGATGCATATATATACTTGTATATATAATTATATATATTATAAATTTCAATTATATCTCATCAAATGAAACTCAGATATAGTTGGTATTCAAATCATGTAAATTTGAGAATTTGGCTTTGGTTTAGAGCTCGCAAGCTACAAGAGTAGAATTTTCTGGAGAAATGTACCTATATAGCATCTATACTCCATTGTTTTTATATAATCAACATAATTTACATAAATTTGGTTGTATTCAAAAGTTTTCATAATTTTAATTCCAATATTTAATATACATTTCTATACAAAATATCTGCTGATCTCTACAATTCTTATATTGTACAAGTATTACATAATATGTGCATGATAATAAAGTATATAGGTATATACATATTTATATAAATATAGCTAAATCGTTAGGCTATAATAGTGATTGATTGATAGAGGAGGCGTGTCATATTGATTCTTAATGCTATATCTATAAACAGGAATACTGCCAGTTGGTTAGTTAGTTAGTGGCTGAGACGGGCCTCCGCCCCTGTTCCGCCCCGTTCCTTGAACATAAATACGGTTAAGTCTCGAGCATATATCGCTGCATTTGGTCGAACTGCAGACGACTGGGGCAGCTTATGCAATACGTAAGCAGCTTATGAATGCTCCAAACGAAACATCCAACTCAACTCGTTGCCAGCTGGACACGACGCTATGGATGACCTTCAGCTGCAGTCGCTGAGCAGTCGAGGGAGGTAGCGGAGTGGGAGGGAATGGGGGGTAGGGGGCCGGCTCTCTACTCTGATACACATACGCCACAACAAGCAGCTGCAACTTCAACTCCAACTCGAGCAGCAACAATTTGTTGGTGTTGTGTGAATTTCCAAAGAAACTCAACAATGCTGACAACATCTCGAAGACTGCATTCACTCTGCATGCAAAGCAGCCGTAGCAGCTCTTCCTGTGCCCCTGCCCCCCCCCCCCCTGCAGCTGCCCCTCTGAGCTCTCTGTATATCCGCATTATCAGCATATAATGTGTCGACAACAACAACAACAGCAACAGCAAAAGCAACAAAAACATAGACATCTAAGTACATATATTTTTTACATTGTGCGCATAAAATTGTGAAAACTTAGTTGTTATTTATGTTATGTACACATACCCTGTACGCAAGCAATAGAAGGGTATACAGGGGGCTTGATTCGATAGATAGATTCGATATGATTCACTTGATTCATGCCGAGGTCAAGTCTTATCACACGGACAAACTATATTCGAATATATAGATTATACTCATATCTAACCCTTTCTACAGGGTATTTCTGCTATCAGACCATAGGTTGCTCAGTGTCTGTCTTGTGTTGTGTTGTTACTTGGTTCGCTTGGCTGCGAGACCTTGATTATGTGCTGATGACACGTACAACATGTTCGAGTCTGTCCTCAAATCGTTCGGACACGTTATTTTTACGGCCTGCAGCGGGGGCGTTCATGCAGTGTAAGCGGTGGAGAGTGGGACGGAGGGACGGGGGGACGGAGGGACGTCGGGGGTGAGGGCAGTAAACATTTTTACGATCTGGCGGCGACGGCAGCAGCAGCAAGTTGTCGCATGTCGCATGTGGCATATGGCATGCGGCATGCAGCATGTGGCATGGCTATCAATTGATCAGACACCCGCTTCTATTAGACTCGCAACTCTCTGCTGCTCCTGCTGCGGCTCCTACTCCCACTCCTGCTTTTAATGGACTCGCCATGAAGGTCGGCCTAAAAGAACAACTTTTGGCAAATCTCAGCTGTGGCAACAACAGCTGCCAATGGGCAATAAATTCGTATTGCAATGTGCTGGCAGCATGTGCGGCAAGTTATGGATATGTGGCATGTGGCAGCCATTGGCGTTTGCGGGGGCCGGCGTGCCAGCTCTGTGGGGCTATGTGTGCTCTATCTGCCGACGCCACAAAGCTCAAGGAATGCGTCTTATCAATACCCAGACAATCTCAGCAACAGCAGCAGCCGCCACAGCGCAGCTGGCTGACAGCTCAAGGATAACAGCAGCAGCAGCAGCAGCAGCAGCAGCCGCTAGCAGCTGCCTGCCAATTCCCAGCTAATTTATCATAATTAAAGCGGCTTTACACATGCGCCTAAAGCAATTGCTGCATTCGTAGCGGAGGGGCATGGCGGAGTAGCGGGGGGGGGGGGGGGTGGCTGTGGCAATGTGGCAACCTGGCATGCCCTGACCAAAGGAAGGAAGGCTAAGGGAATGGCTCAGTAACTCGAGTTAACTAACGAGCCTGGCACAATTTCAGCTGAGTGTCGGCAACACCTTTCGCTATGTGTGTGTGTGTGTGTGTGTGTGTGTGTGTGTGTCCGTGGAGAAGAGCAAAGCCCTGCGGATTGACACAGCAAAACCCATCGTGGGCCATGTGCAACACACACACAGTGGCACAGAAAAGTTCGCCAACAGACAAAAAAAATAGAGAATTAAAAAATAATTAATTTCTATGCTTTTCAACAAATTTTAAATAATTCGATACAAAAAAAATTCTAATTAATAAAACAAAAATAAAATAAAAATAAACCAAAAATAAATTAATGCAAAATATATATAATATGGATTACAAAAAATAAATAGTATTTTAAAAATAAAATAAAATAAAACAAAAGAAGCATAAAAAATAAAATAAATAATATTTATGAAAAATAAAATAAAAATCAAAATAAAAAAACAAAAAACATAAAAGAAAAAAAAAACAAATCAAAATTGATATTAAAAATAATAAAAATAAAAAAAAAAACAAACAATTAGCGAAAAAATTAAATAATGAAATAAATAAACAAGAAATAAACAAGGAAAGCCAACACACAAAAGCAAATATTAACCAAATCAACTCCTCAACAAAATCAAATTTAATATTGAAACTAAACATTTTAATATTGTTAAACAAATAAAGTCAACTGCGAAAAGCCGCAGCAAAACTTCCTATGCAATATCTCGGTATATTATAATTATGCAATATAAATACTATTATAAAAATGCAAACAAATTAATTAATTAAATATATTATTAATTAATAGTCAAATATAATAAAAAAAAATAATAATGATTATTTAGATTGCTGAAACAGAAGTTTGTACAGGTCAAACATAAATTAATGAATTTTGCAACACTTCTGGCTCATGCATACAAGTTGATTGCGCAGAACTGGAAATGCATGTTATGTAAGCATACTGCTAGTAGGCAATGTGCCTCAACGGGGGGCGCCAGTTTCCTGCCTCTGTGCATAATGCGAATCATGTCAAGTGCTGTAACAGTCGGCCTGGCCTGACTAAAGGAAACTTGTGCATCCCGCTGGTTCAGCAGGACACGGGACATACAGAATGCTCTAGTGAATATGTGAAGAACTGTGAATAGGTGGATTCTGAATAGGATTGTGAATTGTGCGGACTAAGTGTGGATGTCGTTGACACTTTCCACGTCCACATCCACATCCACGACTCATGGCGCCGACAAACCCCATTCGAGTGCTTTGACATGTGCTTAATTAAAAGAGGAGAAGCAGATGAAGAAACATATAAAACTCTCGATGTTGTTGTTTTTGTTGCTGCCGTAACTGGGCTTTTGCATATTGCAATTAAAGGAGACAACAACAGAGACTTGATTTAAGGCAAACAACAAAAAGAAATAAATAAGATTTACAGCGAAATCCTTGGCTCAAGCGGCGTATGCGTAATTATTTTGCGTGTTTTTGTGAAAGCAAAAAGTAAATGAAAACAAAAACAAACACAAAAAAAAACGCAAAATTATTAAATTAATTAAATACATTAAGCGATTGTTGCTGCTGCTGCTGCTGTTGCGTTAAGCGTTGACCAAATTTGTTCAGAAATTAAAACAAAAAGCGCGCGACGCCCACGCGATTTAAGAGAGATATCTATGTGTGTGTATGTGTGTGTGTGTATATATTATTAATTTTTGTTTTTTTTTTTTTTTGAGCTTGCCAAAAAAGGCAACAAGCTTCAAAGTTTTTGTTCGTGTTTGCTAAGACGCATTAACAATTGGCACATTTAACGGAAGTTATTGATGTCAATTTGTAAAATAGGGAAAGCTTCGCTCAAATGACATGCGGAAAAAAATCATAAAGCAACAAAATGTAGATAGACACACATACATATGCAACAACATTAGCAACTGCTATATAACACATGAATGGATCCACGGCAAATGTAAATTATAGCAAATATAACTAAATAAATTCAATTTCGACATGAAATTAAAATAAATGAGTTTTTTTTTTTCAAATTGAGGCAATAAAATTTAAACAAAAGTCAAATAAAATCTAACAAATTAAATAAAGTCTAAAGCATAATAAATATGAAATCAAATATAGTTAATTCTAATTTGAAAGATAATTTAAGAAAAAATTCAATAAAAACTAACAGATTAAATAAAATATAAAATATAATACATATTAAATCAAATATAGTTAATTGTAATTTAAAAAATAATTAAATAAAATATAAAACATAATACATATTAAATCAAATATAGTTAATTCTCATTTAAAAGATAATTTAAACAAAAGTCAAATAAAATCTAACAAATTAAATAAAGTCTAAAGCATAATAAATATGAAATCAAATATAGTTAATTCTAATTTGAAAGATAATTTAAGAAAAAATTCAATAAAAACTAACAGATTAAATAAAATATAAAATATAATACATATTAAATCAAATATAGTTAATTCTAATTTAAAAAATAATTAAATAAAATATAAAACATAATACATATTAAATCAAATATAGTTAATTCTCATTTAAAAGATAATTTAAACAAAAGTCAAATAAAATCTAACAAATTAAATAAAGTCTAAAGCATAATAAATATGAAATCAAATATAGTTAATTCTAATTTAAAAGATAATTTAAACAAAAATTTAATAAAATCTATCAAATTAAATAAAATCTAAAGCATAATAAATATTAAATCAAATATAGTTAATTCTAATTTAAAAGGTAATTAAATAAAATATAAAACATAATACATATTTAATCAAATATAGTCAATTTTATGTTAAAAGACGTTCAACTATTTTTCAATTTTGATTGTTGAGATGTGACAAAAAATTAGAGTAAACATTTAAAAGAAGAAACACATAAATTGAATTTAAATAATTGAAAATACAATAATTATTTGCATATTTGATAAATTACTTAGTTTCATTATACCCTGTAGCCATTGGAAGTTGGAAATGAGTGGGCTTAAGGGTTTTGTGACGGGCTAAATGAGGCATGGCAGAGCTCAGAAATTATATACATTCATGATCAGGACGACGAAGAAATTAGACGTCTTAATTTTTAATAAATGTTGGGTATACAAGTGTTTTTTTTTTTTTTTACATTTTTCAGTTAAGAGTACAGGACAGTATGATTTGTATGAAGAGAACATAATTAGGAGTCGGAAATACCTGTGTATTCGGTACACCATATCACGCTATATTTGATCGATCATTCATCCCATTTCCTTTTCTCGATAATAATCGATAATTTGATTTCATTTTTTAGGCGTGATTTCAATACTGTTAGAGCAAGAGATTTCCTATTCACTGTGTAGATTCAAGTGATGAATACATATATTTTGTAATTTTTAGATGCTAGAACACTTTGGTAGTATTTATATGCATATATGTGTATTTCTCGTGCAATTTGTGCAGCTTGACATGAGTTAAAGTTGGAGCAGAAATGGGCCTGACGTCCGATTGCAAATGTTGCACATAGTTTGTGCTTCAAGGGAATTGAGTTCAATGTGCGTCATTTGTGTGAGTGGCCAATTTAATTGTCACATTAATGGGCTGGCATCAAGGGGAGGACACTTGTGCGTCTTCAGGCGGCGACTGTGCCCCATGTTTAGTTAGTCACCTAAAGGGCAACTATTTGCTTGGTTGACAGCCCCGCCAGATGATTTTACTCGACTGCACTCCACACACACACACGCAAACGCACATACAGAGAGTTGAGGCAACTCGCGGGCATTCTTCGGTTCAATGCACCCGGTTGCACTAAAAGCAGCAGCAGCAGCAGCAGCAACGTGCAGCAAGCACTTCAACCGCACTTTGTCGTCATCCGCATCCTTGTCATCAACGTCGTCATCGTCATCGTCGTCTGTCAAAGGCAAAAAGATTCTTCAGCTGTTTGTTCAAATGCGTCAAAGCCTGCAAAATGTTATTGTTAGCCACAAGTGCTGTAAGAGTTGAAGAGTACTGCAGGAGGTAGCAGCAGGCGGAGCCGCGCGGGGCCAGCCACAGCTACTGAGTGCACTTTGCAACTAGGCAAATGCATTTCACCCACACAGCTCACAGTCAGTCATAAGCGGAATTGATGCCGCCTCTTTCACTCCGCTTCCACCTGCATCTCTCACGCTCTGCCTCTGCCTCTCGCTCCGTCTCTCACCTTCGCTCCAGCTGTGTCTCACCTCGTTTCGTCTGCCGCTTTTGGGCAATTGGAGCTGCAACTGGCTAACCTTTTGCTACTGCCGCTGCCGCTGCTGTTGCTGTTGCTGTTGCTGTTGCTGCCTAGCAATTTACACCTTGTTAACAAACTATTTTTCTGTTTTGTTTTTCAATTTCGAATTTTTGTTGTTGCATTTTTTGCTCATTTGCAATACAAATTTTGCTCAATTGCCGTGGGGATTGGGTGGGTGCCAACGAATCATTGCTTTTGGCTTTGGTTTTTGTTTCTGTGTGTGCGTTTCTTTAGCCAAGCCCACAAACTGATTTGAAATCAAATGTCCAAATCACAAAATCAAATCAATTGAAATCATTTCCCAATTGCAAATGAAATGTCCCAAGACAAGAGAAACGACGTAAAATCCTCAGATTTGTGGCTCAACTGTTGGACTTCAATTGAAATGGTAAATGCAAAGCTGCTAGCTAGGAAAACTCTAGAAATGGCCAATTCATGGACTCAAGCAGATAAAGGTTCGAAATGATATAAAGATTTGGTGGGGCTTGAGGTTCACCAAAGGAGCCTCTTAATTTGAATTTTTATAATTTCATTGGGCACCCGATTTCAGTTACGTATAAGATCTATCGATATGTATCGATACACAATTGAACATGTTTATCTATCGGCCTCCCTCTCAGAGTATGAACTCTCCCTGTCTTTCTAACGATCTCTCCTTTTCTCTCTGTCTCTTCCTGGTACTTTTCTCTCAATTCTCTCTATTTAAATTTTTCTCCATCTACCTATCTTCCTCTCTCTATATATTTCTCTTTATATCACTCTCTCTCTCTCTTTTTCTCCTTATCTTATTCGCTATCTCTCTCTCTTCACCTTATTCCATCTCACGATCGCTCCACGCTTAGCATCTCAGTCGATGGAGAAGATACCACCTCGACCCATTCCCCGCCTTGGCCTGCTCCGCCCCACAATTGCCCACAAAGCAATGACACGTGCACGCGCCGCGCGTTTTGTGCGCTGTTTTAAACGCCACCTTATTTGGTCGTCGTCTCGGTTTGGCGTTTGAAGTTGTCGAATTGTGCGTCACTAAGATCGGGCCAAACCATGCCTTGTATGTGCCTGCCAGAGCCACTAATTGCCAAAAAAAAAAAACAAAAACAAAAAAAAAGCAGAAACCGACAGCCACACAGAAACAGAAACAGACATGGATCGATTTAGAGCTGATGGCTCGCAAATCTCTAATCGCGAATCTCGCCCGGATCGATCGCTGTCGCTGCCAAAGCTGACCATTTTAGAAGCAGCTCGTTATACAAATTCACACTTGACCAAAAGCCCCAGCAAACACACGCGCGGCACTGTGGAATCGAATGCATAATATATGGAAACAAAATATGGCGCAAAGTCGAGCTACGTACGAAACAAAGCAAAGCGAATTGAAATTATATAACGAATTGAGTTGTTTTTTGTCAACTGTATAAGAAACTCAATGAAAGTACTAAATATATGATATATATATACGAAATATATCTATGATAAAGTCAATGAAAATACCAAATATATGATATATATACTAAATAAAGTCAATGAAAAAAATGCTCCCTGATTTTTCTTATTAAGACTTTTACTAATATAAGGTGGATTCTACTTCAATAAGAAACTCAAAGTTAACAACGCTAGAAGAAGGAGTATAAAGACTTATATTGGGTCCTTAATATTTATATACATATTTATGTATTCATACATATAAATATATATGAAAAAAAAAATAATATAAAAATTAATAAATAAAAACTAAATTCTGCTTAAAGCCGTTATAAAGTTATGCTCAAAATATACGAAAATTTGTTCGCCTAAATAACTATGCCGACCTAATGTATATATATTTATGCAGTATTTTTTATATGCGTTCCACGGTGCAGCTGCAGCTTATTGCCAGCTTTAATGAAGCATTCAGAAAATAAAGAAGGGCAAAACGCGTGGGAGTGGCCGGCCACGACAGCGATGACAATGACCAACCATGAACTCTCACACACACACTCATGCAGATAAAAACACCCACAAACACAAATATATATATATGCGCACATACATGCTAGCCCATTAGCCCTATTACGCCCTGCGACAAGGTTTTTTGGACAAACCTTTAAAGTTCACTGGCCAGCAGAAGCTGGACAATTGCTACTGCTGCTGCTGCTGATGCTGCTCCTGCTGTTGCTGCTAATACTGCTGCTGTTGTTGCTGCTGCTGTTGCTGCTCCTGCTATTTCTGCTAATACTGCTGCTGTTGCTGCTGCTGCTGCTGTTGCTGTTGCTGTTGCTGTTGCTGCTGCTGCTGCTGCTGCTGCTGCTGTTGCTGCTGCTGCTGCTGCTGCGACGACTGCTGCTGCGACTGCTGCTGCGACTGCTGCTGTTGCTGTTAAGAACTGTCGTGCGCCTACGCCACATCTGCAATTAACGCAGCTCAGGTGCGCGTCATCTGCCAACAGCATCGACTTGGGCCTTACGTAAGAGCAACAACAGCAACAACAACGCAGCCTGAAAAACCTTGCCCAATTAGCCGCAAGAGATATATTGTAGTTAAATGAGCTTTAAAGAAAGAAAGCAACAGAACGTAGCAGGAGGAGATTTGTGAATGCACCTGCAAGTGGCAGGGCAATGGTGACAATGCCTGGGCAACATGTTCCCGAAGGCAGATGCAAAATGTTGCTGGCGCTAATTGAATAGATGATGAGAAGTTGAGCCCGTTGCAGTTGCAGTTGCAGTTGCAGCTGAAGCGATCTGCTGCCGTTCGCATGTTGCATGCACATCTGCGTTGCGTGGCGAGCACGAAATATATTTCACTTTAATGACCACAACACAGCGCGTTGCACGTTGTCCTCAAGCGGCGACACATTTGACAATTTGTGAATGTTGCTGGCAGCAGGCTGAAGAAGGGGAAAGGGGAAAGGGGGAAGGCAAAAGGCAAAAGGCAGAGCAGCCATCAAAAGTCAAGTATCAATGTGATTCTCCCTCTTTCTCTCTCTCTATCTCTCTCTCTCTCTCTCTCTCTCTCTCTCTCTCTCTCTCTCTTTCTCTCTCTCTCTTTCTATCTGTGTGTGTGTGAGAAGAGGTGCATGCAACAATTAGAAACCAGTCCGTGCTAAGGCGACGACAGCAGCACTCTGGCAATACCCTTACCTCCAGCCGGGCTTATCGATTGATTGGAGAACTGAGCTATGCCAAAGCGTAAAGCTAAAGGCATTTATTTAGAATTTAAATTTAATTTAAATAACTTGAGAACTTCTCACTAAACGCAGTCGAAAGTTTGTTGCACTGAAGTTGTGACAGAATCTTATTGGAATTTTCAGCTGCTCAAGTCCAGTTGGAGTGGATGGGCGCTTGCGTGATGCAACTGCAGCTGGAGCTGGAGCCAACTACTTACTGACTTATTTGGTATGCCAGATTTGTCGCTGTTGTTGTTGTTGTTGTTGTTGTTGCTGCTGCTGTTGTTGTTGCTAGTATTTACCGGAAGCGCAATTGCTTCATTATGGCACGTACTTTGTCAAAGGCGTTTCGTTGACGCGACTTTGACGTCGTCAGAGCCTTCTCGTGGCCGGCCAAGCTCTCCTCGCATGCAGCGTTGGCTTGTCATTCCGCTCTTTGCTGAGTGGTTGAGTCATGTTGGGATGTCTCATGGCTGTTGTTGTTGTTGTTGTTGTTGCTGCTGCTGCTGCTGCTGTGGTCGTTGCAGTTGGCCAACAATTGGGCAGTCTTTATGAATGAAACTTTGGGTGCATGTGGGCTGCAGATTGCAACTGATCCGGTTTGCTAGCCAAAATCAAAATAGGCAGAAAAAAAAAACAAACAAGAAATAAAACCGAAACTAATCCGTTGACATTTTCTTCTCGTTTCTATCCATTCCAGGGGCAAATTTGCGGCAGTTCGTCGGGCGATACACAAGAATTCCGGTTCGCAATTCGCTGCCAAATTCCTAAAGCGACGCCGACGCGCCCAAAGCAGCGACAAGGAGATCAAGCACGAGATCGCCGTCCTGATGCTCTGCAAGGGCGAGGACAACATTGTCAACCTGAACGCTGTGCACGAGACGCGCTCCGATACGGCGCTGCTGCTGGAGCTGTAAGTATCCCATGACTAGCTAAATGTAGACTAACTAAATGCAGACTAACTAAATGAAGACTAACTAAAGGCAGACTAACTAATTAGAATATGTTTGAAACTCTATGAAGTGCTCTTTGGGAGCTACTACTACTATTACTACTCCTGCTACTACACTACTTGTAGTTACTACTTTTACTACTGCTACTACTACTATTTACTAATACTACTACGTTTACTACTTCTACTGCTACTATTACTACTGTTACTACTTTTACTACTGTTACTACTTCTACTACTAATACTACCGATACTGCTACTACTTAATACTCCTGCTACTACTATTACTACTGCTACCACTATTACTACTGTTACTACTTTTACTACTGCTACTACTGCTATTACTACTGTTACTACTACTAGTATTACTACTATCCTGCTACTACTATTACTACTCCTGCTATAACTATTACTACTCCTGCTACTACTATTACTACTTTTACTACTGCTACTACTACTATTACTACTGTTACTACTTTTACTACTGCTACTACTACTATACTATTCCTGCTACTACTACTAAACTACTCCTGCTACTACATTACTACTGCTTCTACTATTATTACTACTGCTACAGCATACTACTGTTTTTACTGCTACGACTATCACTACTACTATTTCTACTGCTACTACTTCTACAACTATTACAACTACTACTACTATTACTATTGCTACTACCATTACTATTGCTACTACCTATTACTACAGATACTACTGTTTTTACTGCTACGACTATCACTACTGCTACTACTATTATTAAGTATTGCAACACTCCATTCCTCAAAGCAAAGCCTAAAAAGAAACAAATTTGGAAATTTGTTCTGCTATTTCAAATATGATTCGAAAACTCTAGAAAAATCAAGTAGGAAAATCACATGCAGTGATGAATCTCAGTGAAATCTGGTTATAAGAGACTGGGGATTTGACGTCGTTTAACCCAGATAGAGCCCTTTCATATCAGTTTGTGTAGGGAGTAGCCAAGACATCGAGTTCTCAGCGCATCAACTGGACGAGCGCTATATTAAATATCATAGCAAATATCAATATCAATTCATAATCTTATATAATATATATATTGCGAATATCTACTATATATCTACTTCGATTTCGTTCCAGGGCCACTGGCGGCGAGCTGCAAACGATATTGGACAACGAGGAGTGCCTCAGTGAGGCGCAGGCGCGTCATTGCATGCGCGAAACGCTCAAGGCTTTGAAGTTCTTGCATGATCGCTCCATAGCCCACTTGGATCTGAAGCCGCAGAACATTCTGCTGACTGGCGAGCGTATTGAGGGTGAGTGAACCACAGAGCAGAGCAAAGCCGATTGCCGAAATGCGTTGACTTTTGATTGATTAACTCGCTCTACTCTCTTGCAGATGGCCTCAAGCTGTGCGACTTCGGCATCTCGCGCGTCGTCTGCGAGGGCATCAATGTGCGCGAAATGGCCGGCACTCCGGACTACGTAGCACCGGAGGTGCTGCAGTACGAGCCACTGTCGCTGCTCACGGACATCTGGTCGGTGGGCGTGTTGGCCTATGTGCTGCTCTCGGGCTTCTCGCCCTTTGGCGGCGATACCAAGCAGGAGACCTTCCTCAATATTTCACAGTGCGCCCTGACCTTTCCTGACAATCTCTTTGGCGGCGTCTCCCAGGCGGCTATTGATTTCATACGTCGTGCATTGCGAATTAAGCCAAAGTGAGTACGATTTGAGTTTGCTGCTCTCTCACAAATAACTTACTCTCTCTCTCTATGTTTGTCTCGGTCTTTGTAGCGATCGCATGAATGCCGCTGCCTGCCTGGAGCACGTCTGGCTAAAGGACGAATGCTCCTTGAATAGGCAAATCTACTTACAGGCACAGCACGATGCCGACTTTGTGCAGGATGATGAAGATGAGGACGACGATGATGATGAAGATGACGAGGAGGAGGAAGATGATGAGGGCGTCGAAAATGTATCGCAGCAACAGCAGCAACAGCAACAAAACGGCACAACAGCAGCAGCAGCAGGAGCAGCAGCAGCAACAGCAGCAGTTGGCGCTGCAACAGCAACCAACAAAGCCACGCACAATGGGCACAGAGCACACACCGGCTCGAAGATACCAATCGCCACCAGCCACAAGCTGAGCCCCAGCACAGAGACAACAACGGCCATACACACACTGCCCCAGGCGCTGACCATGTCGCTGGCGACAACAAATGCAACGAAGCCCACACAGATTGTGACACCGACGCGACGCGCCTCGGACTCGGACAAGGAGAACACCTACACGGCGACGTTTGTGAAGAAGCCGATGGCCAGCACGGCCACCATACAGATCGGCAGCAATGGCCTGGAGGAGACGACAGTGATTGCCACGTTGGCGCTGTTCCCGGATGCGCCGACCACACCCAAAGTCATACGTAAGACACCCGCCACGGAGGCCAGTTCAGCAACATCAGTCAAGGCGTTGGTCAAGAAGTTTCAGCTGGACGAGCTCGAGGCGCACAACCACAGCAGCTCCAATAGCAATCTGGCGTCCACAATAACGCAGCTGCAGCAGCCCCGCAAGTGCTCAGTGCCCAGCATTGCGATGCCACCGACCAGCAACAGCAGCAGCAGCAGCAGCAGCAGCAGCAGCAATATGCGTCGCAGTGTGAGCGGCACAGCCAGCAGCAGCAACAGTTGCAACGGCACAGTCAACTGCAACAATGTGCGACGTGCCTCAGAGCCACTAACCGCTGTGCACAAGAAGCAACACAACAACAACAGCAGCAGCAATCCCAACTCGATTTCCAGCAGCAACAGCAATACCAAGAGCACCAGCAGCAACAGCAGTTCAGGATCCAGCAACAATACCAGTGGCAGCGGCAGCGCAGGTGGCAGCAGCTCGGCGCTGCTGTTGAATGGACGAATGCCAACGACAGCGACGGCGGCAGCACATCATTTGCATCACCATCATATGCACCATCACCATCATCATCATCATCATCATGTGGTGATCGCCGCCAAGAATGCCGCTGCCGCCGCCACCAACAACCTGAGCTTGGACCAGGGCATCATCTGTTAGCTAAGGGCCGAACGTGTGCGCCGCAATGCCAAAAGTTTCTTTCACCGCTTCCTTTGCTGCATGTAGCAGTGCCTGAACGTGTAGGCGTGGTCGGCGCCCTAGCTGCCGCCCATCCGCCGTCCGAAAAGAACACCAAGAGCGGACGGGTGGGCCAGGGGAGTTCAGGGAGCCAACGCATCCAATTGACCCAACGGAGCAGTTGCCTGCCAGCTGCCCCAATGCCAATTGTCGACGTCTACGCGTGTGTTGCGGGGAGTTTTGTTTGATTTTGAGTTTCTTAGTTAATGTTATTAGCATCTAGTTGATCTAAATAAAAATGAATAAGCCACACACACACACACACACACACACACACACACACACACACACACACATACAGACACACACACAGACACACACACCTACATTTACACACACTCACCTCACCATGCCCCCGCCCCTCCCCCACTAACCCAGGCAATTTCCCAAGTTAACCCCCAAATACTGTTAAGTTGATCTGGAAGTATATAAATATAAATCTATATAATAATAATAAATATATATATATACAAACATATATAAAGATATAGCTAGATAAGATCACATAATGAATATGAGATAGATGAATATCGAGTTTTTCGTAAGATGAGCGGCCGTTGTCTTTGGCATTGTTGAGCGAGACGGCGATAGAGAGCGCGAACGAGAGGTGAATAGGAAATGGGAGTCAGGGCTAGAGAGAAGGAGAGAGGGAGATAGGGTAAAGATTGCAACGCATTGGCCAAATTGCAAATTGCAGTTATCTAAAAAGAAATATATATATATATATATATATATATATATATATATATATATATATATATATATATATATATATATATATATATATATATATATATATACCATATATACCATATATGAAAATTAAATAAAATTAATTTGAGACATATCAATCGTTGTGTTGTGCGTGTGTGAGTGTGTGTGTGTGTGCGTGCGCGTGTGTGTGCGGGGGTTAAGATCGTGAGGCCACGTTTAACATGTTTCAACGAATTCAATTCTGTCAATTGTGGAAACGTCTGCATAGCATAAATTATACAAATTCTATAAAAGAAAAAGTTAAAGAAGAAGATAAGGAAAACAACACGCAACAATATTTGTTGGTTTGTGAACAAGAAAAGTATCTAAATGTCTGTTTATCTTTGGAGTTGCGACTCGTCTATACATACATACATACATACATATATACCATGTTGAGCGCCATTTGGCAATTGTTTGTTACATAGTTCAGCATAATACATACGTACGTATACATTACATTGTAACCAAATGTATACATTAAACAGATTCTTGCGTTAAGCACATGAATATATGAATATGAATATGAATATGAATATATAGTTGCAGTTGGAGTTGGAGTTGGAGTTACATTTGATAGTGAAAAAAACGAAAATAAAACATAAAATTGATGAATGGATTGTTCAAGAGTTATGCATATATACATACAATATACATTATACATACATACATGTTATCAGCTAAACAAAAAAAAAAGAGAAGAGATGCGAATCGATTCGAATTGTTATCTATGTGCGTGTTCATTACATAACTGTCGTTTATATGCCCCCAAAACAAAGCAAAGAAACAATATGCTTAAATATGCAAATTTGTTCTTATATATTACAATATGTATTTAAAATTAAGTTTTGATTTTCTATCGATTTCAATTATTTGGCTACCCTCTCTCGCTCCCACCTATCGCTTCTCTGCAATTCTTTTTTTCTTGATATGATATGATATTTATCGCGTTTTTAGTTGCAAACTTTGAGCCCAATCGGTTTTTCTTCTTTGTACATACAATATTTAGGCGACAATTTCTATGATTATTATTAATTTTTTTTTTTTTTAATTTCCTTTCGCTTAAAGTCGAGCAAGCGTTAAGTATGCATTGTATTTATTAGGCAAAAGTATTTGTGTGTATGGTCAGTTGATTGTTAAACTGAATAAATAATTTATAATATTTACGAGTAATTGAGCGCGCCTTCTTCATTTTGATTGCAACTAAACAATAATTTCTTATTTAAACAATCGTAAAACATATTACTTTTCCTCCCTCTTCTTCTTTGTTTACTGTATATTGATAGTTAAATCAAAATAAATGCAAAGAGCGCAAAGAAGATAAAACTATGAAATAATGAAAGAGAAAGAAAAGATTTTCGTGAACTGTGCGTTTTATTTTATAGTAATATTTTTTTATTTCTTTTTTTTCTTGTGTTTAGATAAAAGAAGAAGATGAAAAGAAGAAAACAATAACAAAAAGAAAAATAAAAAAAATATATATAAAACAAAGCAAAGATGAAAATTCTTTAATATATTATACATAGTAATTATTTTATAGATAACTAATTTAAAATGTATTCAATAAAATAAAAAATAAAAAAAAAACAAGGTGAAATGTTATTGGATATATGTATATTTGTAATTGGTTTCAGCATTGATTTATATTTCCACTATTCAAGCAGATAGCTAGGTATCTCGTAATTGGCATAGACGCCCGTGAATTTGATTACCCAGCCGAGGCCGTCGTAGTTCACCGACTTGTGGAAACGGACAAATAGCTGGCTGCGCTTGCTCAGGTAGACGCGGGGCCGATCTTCGCCGCAGAAGCGTCGCATCTCCTGCATCTCGTTGCGCTCGTTCTGCTCCTGGATGACAAGGTAATCCGTATGGCAGGTGGCCTTCGAGCCAAGGTTGAAAGCTGCAGGCGTAGATAGATATGTTAAAAATATACCAGGATTTGTGACTTGCAAATGGACTTACTTTCAAAATTGAGCAGGACTCGCGTGTTGCTTGGCACACGAACACTCCAGCGGCAGTCGGAGTTATTGCGCACATTCTGCGGAAAGAAGGGATTGGCAAAGATGCCCTCGGTGTTGTACAGCTGGCCACCGCAGCCGGGTCCGTCGGCGACGGGTGTCGCAATGTATGTCAAGTCGAAGCTGTTGAAGTAGCTGCCCGTCTTGAAGTGTATCCGTAGCTCATTTGTCGACGTGAACAGGCTCTTGCCTGGATCCATGTAGGAGCACACGCGCTGCAGCGACTTGTTGCTGGACTTGTCAAAGATTTCGACATTCTCCACATTACAGTCAGACGAGCCGAAGACCACTTCGGCGTAGTAAAGGCTAAGCGTGTAGTTGGCCGGTGCCAAGATTTCGGCATCGCAGTCCAAACTCTCCGAAATTTTTATGCGTCCCTGCAGGCCGCCATAG
This sequence comes from Drosophila mayaguana, assembly GCA_037075325.1. Taxonomy (NCBI): domain Eukaryota; kingdom Metazoa; phylum Arthropoda; class Insecta; order Diptera; family Drosophilidae; genus Drosophila; species Drosophila mayaguana. The sequence goes on along the minus strand of JBAMCG010000123.1, from coordinate 2,826,175 downwards.
CTGAACCTGCAGGTCGCGTCCGGCACAATACGAATGTGAAAACCGGGCCGCGTAACGGCTCCATTGCTGCGGAACTTCACGTACACTTGCTTGGAATTTGGATAGTAATCATCCGGCAAGCCATTGCCGCAATATACGTACTCGGAGGCATATTCGTTATACAAACGGGACGATTTTTGTCCATTGAAGATCACCATATCGCCATAGCCCTGCTCCACAAGCTGCGCATCCTGTATGGAATTGTAGTAGAGGAAATTAATTCAATTCCCTGATTATTTTTACATGTAATAATGGATAGTAAGTTAACAAAAATAACTTTCCCCATTACGAACTTGACTTTGAGAGGAAATCTAGACTCTAGAAGGTACATATTGCATTACTATGGAACCCAAGTCCTTACCTCCGTGTTGTAGATTTTGATAAAGTCCGTGTCACAGCTGCCCGTCGCATTGGGCGCCTCCAGGTCGAGACTGACGAATTTGAGATGCAGCGATGCTTCGCTCTCGATCTTCCACAGACAGAAGACGTTGTTGTCGTAGTTGCCGTGATCATTGACAGGGGATCGCAGCTCGTAGGGCTGCTTGCCATCAAGCTTAATCAGTGAGCTGCCGCACTGCAGCGGCTTGGCCGTAACAATCAGCTCGAAGCCGGTGTCCGTGACCTTTGAGTCGGTGACGAACCGAATGAAGAGCACGTGGCGCGATGAGGTTAGCGTCGGTGGTAAGTTCTGGCCACAGAATATGCCGATCTCATCGGCGAACGGCCCGGCGCCATCGCGCAACTCCAAAAAGTCACCGGAACAGTCTTTCGTCTCCTCCACGTGAAAGCTGCGGAACTCGACGCTGATCTGAAAGCCGAGATCTGTCCGGAACTTGAAGCTGCAGTCCAGATCGTTTGCATAGGAGCCGACAAACTTGTTGAACGTGTAGCTGGCATTGCTCTTGCCCAGATAGATGCTCTCATCACAGTTGGGCATGAGGCGCACCAGCGCCCGGAAGCCGACCGACGGATCCCGATCATCGGAGTAGCTGTGTATGAGCGCCCGGCTGGTGGGTATATGCAGGGTGGGCAAATTGTCGGTCAGGCGGCCGCAGAAGCGCGCCATACGCTGCTTCTCGTCCGGCACGGGGCTGGAGAACACCTCAACGCCATCGTAGCTGCACAGCTGATTGCCGTCCTCAAAGTCGAGCAGCTCGAATTTAATAGTGAACTTGTGGCCCTCCGGCGCCGTCAGATTCCAGTAGCAGTCGCTGCTGTGCGGCATCATGTTGTCCTGATGCTGTCGCTCCGACTCGACCATTTGCGTTGAGCTCACAACGCCACCGCACAGATTCGTCGTGTACTCCAGCTTGAAGCCACGCCCGCTGAACGAGCTGTCCGAGCGAAACACGAAGCTAATCGATTTCGCAGCCCGATACGCATACTGATTCTTGTGGCCGCAGATGACGACCTCCTGCTGCCGATCGACAGCGTCACGCGTCGTCACCGTGACATTGTCGAACATGCAAGCACTCATTGGTGAGCGCTCCAGGTCGAAGTCAACCAGACGCACCAGCACGCCGACCGCATTCGAGTCGCGTGGCTTGATTGTGTAGTTGCAGTAGAGATTCTTGGCATAGCCCTTCGGATAACCGGGACTGATGATCTCCTGCGAATCGGCGACAGCGAGCAGGTCGCCGCCGCAGATGCGCTCAAACCGCGCACTGAAGCCATCGCCTATTACGTCGCCATCGGAGCGGAAGATTAACCGCATCGCTGGGCCCGTGGACTCAATAATCTCGGGCGGATTGCGACCGCACAGGTTGGCCAAGTCCGTCCAGTTGCCATTTAACGATGATTGGCTGCTGTTCCGCTCTTGGACACGCAAGTAGTCCTTGGCGCACTTGGCGCTGTCCTCGATGTAGAAACGGCCCAGGAACGAGAGCGCAATATGGAAACCCGGATCGGCCTCGATTTCCCAGATGCACTCCACATTGTTTTTGTACTGTTCGCTGAAGTCGATAATGCGATACGGATAGGTCAAGCGGCCGCCGCAGCCGCTGCCGTATTTGACGGTCACATTGAAGCTGGAGTTGCGATTGGCATTGGCCGGCGGCTCAAGATGATATTCGATGAATAGGCCACGTTCCACCACCAAATTTACGGCCGTCGCCTGATTGCAATAGCGACCCATGACGGGTGAGTTCTGATCGGGTCCACTGTACAGGATGAGGTAGTGCAGCTTGCAATCGCCTTCGAGATTGACGCTCACGAACACCTCCAGCTGCACGTCCTGGGGCGAAAGCGGCTCCTCGATCGTCTGATCCGGCCCGACGGCCCACGCACAGTCGATAGTCTGCTCGCCGGCCAGATGGCTGGGCTGCGTGATGGTCACATTGTCGCTCAGCTCTAGGGGCACAATGCCGCCGCAACGCTGCAGGCTGTAGGCCAGCTCGAGCAGCTTCATATTGTTGCGTCGATTGCCGGTGACGGTCATCACAACCGGAAAGGGCAGGCGTACGCTGGCCACTGTCCCATTGACCTGATTGCCCTGGCTGTCCTGGACGCTCGGACAGAGCAGCATCGGCAGCAGCGGCTCAGCCTCGTCGGGAAGTGTCAGCTTGAGGGGCGACATGACGCGGCATATGTGACTGTTGCCCATGAAGCTGGTGTTGGAGCGCAGCACCTGCAGCAGCAGCGTACTGTTCTCTGGCGGTCGCAGATCGTAGCTGCAGTAGACCACGCTGCTCTCGTTCTCCCTGCTGAAGTGCAGGACCCTGCTCACGGACAGGTCGAATCGGGCGTGGCACTCGCTCTGGCCGAAGGCGCTGAAGCGCAGCTTGAAGCCGCGATGCTGGCTAAAGGGCAGCAGGAAGGCATCGATGCCCATCGTGTTGTCCGTGGAGATGACCTCAGCGGGCGGATTGTTGGCGTACCGCCCGATTATCGACTGTATTCTGTGGTCGTTGGAGAACGTGATGCGGCCACGGAAGGTGCTGTGCGTGTTGTTCGCGGTGGCGCCATTGTCAAAGTCCAGTACCTCCACCTTGACGCGCCATCCCTTCGGCACCTGGACGCGCCAGGCGCAGTGTGTTGGCACCCGGACACCGGACGGATAGTTCGGCGTCTGCAGCACACCCTGCACCGCGTGGATGGTCTCTCCGCAGCGAGATCCGACTGCGCTATAGCGCAGCTGGAAGCTCTGATCGCTCTCCAATTGGCCGCGGGGCATGCGCAGGCGTATCACAATCTTGTTCGTCTCGACCAGGAAATGTCGACTGGCAGTGCCGCAAATCGTCAGCCGATCGCTAATGGTATCGCCGAAGGGCTCTATCTCCTCCAGCTCCAAATGTGTTTCCTCCGTGCAGTTGCCAGCGTTTGTTGCCGGCGGTAGATGCATCACCTCGAACCGCAGATCGATTGTGCTGCCCTTTTCCACCTCGATGGTGTAGACGCATTCCTTGAGCTTGCTCGGCTGCAGGTGCAGCTGCAGTTGGTCCGGACTGGGCGAATGAATCAGCCCACTGGCGCTGTAGTAGCTGCCGCCACAGTCAGCCAGCTTGATCAGCGCCTGGAAGCCCGGACGCGGCTCCAGCACGCTCGTATAGAACTTGATGCGCAGCTCACTGCCCGATGAGTAGACAATGTCCGGCTTACGGTTGCCGCAGTACCGGCCGAGCTGAGGCATTAGCTCAGTGCTGCCATCGTTCAGCTGAACAAACTCCCGATCGCATCCATCGTCCTCCTCACTGCTGTTCCCGTTCCCGTTCCCATTGCTGCTCGGCGTCAGATCAAAGTTGCCAACGAACTGCACAGCGATGCGATGGTGAGACGGTGCACTGATGCGCCACACGCACTCCGAGTGCGGATTCGGCAAATTGGGATAGTTGGGTGAGCTGATGAGGCGCTCGCTATTGTTGCCGGGCCCCTCCTCCAGCAGAATGTGTCCGGAGCAGGCGTGGCCCAGCTCTTCGTACCGGAAGGCGGCACGGAAATACGGCGACAGCTTCTTTTGGAACTTGATATATGCCCGATTGGAGCTGGTCTCCAGCACATCGGTAATATTGCTCTCACAGTACTTGCCACGGCCCAGGAAGGGCGAGTCCTCCGCATAGCCATTACGCACCACAATGAAATTGGCACAGCTGTCCATCTCAACGACGCTGTTCCGGGTGCTCAGCTGCGACTCGAGGAAGGTGATGCGTATGCGTTTGCCCTGACGCACGCGTATCGTCCAGACGCATTCCAGGGGATATATCAGAATGTTCGACACGAGCTCGGTGATGTTGACCGTGCCCTGCGGGGCAGTCAGCTCCGAGCCGCACATGGTGCGAAGCACGCTCGCAAAACCCGTCCTATTCACGCTCGCATCGGTGACAAACTCCAGGCGTAAGTACGGCTTGCCGTGGAACACAATTTTCTCCGTAGTGTTCGGCTGTTTGCATATCTTCGTCAGCTCCGTCCAGTCCTGCATGTCACTGCTGCTGGACACACTCAAATAGTCGGCATAGCAGCCATCCGAGAACTGCTCAAAGTCAACGACCATCAGCTGCACGGTCGCATGTGTAGCCGGATTGCTGGGCACCAGGGTCCACACGCAATGCAAGTTCTGGGCATAGCCGAACGGATAGCCGGGCGAGTTGAACGCAACGGTGGACGCATTGAGCGAGACCAACTGTTGACCGCACTGGCGAGCCTGCAGCTCGGCGGTGCGATTCGAGGCCAACGCCTCCTTGGACAGGCGCTCCCAGCTGAACTGGAACGGACCCCGTGTGGCCGTCACGTAGAGCACATTCGTGCTAGAGATTAGTGGCTTATATGACGGCACCGCCAGCTGGGCACCAATATCCGTGTAGCCGTCGTAGAAGCGAACGTGCTGCTGGTCCACATCCCGCAAATGCTTCAGATTGACCAGCACCACGTAGTCCGTGTCAACGGTGATGCGCCAGCTGTACGGCTCGTTGCTCTCGAACTTGTCCGGATAGTGAGGCGATTCCACTTCACCCCCTGTGCCATTGAGCTCATTGTGTTGCTCTGCAAAGATGGTTCACGGTCGTTAGCCACGACAGAAAGAGGGTGTAGGGCCTGGGGACTTACCATAGTTATAGCTGGCCATGAAGCCCTCGCCGACGACATCGTCGTTGCTCTTGAACTTGATCCAAATGCTGCCCTTAGAGTGAATCGTCGGCGGCAGCTGGTTGCCACAGTAGACACCAATGAGAGCACCGCTCGGCGACTCTTCACGCAGTTCCAGGTAGTCATTGTTACAGCCCTCGGACTGTTCCAGATCGAGTGACTCAATTGTCAGGGACTGTGAGTTGCCCGCGCTGGCCTCCACTACCCATTCGCACTCAATGTTCACCGGATAGCTGTCGGGGTAATAGGGCGATGTGAAGCGACCAGAGAGTCCATTGTAGATACTACCGCATGTTGAGTCCATGGTCATGTAGTGGGCCTCGAACTCGGCGACAAGGGCCAGGGGCACACTTATTGTGAGAGCATTGCCCCGCGAGATGATCGCCGGCGGATGGGAGCGGCAGAACTGCTGGCGTGGTCGGCCAGTAGCCACAGTGCCCTCATAGATCTTGACACCGTCCGCCTGGCAATCGGCCTCCCTCGGGTAGAGGGCCGAGGCGGCGCTGTGCAGCTGGATGTGGGTGGGCGTGAAGGTGATGTGCTTGCTGGGCTCGGCTGCCTGCAGCACCCAGACGCAGGTCTCGTTGCGAGCCACCTGCTGCGACAGGGTCATGTACTGGAAGTCTGGCTCCTCGATGAGCAGCGTCTGGCCGCAGGACTCACGATACGTTATCTGAAAGCCTCCGCTTTGCACTGAGTCGTCCGTGACGAAGCGAACAGTGGCTCGATTCGTGGCGGACTCGTTTCGCTTCGGATTCGGTACGTCGCCTGCTCGGCCACAGAGCTTAAATATTTGATTGCTCTCACTTTCGTCCAGCGCATCTCTGTCCATATCAAAGTCGGAAGTCACACTGGTGCCGCTCATATCGTAAGCAACCACATAGTCCCAGCCGCATTCGAAGCCCGACTCTAGGTCAATATTGTCTATGGTGAACTGGATCGTGTGATGCGGCGTCACCTCCAGCTGCCACTCGCATTCGCTGTTCCGCGGATAAGGCTTCGGATAGTTCGGCGACTGAATGACGCCACTCTTGGTCGACAATCTGCCACCGCAGGCTGAAAAAGTGAAAAAAAGTGAGAGGAATCACATCTTGAGCGTAGGACAGTTCATTAAAGCAGAAACTTACGACTCTTTATAATTTGGTACTCTGCCTTGAAGCCGATTCCGTTGTGGGAGCTGTCGGCGATGAGGCGGACGTGCAGCTTGTGTCCGGCACTGGTAAAGATCAGTTTGGGTTTACGGCCGCAGTGTTTGTTATGGACATTCACATCACGGAAGCTATTCGATATCTATGACAAGAGGACAAAAGTTGATCAATGGCAAATCGTGCAGATGATGCTGAGGGGACAAACCACTAGGACATCCTTGGTGCAATTGACGCTCTCCTCAATGTCCATGTCCAGAATAGTCAGCTCGATGACCTGGCCGGGAGTTGCGTGTATCAGCCAATAGCACTCGACATCGTTGGGGTACACCTGCGGATACTTGGGCGAATGGAATGTTCCCTTTTCGCCACGCAGCTCCTGGACACAGCCGTCGACGCGATACTCCAGCCGGAAGTTGATGCTGCTCGTGTTGTGGACAATTGTTAGGACGTCGGCCTTGGCGCTGTACGCGATCAGACCCAGGACAGGCACCACGCTGTCTCCATCGATCAGATAGACGCCACCGTCGGCGTCGGTGGGCAGCCGGTTCTCGCGATGATCGAAGTGTGAGAACTCCAGTCGTATCTGATTGCCGCGAGGCGGACGCAGCTGCCAGCTGCAGTTGATGGCGCCCTCGAAGAAGGCCTCGCCATAGTTGATGCTCTCGATGACGCCCTGGGTAGTGTTCACAATATTCTGGCAGACGGTGCTGTAGGATAGCCGAAAGCCCCGTTCCGCATTATTGATGTCCGAGCGGAAGACAACAACCGCCTCATTATCATCGACGTGCAGAACGCGATTCTTCTCGTCCGGCATGCTGCACAGCACAAAGTACGTGCTATCCAGGAGCCGGCTGTTGCTGCCGCCGCTGTAGATGCGCAAATAGTCGTAGCTGCAGTCATCCAGGACTTCCATCTCCAAGTCCTCAATGACTATCTGCAAGCTGGAGCCGGAATGGACGCGCAGCTGCCACTCGCACTGAGCGTTGTGCGGATACGTGCTGGGGTAATTGGGCGAGGTGATGACGCCTCCATTGCCAATCAGCCGACCGCCGCAACCACTGGCAAAGACACGCCACGAGAGCCGGAATCCCCGGGCGCCGTCCACATCATCCGTGTGGAAATGCAGGTAGAGATCGTGCGAAAAGCTGGGTATGCGGCGCGGTATGCTCGTGCCACAGTAACGTCCGATGAGGGCGGACCTGTTGCTGCGGCCGTTGCGCACCTCCAGCCAGTCTCCGCTGCAGTTGCGCGTCGCCGTCAGCTCGAACATGTCGAACTGCAGCTCCATCTGACTGCCGGTGGGCGAGGTCAGCTGCCAGATGCAGTCGAGTCCGTTGGTGTAGTTGAGCGGATACTCCGGGGAATTGAGCATGCCATTGGAGGCGTGTATGTGGCCGCCGCAGCTGTTGCGCTCGACGAACCGGTAGGACAGCTCGAAGCCATTGGCCACATCGCTAAAGTCCGACACAAACTTGATCGTGAGGAGGCGAGCGTGACTCAAAAGATCCTGCGGCACGTTCGTATCACAATAGCGGGCTATCGGATTTGTTGACTTGACGTCGCCAGCATTTATACCATCGTAGACCTCCACATAGTCGTAGTTGCAATCCGGGGTGCCCTCCAGCTGAAAGCTGAGCCAGTGCAGCAGTATGGCCTTGTTCGGCGGCGCCATGATGATCCAATAGCAGGTCAAATCATTCCTGTAGTTGCCAAGCGCATCTACCGGCAAGCGTATGTTCTGGCCCTCCTTGGTGTGCACGCCTCCACAGCGGTCACTCTCCACGGGCACGGCGCGGTAGTCGAAGCGGAAGCCGCGACCCGTGCTGCTGGGCTGCGTCTGGAGATGCAGCATTAGCATATTGGTCTGACTGACGTAGTCCTCGGCGGGCAAATTTTGGCCACAGAAGGGCCCCAGGATGGCGCGATTGAGGCCGTCGTTGATGGTCAGCGATGTGCCCCCAATGCATTCGCCAGCCTCGTCCGCCTCATCCGAGTCACCCTCCGGGGACGTTTCAGTCACTCTATCCGACAGCTGAAAGTCCACTCGCTTGAGCGTAATCACCGTATTGGGCTCAGTGAGTATCTTATATGTGCAGAAGCGCGAGCTGCTGGTCGAACTGGGGTAGCCCGGCGATGTGATCGTCCCACTGGGCGCATCGTACGTGCGCGAGCAGTCCATGTGGTAGTGCAGCTCGAAGCGATCGACAGCCGCACTGGCCGCGTTGGCTGTGTAGAACTTGATGCGTATGCGATTGTAAAGCGAGTGGAAGCTGGGCGGTAGTGCAGCAGCACCGCCGCAGTGTTTGCTTTGAAGTGCGGTAACAGCAGTCGCCCCATCACTCGGGCCAGGCGTGACGTCATACAACTCAATGCAGGAGTCCACAGCCAGCTGAAAGATGTTAAAGTCCAAGCTGATGGACTCACCCATTGCCAAGCGAATGTCGTAGTCGCACGAGATGGCACCCGTACCTAGCTCATAGTTCGGCGAGCGTATGGTGTCCTGCTTCCTGGTGTAGACCCCCCCGCAGCCCGGCAGCCGCTCTTCGGCAGAGTAGTGCAGCTGGAAGCCCAAGTCGGTGCCAGTCTCATCCGAATGGAAGCGAATGATGGCCTCATGGGTGGGCAGCAGCAGCGGAGCCGGTCTCTCCCGACTGCAGTACTTGTACAGCTCCTGGCCAGAGATGGCGTCACTTATCTGAAAGCCAAAGGAACTTGGTCATAGCTCAAGCCTCCCTCCGAATCGATACCTACCGAAACAAAGTCAAAGTTGCAACTGTCGTGGTTCTCCAGCTGCAGGCTGAAGAACGTCAGCTTGATTCGTTTGTTGCTCGGCGCCACCAGATGCCACTGGCAGTCGCGATTGCGTGGGTAGTTGCCCGGCGAGCCCGGCGATGCCAAGGTGCCATGCGTCTCGAACTCAAACAGGCCGCCACACCGTGGCTCTATCGACTGCCAGGTGAGATCGAAGCCGGCGCGCGCTGTCGAGTTGTCGGAGCGGAACCACAAGTAGAGCTGGTTGCTCGACGAGATGATGTTGCCGCCGTGCGGCTTGTGATTGCCGCAATAGCGTCCAATCACCTGAGCCGCCGCGGAGCGGCCATCGTTGATCTGCAGCCAATCGAAGCGGCATTCCGTCGAGTCCTCTATGTCAAAGCTCTGGAATGTGACGTTCAGCACCAGCGACTCGTTCGTCCGAATTACCCAGGCACATTGCGAGTTGTGCTCGTAGCTGTCGCCTCCTGGCGGATAACGGAGGCGTCCCGTCAGCCCGGTTAGCATCGCATTGCAGCTGCTGAACCGCACATCGCACAATCGACCCCGATAGCCCGGCTGGCACTGGCAAACGAAACCGCCGCCGCCGCCTCCTCCCGTCGACGGCGTTGGACTGCAGCGTCCGTTGTTCTTGCAGGGCTGCGATGTGCACGCATCGGGCAGCGGATCACAGCGCGGCCCATGGAAGCCGCGCGGGCAGATACACGTATAGTTCGAGGGGCCAGCATCCATGCAAACGCCTCCATTCTGCAATACACAAGAAATTCAATAGTGGATCAAGAGTGGATTGGATAAAGTGGAGACTATATTCAGCTCGCTCACCAAGCAGGGCAAATCATTGCAGTTCTTGTTGGTGCCGCGGATGCAGCCCGTTTCGCCGTAGCCGCTGCCCACCATGCCGGCGGGACAGCTGCAGATGATCGTGTTGGAGATCTCGGCACAGATGGCCGCCGGATGGCAGAGCGAGTTGCGCTGCGAGCAGCTGGTGTAGCTAATGCCGTTGCCGTTGCCGTTGCCATTCCCATTCCCATTCCCGTTTCCGTTTCCATTGCTGTTGCTGTTGCGCTGGCACGTGCGTCCGTCGCCAGTCCAGCCCACGGGACACTCGCCGCAGTGGCTGGAGCCGTAGCTGTTGATGCACTCGACATGCGGACTGAGGCTGCAGCCGCCGTTGTTCGTCTCGCACTCGTTGATGTCGCGGCAACTGACGCCGTTGCCGGTCAGGCCGGGCGCGCACGGGGCACAGGTGAAGCTGCCGGGCAAATTGATGCACTTGGTGGAGCAGGGCGTATGCGCGGCCGCCGTGCACTCATCGACGTCCTCGGTGCACGTGGGCGTCAGTCCGTTGCTGCGCCAGCCAGCCTCGCACAGACAGCGATAGCCCGTCGCATCGCTGCTGGGCACGCAGCTGCCATGCCCGCACAGCTCCCAGCTGCTCGCCGCCCCGCAGTCCGTCTTGCGCTGGCTGCAGTGCATCCCGTGCCAGCCGGGCGCGCACATGCAACTGAACGAGCCAAACTGATTCACGCACTGCCCTCCGTTCTGGCAGCCCAGGTCGGTGCCCTCCAGCAGCGCGCACTCGTTCACGTCCCGCTCGCACCGGCTGCCCTGTGAGCGATAGAGAGAGACAGACAGAGAGAGAGGTAAGGTAAGGCTCTACGACACACACGCCCCCCAATACGCCCCCGGGTGATTTACCTCGAAGGCGGCCACGCACTGGCATCGGTATCCATTGTAGGTATTGAAGCAGGAGCCGCCGTTCTCGCATGGATTGCTGTGGCAGCTGTCCAGCTCGACTTTCGTCTTCAGCCGCTGCACCTTGTTCTCCACGACGCGCAGTCGCGAGTGCAGACGTCTCAGCAGCACATTGCTAGCCCGGGTCCTGCGCACAATTTCAGAGGCAATCAATCATTTTGAAGCTTATCAATCCGACCTACATCACTCGGGGAAACATCCCTGGAACAGGCTATGCATATCGAACTAAAGAGAGATCTATGCATGATGATATAGATCGAATCATACTCATATTACACAGCTACTAACTCTACCTACATATATGATCGCTCATATATTTCATGAATCTCCGTAAGATTTCTACTTAGTGCGTATACCCCGCATAATTCACGTACACCCCATTTACCACACAAATGGATACTGCATACAGCTCTACGATTTGGTACACCCCAGTTACATCCTCCTGTTCAGACACTCCACATACACTCGACATTTACCCATTGGAGCTTACCTATTTTGAAGCTGACTCAACCTGGCGTTGAGCCCATTGGGTCCAAGGGCTTGGGATCTGAACTCCGTTAGCTGATCGGCAAGATCGCGCAGATCGACAATGTCATCGAGGCCGTTCCACTCGTCCTTGGCAGCGCCGCTGGTGGGTCGCTTCTTGATGCCGCCGATGGGCATCAACAGATCGAGCACATCGTATTCCTCATTGATCATTAGGCGGGAGCTGCCGCTCAGCCGGAAGCTGATGTTGCGATTGGCGCCCGACTCGAATATCAGATTGCCATCCTTGCTGATGATCTTGGGCCTACAAAACGGACGCCAAATTGAAAGCCGAAACCGGAAAGGCGATAGCTGGAGCACGTAGCTGCCTCTACTTACGAGTTGACAAAGCCTTCCACGCAGCAGATCAGCAGGAGGAGGAGTGGGGGCCGCAGCCGGTTGCGTCCTCTGCGGCTAAACATAGTACATATTCTCAAGTGCAGTTTAAAAACAACAATTTATGAATAATAATAGGAATAGGAAAAGTTTCGCAAACGTTCCACTTGGCTCAGCTCTCGATCGAACTCTGGCGCTGTCGCGCACGCCGTCCGCGACGTCAACTGCGGGGCGTTACCGCGACGCCACATGCCGCACGATTTAGCGGTATACGCCCACCGCTCACCGTTTTCCGATAGGCCGACACTGGCCAAGTAATACGACTAGTCTGAACACCCTTCTTTATTTTTTTCTTATAAGATACACATTTATTTAAGAGCAACTCTCTGCGGAAGCTAATAATATCTGGAGCAGTGACACAGACATAGACATAGACATACAGATAGGTACATATTTATATATATATATTGTTGCTTCATGGTAGTACACACTAGTTATATGTATATATAAGGTGGATTTTGCTAATGGTGCTTGCTGTCCACTTCTATCGTATGCTCTTTCCCCGAAACTAATATTAATGTTAGTCTTCATGAAATTCCATTCCAGATTAGCAAGTGAAATGCTTATACAAAAATACATTTATCTTCGAGTTCTTCAGTTTCCAATATCATATTTATTCAATTACAATAATTTTCGTAGCTTAACAGACGAAAATAAATTCAGTTTTTTCCTTTTCTTCTTTGAGTATTTATTTGGTCACTAAAAGCAATATTGGAAAGAGCATAGAAGCGACGATGTGTGCCGACAAAAGTGTTATAAAAATCAATTTCTAAAAAATAGCAGATCAGTGTATATATATATATATATATATATATGTGTGTGTGTGTGTTTATGTGTGTGTATTACAACAGTTGCTTGTCATTTTTAAATAGATGCAATGTTCGGTTAAGTACAGCTAGACTCTAGTTTAACTCGGATGCTGAGGATGTGCCCAGAAGTCTTTTCGGTTTGTGTGTGTGTATGTGTAAGTTTACAAATGCGTGAATATACATACATATATATATATATATATATATATATATATATATATATATATATATATTGTATATATAGTGGAAGAGGAACTAAAGATTACACAGAGAAAGTAAAACTAAAGTTAAGTTAATATATTGATTGCATCTTGTTTTTGTTTTCTTTGTTTTTTTTTTTTTACTTGTTTACGACATTTACATTTCATATTGTGTTTTGAGGGTTTTGGCATTTCACATTTAATTTTAACAAGTTTTATTCTAGAGAGGTAAACAACATAAACAAAAAGTCTGTCCATGTGGAATATGAGTGAAAAGTCCGCATGCATACATATACAGTGTATAATTCGCAAAATATATATAAGAATCACAATAATGAAATGACTTGCGTTAAGAGTAAAAGTACACATAAAGGTAATTGATTGAGCTGGCAAACAGGTTCATTGATCACATCAATATCTAGATTTTTGCTATGCTAGCAAAACTCTGTCCGTCTCTGGATCTGTCTGCACAGCCCGCTCATTTTCTCAAGCTATACAAATCTAATTACAGTAGGCAACAAACACGTACACAATAAATAAATTAATTAATACAAACATATATAGATATATGTATATATCTGTATACACATACATATTTAGATTACAATTGAACTTTTTGCTTAGGTTGACTTTGCATTATGCTACACATTCGTTCGCCTTCACTGTCACTGTCACTGTCACCCTCTCTCTATCTCTCTCTCTCTCTCTCTCATCTCTATTTCTCCTCCACTCTGTGTCGTGTTGCATGTTGCCGGTTGCCGCTTGCCTATAGCATATCTCTAAATATCTGTAGAACCAGCTTAAATTTTTATTGCAGCCTCCAAATGCATTCTTTTGGATTGTTCAGTTGGTTGTGGGCGTGGCCTTGCTACTCTTCGTCCTCCTTATATGCTCCGACTTGTGATAGAGAAACTTATAGCTCGACTGTTGCTCCGTGTACTCTATAAACTTATCTGTAGATCAAAGGAATTTTTTGTTATTCTTTACACGTTTCATAGTTAGTTGAAATCGAGGACTCACCGAAGGAAACGTAGCCAACGTTGTCGGTGTCCAGGGCGTAGAAAAGCGCCTGTGTCTTCTGCTCGGTCATCTTGCTGCCGCCATGCCTCATTAAGCGCGTGAAATTCTCCCTGCTGATCTTTTCGCTCGACTCACTGTACAGCTGTTAAGGAATATAGGCAATAATATGAAATCAGCTATTCCCATATGGTCATCCATCCAGGGCTACGCCTACCTTGATTAGTGCCCGCAGAAACTCTATAATTTCATCATTTTTCAATTTGCAAAACAGCGAGCAGACCAAGAAACTCTTCAGACTCACTGTGCCCTTGTGACGCTACATATATAAGATCAAGGCAGATCGGCGGATATGAGACAGATAGCAAGTAAATATAAATATGTATATATATATATATATAGACACCTACATGATCGAGCAGAGCAAAAAGCTTGTGCAAATCGGGATTCTTGTGGTCCACTTGGAGCAGCTCGGCGAATGTGATTATGTCCAGTTTCTCTGGGTTGGCCAGCGTCAGATACTTTTCGCACAGCTCCATGTCGCGCTTCGAGTCCAGCAGGTCTAGGGCATCGAGCGTATGCTCGATCTCAACAATATCGCCGGGAAATGGGATTTTCATTTCACGCGCCCGACTCATCACGATCACATCCTCGAACGAATAGTCCGACGTGGGCACATCCAATGCGCTACAAATACAATACGACATATGGATAAATGTCTCTTGATCACAGGTGGGACACTTACGTGGCCATCACTTGGCGTACGTTGTTGGCATAGAGATTGGCATCGGCCATTTCGGCGGGCGACGGTGTGTATACGGGCAGGTATTCGATTTCGCAGCGGTTATAGAACTGTGTCATGGTCAGCCATAGCAAACGCAATCTGTTTGTATAGGAATAAACGTTAGGAGATCCAGCAGAACGTCTAATCGAATTAACTACACTTACACGCCGGGACCGTCCCAGGTCCAGGTGAAGGTGTCGAACTTGTTGGGGTATCGGAGCAGCACTGGCTGCACGGGCACGCCCGGATAGAAGGCGCCGGGTTTGAATTTGATTAATGCTGTGCGATTGGTGCACGTGCCCTCGGCAAAGATGACCACCTGCGGCCAGTTGTCGGGCGAGCGGGCACGGTCCACAATATTCCGTATGGTGTTCTGCCTGGAGTTGGGATCCTCGCGCTGCACGTAAATGGGCTGTGCGTAGTTGATGATGCGGCCAAGCAGCGGAATGTCCGCTGTCTCACGCTTGGCCACAATTGACGGCGGGTGGCCAGAGACGACCAGAATGGAATCCACATATGACGAATGCGGCGCCACGACCAATATGGGCGCCTCCTTCGGAGTGGCCGGTGTGCCCTTCATCTTGATGTAGTGGAACGAGCCGGACGTGTATACCATGCGCATGGCACGTGCCGTCCAATACTGCAGGAGCCTGTCGACAGCATGAAAGATATATGAATCTCTGAGTGAATGGACTGGCCATCGATTAAGCTGCGCCTTACCTGCGCCAGCCGCTGAGCGGCCTGGCCTGCAACTCCTCCATGGACATGCCATAGAGGCCGATGTAGGCGAACATCCATGCCGATAGCAGCGACAGGACGCAGCCCACCACGCGTATGGGCAGCAGCAGCACAGTCAGCACATAGATCTGCAATAGATAACGGTGATTAGCGCCATTGCAGACCGAACACAAAATCAAAGCTCGCTTATCATGGCCCTCCGATACGATAAGGCAAACCGCTTCCAAACTGAACTTTGAGTTCTCCCAGCCGACAGACGACAGACGACAAACGAGCTATGAATGTTTATAAAACAAACAACAAATAATACAATGTGGAGCAAACAGCTGCGAAATTTGATCGCCTAAGTCAACTAATTGACGTGTACGCTAAAGTTCAACATTCTGTTAAACATTCAGTATTCAGCTCCGTCTCTAGTATTACGCTATCTGCATTTTCCCGTAGTATTTCCAAATCATGTTCGTTGCTCGACGACAACGCAAAGGAAAGGGAAAGTTCTGGGCGTCGATTTGCCGTGAAGCCACTGGGATTTCGATATCAGAAACTAATTTACATGACTTGAACATAGCTATATGTATATATAATATATGATATTTATATTTTTTAAATATTTTTTTTCTTATTTATGCTCAAAGCCAATTAAATGTAATTATGTTTTTTTAACACTTTAAATCGGTTTAGCAGAGCAGCGAGTCATAAGGACCGAGGTTCAAGTACCAGTCATAAAATTCTGAAATATGTATAGTTCTTGAGTCGGCAATGCACGACTAGAAGATACCCTCTCTAAGATAGCTAAGCCCAAAACTGTCCTTTCCCTTATTTTCTCAATTATTTCTGTTAGATCTTCGATCTATGCGAATGTCACACAATTTCCAATATATATATATATATATAACTTGAATACTAATATCTTAGCTGAAAAATAAGAAAAATTAATGGCCAAACATATTGAAAATAATAACATTGTTTACAATCTCTGCATTCATTCATTCCATTGTCTTGATTAAATACGTCTTGATCATCGACCACGCCTTCTTCTTTCTGCCTGCCCAGAACTGTCATTAATATGATTGAAAAGTGACAACAGAAACGCATGGGAATGAAACACGCTGTTAACAGAAACAAATGAAAATGGGCTTTGAATGTTATTAATGTCGAAAATACTTATGTATAAGCAATAAAAAAATAAATAGGTAAAACATAGCCAAATCTTGACATTAACTTAATATTCGTATAATATAATATTCGTATATTCCATTTAAAATGGGCAATTAGACTTCAAGTTTACATTAATTGTATACTCATTTATACCATACGAAGTACAAGTTTGTAATTTATTGTTTTCCGATGAATTAACCCACTTTATTTTTATCGATAATTATCAATAATTTCATTTTCGTTTCTTAAGCCTAATTCAAATATTGATAGATCTAGGACTCGACTTTACTGTGTAGATCCATGTGATGAATACAAAGATTATGTAATTTTTGGATTTTGGAGACCACGCCTATTCGCCCCACATTGGATGCGAACGTATTTCAAATACTAGAGATTATATGTTTATCATATTCTGAAATTTTGATATAGATACATATAGATGGAATATCAGTTTCTTGCAGGGTTTAGGCATCTCGTGGTCGAGCAGTCTCGGCTAGAATTTCTTTTTTGTTCTATTTATACAAATTATTTTTAATTGAATAAAATAATACATACAGGGTCCTCCATATTCGAGTGACCCATCTGGCAACCCTACAAGGCTGCCCATATTCGACGGACCCATGTTTGATTTAAAAAAAATCAATGAAAAATACAATTTTATTGATGTTGTCGATAATACTCATATTATTTGGCTCAATTAGACTTGTTGACATCACTCCTTGAATATATCTCTCAAATGGCCGCCTTGAGCCTCTACGGCGTATAGTGCCCGTCTCTGTCAAAAGGTATAGGGCGGCCAGATGGGTCACTCGAATATGGAGAACCCTGTATTTGCACATTCTTCTCATGCATACAAGCAAATAAATAACAACATAATAGTTTATTTAATTTTGCTATAATTTTGTATACAAAATCCATAAACTCTTAAAAAATATTTTGAAAATGGAAGTGCGAATTTTAAAAATGATAATAATTATAAAATTACGACAATAAATCCAATTAATTCCTTAGCCAAATGTTATTTGAAACGGACAACTTGAATGTATAGAGATATACATAGATATATTTGGCGCAGTGTGACAAAGTTAATAGCCAAATTATATATGAATATAAACATATATGTATATAGGCAATTGCATGTGTATGTGTTGTCTGTATATGCATATTCATATATTTGCGCTTGTGTTGAACTAAGCATATCATTAAGTGATCTTGAGACGGCTAATGCGAATGCCTGCTCGACCTTGATTCGGTGATCAAGGCAACTAGAGCAAGCTGAAACTAGTTTCGACCTGAAGATGAGCTTTATTCACTATTATGCATAATTGTACACGAATGTATAGGTACGTGCATGTATATATGTGGGCCAGGCTAAAGGTCATTATAGTATTTCCGATTCCAACTGTATTTATTTTGAATCAATAGAAACTTTGATGCGTCATACGAAAATGAAAAACGGACACAGCGAGATAAGGTAAAAACGATCAGGGTATGGAAACATATACATATATATACATACTACACATTTTTAGTATATGTTTTTATATATAAGTTTAATTTATCTGAAAATGAAAAAAATAGCAATATTTATATATACAATAAAATTCCTAATAGCTTAGAGCAATATTTTCCGGGTCTCCAATCTTATACATATATGATTGGCCATGATATATGATATATGTATTTGTACAAATATATACCTATATATCATATATCATGTGCTTAGCGACACTGAATGATTAGCTATGCTAAATGAGTCGCTTTAACCATAGAAACCTCACATTTTGAACACATGTATATTTATATATTAAATTTTAGTGTGAGTAATCCACCACCAACACCCTTCCCACCCTCTTGCCCCTACACCTTCCCACGCAATATGCAAAAACTTAACTGTAAGATAAACAAACAGATTTACAGCAAAATTTCGTTTGCTGCTTAAATAACGTGTTGCGAATAGCAACTAGACTAGACTATGTAGATAAACAGGTGCGGGTGGTGGGGTAGGGGGGTGTTTAGGCAGGCAATAACAACACTAGCAACGGGAACACTTCTGGCATTGCAACTTAGAGATGATTCACACATACATACACATAATTGATACTGCTAATGGGATAGTCTGAATAAAACATTTTTGTTCGATTTCATTTGGTTTTTATTATATATATGTATATAAATAAATAATAAAAGAGGCACTTTTATGAATATAACATATAAAATGTATTTTTATAAATATTTATGAATTGCTTGCTTATCGTTTGGTCGTGCGTGCTTTCGACTTGCGGTTCGTGTTGGCTAAACTTGGCACAAGCCCATCTCTAGAATAGCTGCAAAAAGCAGAAGGCGTGCTCTTACAGCAACAAAAATAAAAATAAGTAACGGTTGCTAGCATACAACAACTACAACAACTACATGGCAACGGCACGCCCCAAGGAACCGGCAAAAAACGAAAGCAAAAGCAACAGCAACAACAGCAACAACAACAACAGCAACAGCAAAAACTACTGCTACACCTACAACTACAATAGCAACTATAAGACGCCACATGAAAATCGTACGATTTTCGCTGCTTTTGCCTTCACAGCTAAGTTGGCAGCGACGCCTTTGTCGCTGACGTTAACAGCGACGTTGGCGCCGGGGCATCGTGCGAAATTATTACAGTTAAAAGAGGCCCCAGCAAAAGAAAGTATATCGATAATATGAAACGTGTGACTATCGACATCCTCGATGGCTAAACTTGGTCAAGTGCAATTATGCTCACATATACTAATTCAAACGTGCCTGTGTATTGGTGTGTACGTGAGTGTGTATATATAGAACATTGCATTTGAAATATGTATATATGTGTATGTGTGTGTGCATGTGTGGAACGGCCATTAGTCAACGACAACAACTATAACTACAACAATAACAACAACTATAACAGATACTACAATTGAAATAACATTTCACACCACTTTTGTAGTCACTCCCCTCTGATTCCAGGCAACCCGACGTCAGCTGTGTTTATACTAATATTGTATTTTTTTCTTTCTTCTTTTTCTTGAACAAGGCAAGGCGTGCGGGTGCGAGTGAACGTAAAACGGAAATCTCACCTTGGCTACTTCAATATGATCGTCGATTTGTATGCGATGCACAAACGGATTGATATAGCTATAGCCCTTGGATGCCCAGCTGTCCTCCTCGGAATCGCGCTTGGACATGTTGTTGCTGATGCTGATGTGATTGTTGGGCAATGCCCTGCTGTTGCTGATGTCGGTATTGCTGCTGTTGTTGTCGTTGTCATTCTCCAGGCTTTCCCCATCATTCGATGCGGGAGCATCGTGGGGGGAGCGGCGTCGTTTAATTGAGGACGTTGTCATTGTTTACACTTGCACTTCACTTGCTAATCGCACTTTTGCAAAATATTGTTGTTTGACTTTTCACGGACTGGTGTATTTAGTGTGTGGCGCAAAAAAAAAAGAACAACAACCAGCACCTCCCGCTCTTCCGTTGCTTTTTGCGTTGCCAGCTAACTGAAGTGCTGGTCAACTGGGCAAAACAGTGTTAGGTAAACTAGACTGTATCGATACGCTAGTCGATAGCTCGATAACTATCGCGCGGGCAAGCAATCATATTGCCACAGCTTCAAAAACTTAACATGTCTGGCAGCACTCGAGTCGTTGCCACACTTTAATTCGGATTCGTTTTCGAGTTCAAAGTTTCCGTTACTGTGAACTGCATTCAAGTATTGTTTTGAGATAAGCCGTATACAATTCCATGCTTATACATATACATATACAATATGTCGATATTCATGTAGATTATGCTGACATAGGACGGAACTGCCTTCGTCTATCCGGCTTTTTAATCACATGCTTCACCCGGCAGTTCATGGCCTTGCCTAATCTCGCGACCAACTCGTGGTACATGTGCCTAAAACGTGCTGTTGAAATCCAAACTTGTTCAAGGTGACTATTTTACCGTTGACTTCGTTGAATATTTGGGCGATATATATATGTATGTATATATGATAAGCCTTTAATTTTGTGTGCTTTTGAGCTGGCTTTTAAAAAATGTAAGCCAACCTGTTTCTGTTATACATGCATAAGTAGTACTTAGACAAATATCACACATACCACATGCCAAACAGGTTTTCTCTCTCACTCTCTTTACTTTGTACTCGCTCTATTTTGGGCTCTAAGCCCAAACCATTGTTATGACAGTGGCGCTGGGGGCTGAAGGGCACAGATGGTGTGTGGCTCATCGCAGAACTGTTACTGTTATACGCGAGCGTGCGTTTGACCTTGCCGAAGTTTAAAGGCTGATGCAATCGGAGTTTGGGGCGAATCGCCAACGAATTTATGCGCTGTGAAATTGGCGTTACTTCCCGGCAACTGGTTTGGCCAAATTATAAGTAATTAAAACCAAATTTAAATTATCAGCTTGATAGAAAACAAAAAAACAATACAATAGATGTCACGCCCCTTTTCACATTATATTACAGACACTGGCATTCTGCACGCATATTCATATGTATGTATATTATATATTTTTTTAGTTTCCTAAACTTATTTTCAAAAATTTCTGATAGTTTTGTATTTGAGTTGTGGTATTTGGCTTGTTTTCTTTTTTTATTTTTTTGCTAATGATTTGTGGCCTGCCAGTTTTTATATTATCCATTTTTTGCGCGGAGCAGCGCTGACTGCGTGGGAGACAGTCTCAGCAGCGTCACGTGAAATTGCTTTGAGTTGCCAAAAATCTGAATATTATAATTAATGACTTTGTTCAGTCAGTGGCAAAGAGAGAGATAGAGAAAGATCGAAGGCCTTTCGTTATTCATCTTCTTCTTTCGTCTACTCAACATTCAAAAATATTCCGTTAGGTGCTGCTGCATTGACCCCTGGGCTTGGGCGAGTTTCACAAATCTTACCATTTACGACGTCATCATCATTGACGTCACAGCAGGCTCTGCGCGTGGCAGCAAATACAACAACAACATGTAATAAAAGAGCGCGCGATAAAAAATCAATTATTCTGTATGTACACCACACGCACACACCCACAAATATATGTATGTATGTATGTATGTACATATGCATATGTATTATAGTTACACACACACAACGTAGGCGGCAGAGACGATGAGCAAGCGCAAAACGGCGCACTATGGGAAATTTTGTCGTTTTTCGGTTATTTAGTCGTTTTTTCGATGTATTAAAGTTGACTAATTTTTTATGTGAAAATCTTAATAAAACTCCAAACTTTAATTTACTATACTTAAATGTTAAATAACAGTCCACTGTTAAGCCTAACAGCTGTTAAAGTCAGCTGTTGTTTTCGAAAAACACGTGTAGTCAGTTTGCAATTTTTGGTAGCCGATTTTCAAATTGTGATCATTCAAAGATCAAATGTAATGTTTATGATATTTAAAATGGATATAAGCTGTAAGTATTTGTACTATGTGTTGACTATCCTAACATATTGTTTTTGTGTTTGTTCTATTAATATTTGTTTTTAATGTTTTTAAACACCATTTCTTGTAAATAAATTTCAACTTTGCGAACGCATATAAAACAGCCATAAGGGCCCATAAGTGTAATTGTATAATAATTGTATGTCGTAGAGCCATTAATTGTGATTTCAAGGCCTTTATCTCAATGTGCACTTTTCTGCACAATCGGCGCAAATGACTATAAGTTTCAAACGCTGAGCTGTATGATGTTTGGCTTAACGAGAAAGGCAACTGTAACGAAGAAAAAGTAATTTATGATTCTCTGAAGGCGAACATAGAGAAGAATATTATTGATTCAAATTATGAATCATATTTAAAAAGCAAAAGCCACATTTTTTGCCAAAATATAAATGCCAAGTGGAAGAAATGCAGCAGAAACAGAAAGTTTGCATTAAAAAGTCATCTGGCATCAACAATCGACATATTGGACGACCAAAGTTGGATTACTTACTACTGGTCAGTGCAATTACAACCAGTCATTTGCTGATAACTTATCTTACGATGCAGACTCAAGATTAGAGAGAGATTAAAAGAGGACCTCGATATTAAAAAAGGAATAGAAAAACCGTGCAAAATAATATTAAGCAACAAGCAAATTATTTATATTAGCTATCGACTCTATCTAGCTGTAATTGATGGAAAGGTGCTGAATGTACTTAGAGAAACAACATCATACCAATAATGTCCAATTATTAATGACCAAATTAAAAAAAAAAAAAAATTATTAGAAAAAAAAATTGTTTTTGGGCGGTGACACGCCCTTTTTTTAAATGATTTCTTATGGGATACTTAATAATAATAAAAAAAACGCATCAAAATATCTTGCTTAGTTTTTAAGCTATTAATTTATACCCGATAATTTGGATTTTTCCCCATAGTGCGGCGCGACCAACCTCTACACACAAACACATGCACGCAGCAAATGTGTATATGTAGGCACATGTGTATGTCTGTATGTGTGTATACAACGGGGCGAGCCCCCAAATCTGGATCCAAATTGCGGGCAACAAATAACTTTACTGAGCAGCAGCAGCAGCAGCAGCAGCAGCAGCAACGGCAACAGCGGCCAGCGGCAGCGACTACATTGCGTTGTAAGCCAACAATGGACGGACGCCACAAGGAAAGAGGAAAGAGGAAAGATAAACAACTCTAATTTTAGTTGTCTGTGGCGGTTATTAAGTGGTTCGCGGAACTCTTGAATAATTGAGCTCGGTTCAGTTCAACTGGTTCGCAAAGAGTTCGAGTCTTTGTTTTACAGCCTCTTGTCTTAGGAACCGGTTTCAATGAACAGAAACAGGATTTCGTCACATTTTTATGAAATTACAGTTAATGCAGTCAAGTGTATTGTAGTGGGGCTGATCTCTTCTTCTTACATACAAACATGGTACGAGTGCATGGTACGGGTGCATGCTACATACATACATATATGTATATTCATGTATGTATCGTCTAATTCATTTTACATACATACATATGTACATATGTATGTAAAATTCAGCTTGACTGTATGTATGACCTACGCAGTAGAGACGTCCAGCCCCTGTGACTAGGCACAGACGACGCCCACCAAATTTCTTTGTCTGAATTTTGTATTTCATTTTTTCTAAGCAATTTCCGTTAGCCAGATAAGAAACCACTTTGTAATATATGTATGTATGTACGTTATGTATTTGTATTTAAA
Organism: Drosophila mayaguana; assembly: GCA_037075325.1. NCBI lineage: Eukaryota > Metazoa > Arthropoda > Insecta > Diptera > Drosophilidae > Drosophila > Drosophila mayaguana. The sequence goes on along the minus strand of JBAMCG010000123.1, from coordinate 2,802,583 downwards.
AAGATAACAAAATTTATAATTTTGTATGTGTGTTGTTTTCTTATTGTTCCAAGCAATTTGTTTTCAATTTAAATGTATTCATATATCATGTTTTTAATTGTTGTTTAGTTTTGCTAAGAAACTAGTTGAAAAAAAGACGAACTTGTCGCGCTTAGTCTGTGAATTATATTACATGCATGACACACACGCGCATACACACAAATATGTGGGCGTGTGCTGCTGCGCAAATATACATATGTACATATGTACATGCATATGTACAGCTGTATGCATGAGCATATTTATGTAAGTACATACATGTGGGCATATGCATACACACATACATATGCACATGCATTTCTGTATGCTCGCATGTGTGCGTGTCAATTACGCCTACCATCTCACCCACACAAGCAAAGACTTGACTCACATGATCACGTCATTATTATTGTTGCAATTCAAATGAGTGAACATGGGGACATAATGCTAGCCGCCGTTGCAATAGCAAAAGCCACATTGCGACAGCCGAGCCTCTTTCAACAATAACAACAACATGCCAAATACACTACAATTCATACATACATATGCATTGGCATTTGCCATAAGCACGTATGCATGTACACACACATGTATAGCACATGTGCAAGTGCTCTAGGTAAAGTAAAGAGCAAGAAATAATAAGAGTAACGAGCATTAAAAAAAAAAACTGCAGAAAATCAAGTTCCTTAAAACTAGTTGAACGCAAAAGTCAAGTGAGCGCGGTGGCGAGAGAGTAGGAAAATGTTTGTTGAGCACCGTACCAAGAGAGAGAGGGAGTGAGTGAGAAGGGCGTAAGAGGGCTACTCATTGAAGTTGCCAATACTAAGGTACAGCGGTGGGCAGGCAATGAGTTTCAGAGTGCTGTTGGAACGTGCGAACGTCAACGACGGCACGTAAGATATATATATATATATATATATATATATATATGTACACATGCAAACTGTGTATGTATGTATGTATGTGTGCAAACACACGCACGTATGTATGTACATACATTGCTGTGCATACATACATACACATACATGCCTGTGCATACAAACATCTGTACATGCAATAGCTGTGGAGGCTAACACCAACAACGGAAAGTGCGAGACGAGCCCCACGAACGCCAAAAGCAGGCAAAGACCATAAACGAAAAATTCCATGCCGTATGCTTTTAGGTATGTATGTATGAATATGCATACATATACACATACAGCCAAGGAGAAAACAAAGAGAGCCTGCTCTGGACGGCAGCGAACAGCTATGCAAACTTGTTCTTGTAAACTGAGCATAAACTGTTATACGCGACAACGGCAGTAACAATGCGAACAGAAAATAAAAAAAAAAGTGGCAGAAATATTTGGAATACACAGTCTAAGCCGACATTTAAATAACCTGCTTTCCTAGCAAAAGTTTAAGTTTTTTTTTAAATGCAGCATATTATTATTTTTATTGTATGTGCATTTATGATCTTTTAATTTAACGACTTCACAAATATCAATGAATATGACGGATATGTTATGCTATTTAGGGCTTACCAATAAGCCGAGCGAGCGTATAGTGTGCAATGACTTGCTGACGATGGCAAAATGTCTGCGACATACACCTGCCCGCTCTCCCGCCTCTTCTCTCAGTGAGAGCAGAGGTGACGCTGCTGCTGCCTCGGCCCGCAATGTTGGCCGCCCCTAATACGTACAACAGCCATTCATGAAGCGCCTAGGCACAACATGTGCTCTCTTGCTCTCTTTATGTGTATGTATGCATGTATGAGTATTTGAATGTTTTTTATAGGCGCTCTTGCTTGTGCTTGTATTTGTGCGCTCATTCTCTCGCTCTCTCCGTCGATATGCACACTAACGTACACGATATTGTATCTTGAACGCAGGCCCAGCAGAAAATGTTGCCCTCTCCAATACGAATTGTCAATTTTGACCTTCAAGGTTCCTTCAAAGTACACTACGTACACACACCATATATATGCACATACACACTGACAAACACAAGCGACGCTGACGTTGACGGCGACAGCGCACGCTCAACATCCATAACAGCAGTGTAAAGCGACTGGCAGAGCTTCACGGAGAATAATTCCGTAACAAACGTTTCACAGCAGTAGACGCGTGCAGCGGACGAAAATAAAGCGGCCGAGACAAGAAAAAAAGTATTTAAAAAAAGCAACGCAAAGTCAACTAAAAGCGAAAATCGCAATAAAATAAAAAGAAACACAATTTAAATAAAATTAAAGCAAACAAAGACAATAATCTCGCACAAAACTAGCAAAAAAACAAGGCGGCCAAAAGAAATAAAAAAAAATAAAAAAAAAAAACGAAAAATAAGCGAAAAAAAAATCGCGAACTAAACGCGCGTGCACAAAAATACAAGTTTCTGTAATAAATATATATAGTATATATATTTTTTTTTTGGTGCCAGTGCCTGTGACTGCCGTTAGGCGACTGCCAAAACTAAAGCCAAGAGCTAAAGCGAAAGCGAAATCAAAAGGAACAGCAATTACAACGACATGGACCAAGAGCAGCAGCAGCTGAATGGCGCGATGCGCAGCGTTTCTATAAATAGCAACGGACTAGCCACAAAACTGAATGGCCACAACGGCTGCAAAGACACCGACGAAACGGACAATGTAAGAGTGCAGCCCGCGGCGGCGGCGAGCGGCGTCAACTTCACTATCGGCAGCGAAACGAGTAAAGCGACAAATGCAGCGAATTCGGCGACTGCGGCGACCGCGGCGACAGCGAACGCAAATGCAAATGCAATTCAAATACAAACATCAGCAGCTGGTGCGAGTGCAGCGGAAAAAAAGAAAATGGTGCACGAGTTATGTCAGCAGCTGTTGCTAACCGATGAGCAGGTGCAGGAGCTGTGCTATCGCATACTGCACGAGGTGAGGCGCGGCCTGGCCAAGGACACGCACGCCAAGGCGAATGTCAAGTGCTTCGTTACCTACGTTCAGGATCTGCCCAATGGCAATGAGCGCGGCAAGTTCCTGGCCCTCGATCTGGGCGGCACCAATTTCCGTGTGCTCCTCATCCACCTGCAGGAGAACAACGACTTCCAAATGGAGTCGCGCATCTATGCGATACCGCAGCACATCATGATCGGCTCCGGCCGTCAGCTGTTCGATCATATTGCTGAATGTTTGTCCAATTTTATGGCCGAGCATAATGTGTACTCGGAGCGATTGCCACTGGGTTTCACGTTCTCGTTCCCGCTGCGCCAGCTGGGCCTTACGAAGGGCCTGCTCGAGACCTGGACAAAGGGCTTCGACTGTGCCGGCGTTGTCAACGAGGATGTCGTCCAGCTGCTCAAGGATGCGATCGCACGCCGCGGCGACGTACAAATCGATGTCTGTGCCATACTCAACGACACGACGGGCACCCTGATGAGCTGCGCCTGGAAGAACCACAACTGCAAGATCGGTCTCATTGTCGGCACCGGCTCCAATGCCTGCTACGTGGAGAAGGTCGAGGAGGCCGAGCTCTTCGACATGGCCGATAATCACAAGCCGCACGTTCTCATCAACACGGAGTGGGGCGCGTTCGGTGACAATGGAGCGCTCGACTTTGTGCGCACCGAATTCGACAACGACATAGACAGCCACAGCATCAATCCCGGCAAGCAGACGTTCGAGAAGATGATCTCGGGCATGTACATGGGCGAACTGGTGCGCCTGGTGCTGGCCAAGATGACACAGAATGGCGTGCTCTTCAATGGACAAGGATCGGAAGTGCTGTTCACGCGCGGCCTCTTCTTCACCAAATACGTGAGCGAGATTGAGGCCGATGAGCCCGGGACCTACACCAACTGCCGCCTGGTGCTGGAGGAGCTGGGCCTCTCAAATGCCACCGATGGTGATTGCGCCAACGTCCGCTACATCTGCGAGTGCGTCTCGAAGCGAGCGGCCCACCTCGTCTCCGCGGGAATCGCCACGCTGATCAACAAAATGGACGAGCCTCACGTGACGGTGGGCGTCGATGGCAGCGTCTACCGTTTCCATCCCAAGTTCCACAATCTGATGGTGGAGAAGATAACGCAGCTGATCAAGCCGGGCATTACCTTCGATCTGATGCTCTCCGAGGATGGATCTGGACGCGGTGCGGCGCTGGTGGCGGCTGTTGCCTGTCGAGAGGACATACTCAATAGCAAGTAAACGGTTGGCAATCGCAGTCGCAATCGTTATTGTAATTGTAATCGTTATCGTTATCGTAATCGGAATCGGCGTCGCAGTTGCTAAACTAAGCAAAACCAATCAATCGAGTTCGAGTTCGATCAATTTTCGAATTTCGAATTGCAAATTCTTAAGGCGAGAAATGAGTTAGTTTCCTTTTGCCGCCGCTGCGGAGGCGCCACTCGCTGCAGCCAGGTAGCGCCAACGCGAGGCGCTTCTTAGTATTTAAATTAGGCAAGTTCTTAGACAAAAAAAAAAAAAAAAAACAAAAACAAAAGAGAAAAAAGCGCTAAAATAATGGAATGTGTATGCTTTAGCAATTGTTCTTAATTTCAAGTCATTCATTATTTTTGTTTCTTTTTGTTTTTGTTCTTTGTTGTTGTAGTTTCTATACCTATCTCTCTATTAATTAAATAAATTATTTGTATATTTAATTTATTTGGTTAAATAATCGATTCTCGATTTTGTATAAAAAAAAAAAGAACAACAATTGTTATATATTTTACAATACACCCACATACACACACGCATATTTATACACCTATAAGATATATGATTTAATATATCGGGCAATTTCTTATTAAAATGGCAAAACAAACTTTTAAAATTAAAAACAAAAAAATCAAACATTTTTTTGATTACCAATTGGCAAATCCTAAGACAAAAATTAGGCGAATGCTAAGAAAGAATGAGGAGAATAGGCAAAAAAGAAAGAAAAAAGAACGTGTAGCGCACTTTCATGCGCCGCCAAAAAGTGTTATACTGTGCTACAAGCATAATCATATCCTAAACCAGGACAAGACAAAATGGAAACTAGAAAATCGCACGTTGTTTATAAAAACTACTAATTAAAAACTAAAAAAATTTAAACACAAAAAAGTAAAAACTATGGAAAAAGAAAAACCTAAACACAGAAAGGAATGTGTTTTGTAATTGTAAATGTTTATAACTAGTAAATATATATATTGTGAAGCGTTATATGATAATACATACAGCTTATTTAGCCACTATTTCGATGTATTTTTTGTCTTTCTTTAGTTGATTTTTTTTTTTTTTTTTTTTTTTGACGATCTTATAAGCAGCTTTATATTGTTTCAATATATAAGCAAACAGTTGCTCTATACATATATAAATATATATATATATATATGTTTATATGCATCTGAGAGCTATATATATATATATACATATATATATATGTGTCTAGTTTAGTGCTTAATTATTATGTAGTTTTAAATGTTAAAAACAATGAGAAAGGTACCTTAAAGAGTCCTAAATATATACGAGACAACCTTATATACATTTACAAAAAAATGAGAAAAAAAACACAAACACACATACATACACCCATATAAATAAAATATAAACACAATTGATAATTTTTCTGCTAGCTGAAAGCGTAAATTTTATTTTGGTTCTTTTTTATGCAATATTTTCTGTCGTATTTTTCCTTTTTTTTTTTTTTAGTTTTTGCAGTCTTCTCCACATGTTTGTTGGTATTTTAAGGCGTATTTTGGCAACTGCGCGCAGGCGACGCATTGCATGTTAAAAATAATTACAAATGAGAAAGAAAAGAATAACAAAAAATCAAAGAATATAATCAACTTTTTTTTTTGCCATGTATTTTTAATAAACTTAGCCAAGCAAAGCAAAACTACAACACAATTCACTGTTAAGAGAAAAAACGAAAATTAAGCAAAAATCGTGTTTATATTTTTCATGAAAATTAAAAAAAAAAAAATTGAAGTTAGCCCTGATAATGATAATGAATGACTAACTAATCGATTGATGGATACAGGATCAATACAAGTGCGACAGAGACACAAGTTGAAGAAATTTTATTGTTAAGCTACACACAAACAGAGAGAAACTCACATACACACACACATACATACACACAGAGCCACAGTGTAAGAAGGATATTTTAACAGCTGAACAAAAAGTGAAACAGATATGACAAAATGATTTTGAAACATAAAACAATAAAAATGATTTCAAAAACAAGCTGAGAAACAAGCGAAAACGAAAACATTTGTCTCTTTCTCGCAGGCCCGTCGTGTACAGGGTGTAAAAGGAGAGCCACACACACACATACATACATGCAAGTGTAAAAGCTTGCACTCAACAGGAAAGTCCGCTCTTTGGCTAGCTGTCAAGGAAAGACTAGTGAGAGAGGGAGAGGGACAGAGAGGAAACCGCGCACTGGAAAGCGAAATTATCACGTGCCATCGCTGGAAGATCACATGACGCAATTGTATCAATTTTGTTTTTGTTTTTTATTTTTATTTTTTGTCTGCCAGTTGTTGAACGCCGGCTCTCTGGGCGAAGCCGCCGCATCGATACTAATTGATGAAGCATTGACGGGAATAGCAACTGTTGTTATGGCTATTAATGCAGCCTACAGATAGGAAATTAAACACCAACAATTGCATTGACTGTCGCCTTAGTCACAAGCCGAACTCGACTGGCCCAATTAAAAATGATTTCAATTTGTTACGTTTCGTTTCGATTGACGCATTTGAATTGCACCCGGTCGATCCGATCGACGCGTCGCAGACAATCGATCGAGCTGTGGCGGATTGTTCCAGCGGGCGGGAAGTTTGGGTGCTCAAGCAAATTCCGGTCGCAGCCTCCTGCTCCGCAGCGCCACACCCCTGACCGCCCACTCTTGTGTAGAGCCCGGAACATTTATTGCCAGACACTGCTCAAATAGATTGATTTACTGTTGTTTGATTTGTTGTTCATAAATATTTGTTATATTTGTATTTATGTATGTACATATGCATGTATATAAGTGCCCTCTACAGTAGGTGTTGTAAGTTCGTCACAATAAATTATGACTACGAACATACATATATACACATACATACATACATGCATATGTACATGTAAAGGAGGTGATCATATGGTTTCTATAACAAAAATCAAATTTAATCAGTTTTTGTGCAAATATGTATTATTAGCATTTAATCTTGGTCAGACTATTATCATTTGTATTTCTATTCGAAATCTTAGCTAACTTTACTACAGTCGTATCGATATTGGGAACTTTCGCAAGTTCCGCGAAAGTTGTTTTTATTAGAATTGCCAGCCACATGTAAATTCCCTGACCCAGTCACCAGTCACCGATCTCCGGTCCCCGATACACGATCCATAATCCACGATCCCCTATCTACAGTGCCGAACTGCACTGGTATAAATATATGTGCATAGAGACCACACGTACAGACTTACATATGTATGTATGTATGTATATATATACATATATAGAATGCATTGCACAGATCACGTTTAAAAGGCTGGCGAATCATTTCAGTGAGAGCGCAGTAAAAAATTCAAATGCAAATCGTAATATGACTATGAATGTGGATTGTGTTTGTGAATGCGCGCTGTTTCTTGTACAATGTGGATTGAGGCTTGTGGACTCTGCATGCGGCACTCGATGTGGATTGTGGATTAAGGAAGTGGATTCGTGAAGGGTATTGCACATTGTAGGGTATTGCACATTGTAGTTTTGTGTAAAAAGAGTGGAAGGGGTTTTACATACATATGTATATATTTTTTAAAATTTAAATTCTGAATACGGAGCTCGGGATTTGTTCAGTGGAAATGTCGATTGTGCAAGCTCAAGTACATAGCTTTACTTTTGTCCGAAACCTATGACGCGATTCTTGGGGATTTTCCATTTACTTATTTAATTTTTTGTTCATACATATGTATATATCTACATATGAATATTTATATATTTATATAAATAGATTGGGTCAAAACTTATGTGGATGCCATAAAAGCAAATATGTATGTGACAAATTATATGCAAACTGTACACAGATTAACGGACAAAATACTAGGTAAATAGCGTTTACTTGAGCTAATGAGATATTGATAATGACTCTGGGCTAGGGAATTTCAAAAGATTGATGCATTATGCCAACCATCGACTAGCGCATACCCTGTAAATTGTATCGCCCTAGTAATGTATGCTATGTAAATAATTTGCATTCAACAAAAATTAATTCGCACTTTGTATTTCCTTTTGTCTTTTTTTAAACCATTTTTATGAGCAAAGCGTATTTAATATGCCTAAAAAATCCATACAAATCTCGACACGAGCATAAAATGTTTATCCACATACATACATACATATGTACATATGTTTCTATAATGTGTGTAGATATAGACATCTATATAATCCTTGCCCGATCGCCTGCGTCAGTGGGCAGCCAGCAGCTCGTAGACAGGCCGCAGAAACTATTTATCAGCAAATACTTTGACATTTTGTTATTTTTTTATGTCGCGATCTTGAGTTAATGTAGCGCCGATTTAGCAAATTTGTTTTCTGTGTGGTTTCGCACTTTACTTGTTGTTTTTGTTCGGCAATAAAATGAGGGAAAAAGAAAACAAACAGTGTAAAAATAAATGTCTAAATTTAAAGAGCAATATTGTAGTTTATTTTATTATATTTTTTTTTTTTTTTGGTTTTTATTTTTCATTATCGAGCATAGAATGAAAACAAAATACGCAATTAAGCTAACGGTTAGTGTAGAGCGGCAGAGCAAAGAGCAAGCGGCTGAGATATTGTGAAGGGCGGACAAAGCGACAGGCACGCCCACTTGCAGTAACGCCTGGCCATTTAGTACGATGTCGATTTTGTAAATACCCTGCAGTTGGCATGTATACGCTCTACTGGATACTCACATATAGAAACATCTGCACATTTCATCAACTGTCAGTGTTGATTTTATTGCCCAAATTGCATGAATTGCATAAATTTACACATTTTTTATACGAGTGTGACACATACGAATTGAATTTGAAGATTTTTTTCGCGATTGCCAATGCTTGCTGTTCGGTTTGGCTGGCAACTCTGTTAGACGTTAGCATTGGCAATTGCGCTGATCTCTTTTGCTCAGTCTCTCTCATTCTTGTGCTCTCTGTTTATCTTCCTTTTCGTGCTGGTTATGCAAATGCCAAGTGCAGTTCTTGAAAGTGTGAAAATGTAAACGTAAGCGAATCATGTGAGTGCCAACAATATTGAAAACATTGCATTTAATCATATGGTAAAGAGAGAGGGAGAGACGAAAAGAGAGTTATTGTTGTTGTTGTTGTTACTGTCAACCATTCGACGGATGCAGACAACGCAAATTGAGATTTGAGCTAAAATTGTATGTAGTAAACATTTAGCCGATAGTAATTGGAAGCAATTAATCGAACATATCGTAAATACATACAAACATACATATGCATGTACACATGTCTGTATGTATGTGTGCACAATTTTATGCTACATTCACACATATACAAATATGCACATAAAACTTGTATTTAGCACGACGAAACTGATTTTTTTTCACCTGTTGCAGTCAAACTAAAATGTAGCAAAGTGCAAAGAGTGGGAGAGAGGGAAGTAGCAGAGGACGAAACAAATGCGAATGCCCAATAGACAATTTGCATGGTCATTTGGACTTTATGCTGACCTCTTATCGCATTTTAAATATGTGTATATATAGAAGATACATTCATGGATTTATAACTTAATCAATAATAATTGCAAATATTATATGTGCTTTACATGCGTTTACTCTTTGCTAGTATATATCTCTAATAATATACATAAACACTAACTAATAGTCTACTAATATCCGTAAGCACTAACTAATAACGTTGAACTATCAATAAATGCAGTTAACGGTGCTTATACTTGTGGAACTATTGTTAACATCGATTATAATATGACGTATATAGTTGCATTTTGCACCAAATGTAAATTATGAAGGTATTAGCTCAAATTTTTCCTTAATTTATCTTAGCTCTAATATTCTGCATTTCATATAGGATTTGCAGACTTGAGAACAAAACAATCTACTGCATACTTTCAGGAAGAGGAGCTGTAAGCGCTCAGCCGTAGAGTGCAAATGCAAGGGATTTGTTCATGTCGATTTCTATAGGAATCAAGTCATATCTCATAAATTAAATATATATATTACATACTTAGATTGTGCATATAAATTTTGCAACTTTTGTATTTTTCCTCAGAGTGAAATGCAAATAAGGCAGGTACAAGAGAGATAATGAGTTTGAGGAGAGATCTAGTAGAAGAAACCCGCTAAAACGTTTATAATCGGTGCATGACGAGCTAAAAATAAAAACAAACTAGAAACCAACAACAGCAACAAAAACGAGAGAGCCTAATTACAGATAGACAGCAGTCATGCAGATAGATAATTCGCAAAAAGATAAAGCTAGCTAAATAAAAAGGTAATTATGATGCTTCAAATTGGCTACTGGGTCGCAATACTAACTTGCCAAAAAAAGAGAAGCAAAACAAAGCGAAGCAAAGCAAAGCAAAGAAGAAACTTTGCTGTTTGACAAGCCGCACTCTTAATACTCTTGCGATAATCGAAGAGGTGAACAGATACAAATATAAGCGTATTTGACTTAATATGATTGATGAGAAGTAATTGGTAAATGCATTGAACTGTTAATATATGTATGTGTGCATATACATATTTACATGCTGAATCTGCGCCTCAAATATATAATTTTCTTTAATTAAATACGTTTTATTTATTAAGTCTTCCATACAAAGTCTCGTTAGATCATTTGTCACCCAGTGGATATGCTCTTTGGTAGTGTATACATTTTCAGCAACAACAAGCAAATATCAAGTCGCGACGCAATTTGCTGCTGTTGTTGTTGTGCTTTTTTTCTTTGAATGATTGCCGTTATTATTTTATTACACACAACTGCAAATTATTTAGTGTACTTTTTTTCTGTTAAGCGTTTTTGTTTTGTTTTTTGGTTTATTATGGAAACATTTTTATTGTCAAATTAGATTGTGAGCTGTTTTTAATGTTTAATTGAAAGGCGCTGCCTCGCCTCCGCCTTCGTCCGTCCCCCTCACTCTCACTCTTTCTTTTGTTGCGGTGCGCTGCGACGCGCTGCTGGCGTCAGCGTCGCTGCCGGCACTGTCATTGTTTGCTCATTGCAATATTTTATAATTAAAAAAATATTGCACAAATGTTTACGGATGATTGTTTTTTGTTTTATTTTATTTTATTTTCGCTTTTTTTTTCAACGATTATTTTTTAATCTTTTTGTGTTTTATTGCAAATTACATGTACACTAACTGATTTTAATTATATTTAGCAATTAGCACGGGAAAGTGAAAACCCAGCGAGGCCAAAGGGCAGGTGTTGGGCAAGGCAAGCTGATTATAGCTCATGCTCGAAGCATAAAGACGGAGGAAAGGGAGTGGGGATGAGTGGGCAAACGAGGAAGATATATGTAGATATATGTATAAAAAGAGAGAGTGAGAGAGAAAAGGGAGTGGGGATGAGTGGCAAACGAGGAAGATATAGATATATAAAAAGATACACACAGAGAGAGAGAGAGAGAGCGACGGAAAGAGAACGAGAGAGAGAGAGAGAGAGAGAGAGAGAGAAAGAGAGAGAGAGAGAGAGAGAGAGAGAGTAAAGAGAAAGATGGAAATATAATAAAGAAAGAGGGGACTGGGATATATGCATATGGAGAGAGAAAGTGAAACAGACTGAGAGAGATATATTCACAAAAAAGAGAGGAGAGTCAGAGAGAGAGATGGAAAGAGAGATATATATATATATATAGAGAGAGGGAGACAGAAAGATGGAGATGGAGAGAGAACAGAAGGCAAAGAGACCATGCATGAGACAGCGATGAAGAGATAGAAAAAGCAGTGAAACAGAGAAATAGAGAAGCAAAGAGTAACAGGAGTAGAAATGCAACAATATTGAAAGAGGACGAAAAAAAGAAGAGAGCGATACAGGGAGAGAGAGGCAAAAAGAGAGAAGAAATTATAAAATTGAGAAAGGCAATTCAAGGAATGCAAACAATGAAGAGAAGAAAAAAGCTAGACGGAGAACAAATAAAAAGAAAATAGACAAAATAAAAAATCGAAATAAAGTCAGGATATGAAAAAATATTGCAAAAAACTATGAATTATTTGATTATATGAAAAATTAATGTAACGAAATAAATATAAGTGTTGTTTATCCAAACTTGCAGTTAAAAAGTAAATAGAACTATTCAGTGTCGCATCGATGAGTTTTTTCCGAAATTGATTGATGATCACTTGAAATCAGCAGAAATTCTCAAATCGATTTTAAGGGGGGGACAAGCACAGAGGTCCGAAATATTTGTCACTTGGAAAGAAACGCACAATTGGCAGAGAAATGGCAAAAAACACGAACAATGCTAATCGATAACCGATAACTTCGCTTGAGGGCAGTCGAAAGTCAGCGAGAATACGGTTGTTTCCAGATCTTACAAGATCAGGGCCACGCCCAGGCGCAGATTGGTCGAGGGGACGGACGCTCGCTAAACACTTAACCGGCCAATTGGTTGGCCACCAATACAAAACAATTGAGCGTCGCCAGCCCGAGAGTTCCCGGAGGGAGCCGCCTTGAACTACATACTACACTATATGTAGACACACATATATGTATATCATCTATATGCGTATGTATGTACATATGTATACACATATTCATTGAATTAATTGTTTCTGAAAGATGTGGCTAGAGAAATGCATGGGATACAATTTTATTATATCAACGAAGCACTTGAATCAATTTGAGCTGCCTGCGAAGCACCCGAATCTGACGGGCAAATAATAGACGTTTTACGAATTTAGTTATATATGTAGATGTGCATGGATGGGCTATATATGGCGAGCTGTATATATAACTGATTTGCTACGATTGTCGGGCATGTAACAACAATATCCATTGGCATTGTAATCTAGATCTAGTTGATGGAAGAAACAATAGCTTAAACCGCAAATCGTGTGGGTCTCTCTCTCCCTCTCTCTCTCTATCTCTCTTTATGCAATTATACACCTATCGACTTGGGAGCCTATGGATGAAACAACGTAAACAACAACCTATATGTATAATAACAATAAACAATGACAATGACGAGCCATAGCAATAATTGGAACAACAAATACATTCGGCTGATAACCACGAAAAGCGTCGCTGAGACTCACATGAAATAGATCACGTTTCTGCATTTCTCGTATAAGCAATATAAACAAATATATATATGTACTCATTACATTCAAGACGTACATATGTATAATATATACATATACCCTAGGCATATTAGTTCGTAGACTCGTTTCGCATTGACCAAATGTGCGGAAATGCGCCTTTGGCAATGCATTGCAATTGCAGGTCATTCGTGCAGCTAATATGCCCGTTGCGACGTCTGTTTGTAGTCAGCTCGCAGTTGAGCTTGTTGTTTATGCATAATCATTGTTTATAAACAATCGTCCATTCATTCAGCGAAATTTCTTTGGCTTTGTCATTTAGTAACTATTTCTATGCGCGCTCATTTGAACTGGTTCCAAGAACAACAGCAACCACATCGACTGCAGCTAATTGCGTTATCCAACTATAAACTGTATTCCGCTTTGACAGCTCTTGTCAAACGTAACATGCGCAATGACTTCATGTCAAACTGGGTTGAGATTTCAGAGCTAATGTCAAAGAAAACATCCAGAATTGAACATATTCAATAACTGCAGACAAACTTGATTAAAAAGTGCCATACAAGTTCTTATCAAAAGTAACATGGGGAATTTAACATGTGCAATGACTTCATTACAAACTTGATTTAGCTTTGACAGCTCTTGTCAAAAGTAACATGCGGGATTTAGCCAGTTCCATAGCTACATTGAAGCTGTATTCAATTTCTCTGGAGAGACTTTCTCTAAGACAATGATGAACTATTTGAATACCCATTAATGTGAGAGAGAGAGAGATATACAGAGTATATTAGTTTTTTTTGCTCTATTATAAGTATTTGCAGCTGATGACTTGTAATTTGCACATCCTATATAAATCATGTGGACTCCCGTCTTACAAAGTATTCAGATTTATGATTAGTTCTTTATTATAGTTATTTTTTTTTTTTACAACTTTACAACTTAAACTCTATTATTTAGCACGTAATTCCAGCTAGAGAAATATAAAAATCAATGGTTTATATGTTAAAGTACTTATTAAGTGACTCACAAATTAAGTATGACCATAAAGTGTTTACAGACTATCAATCCTAATGCACTTTCAGCTTTATAGTAGAGGTACAAACTTTAAATTTATAGCGAATATCAATATCAACTGGAAATTCTATCTTCCACAGTATTAGAGATTAGAGCTTCCAATCCCATTGATCAACAATTATATATATATATATCTCTCGGGGGCATTTCTACTCGAACAAAATGGCTATATGTTTCCAGATAAGCCTCCAAGTTTTATGATCCACCTGATATTCGTGTTGCGTTTTATACAACTATGTTTCGGTATGCGATTATTTGATTTCTTAACTGGGAATATCGCAACAAGAACAGATCAAAACAACAATTCAGCTGCATTCAGGTTTACTCAAACAGTTGTTCAGGTGTTTGGGCCAGCAATTAGTCTGGCTGATAAGCTATAGGTATGCATGCAATTGACGTTTGACAAAATACAATTTCCGAACCAGATCATCTAATTACGAAATACTTTACTGTATATATGTATATAATGTATACTATAATATATACTCTATTTTGTATATACTAAATTGCCTCTAAACAATAATTAACTTTAGCTATGAGTAATACTAACTGAGCAAAGTGGAATAGATAGGGCTTTGTTCGATCTATGGATAGTAATTGAATTTCGGAGCGAGTCCAAAATCTCGAAAATCTCTTTCTATAATTAAGTATATAATAATTATATATGCCCACAAGAGGTGGGCTAGTGTGACTAGTGACACTATCTCTAGATAGATATAGAGTCACGAAGCGTTAGGTATGTAGTAAAGAGCTTTATAGATGTGTGTAATAGTTAGAAATAATTTATAAAAATTCCCCTTTTTCAGTGAGTGAAAAAATTAACAGATATTGTTTCACTGCTCAACAAAGCCTAACTTTATTTTCTTACTGGAGTCAACAAAAAATTTATAGAATTGATCCCAAAGAATCGAAATGTCGTCTATTTCAATGGAAACTAGAATTTTATTGTATGATTCGAGAAAAAGCAAATTTGAGATCAAACTTCAGCTGCAGAAATAAGTTTCAAGTTGTATAAGTTGTTTATAAATGTTGTACGTATTGGTAAAAGTCCAAGAAATATTCGTAAGCAAATCGAGACTGCATATGGAAAAGTCACAAAGTCCAACTGTGTCAGCTTTTATTGGTTGACCACATTGATAACTTTATTTCAGGAATGAGTTCAGGCTATAAAATTCTAGAAGTGCCAAATTCTTGAGAAAGAGGTCTATAGAGAAACAGAGAGGGGTTGGAGAAGAGAGATGAGAGAGAGAGAGAGAGTGAGGGAAAAGGAAAGAAAAAAGCAGGACGAGAAGAGTGAGAACGAGAGAAAGACAGAGAGAGAGAGAGAGAGAATGGTGAGAGAGAATGATAGAGAGAAATAAAGAGATAAAAGAGATACAAGAGATAAAGTAACAGAGAGATCGTGCAAATATAGAAGAAATGAAAGGAACAGAGAGAGGAAAAAATAAGAGCTGTAAGGAGGTAAAGCGAGATAAATAGATAGGTATTAAGATACAGGGAGATAGAGACAGTATGATAGAGAGAGATAAGTGACAAAGAGATCGTGCAAATATAGTAGAATTGAAAGGAAGAGAGAAAGAGAGAGAGAGAGAGAGAGAGAGAAAGAGAGACAAAGAGATATAGGAAGACCAAGACAGAGGCATCCAATAGTGGCATCTGCCGACTTTATTGATCAAAAGTACATGGATTTAGACACTTATATATACATATACACATATTTATACTTAATGGAATGGGAGATGCCTCTTATAGAGAGCGAGGGCCAACCTCCAGATAAATACGAATGCATGTGCTTGTATATAGCAATAAATCGAGTATTACACTACGACGTAATGACTACGTACTGGATCGCATCTACGGCGCAATGATGCATTAGTATGCCAGCATTGTTGTCTTTGTTGTTGTTGTTGTTGTTGGGTTTGCGTTACGTCTCATCGAGAATGCAACGGGAGCCGGCGATTGCCTGGTATGCAAACTGAGACTGCGACTGCGACTGAGACTGCGACTGCGACTGAGACTGCGACTGAGACTGACTCGGAGAACTGAGACTGAGACTGAGAACTGCGCAATATGTCGCTGCTCACATAGGTAAAGTTCACGAATGTGTGGGGCTCAACTGATCGCGACTGGTGGGCCTATGGCCACAGGCAAAGTGTGCCGCGCGATGGCCAGGGCTGTCGCAGATGGGGCAAGCGGGCTGCTGAGAGCTGATAAGAGGCAACTGCCGGTGGCTGGGGGCAAGGGTCAAGACGAGCTCAATCTCAGTTTGGGACTGAGCTCGAGTCAAGGTAGCGTCGTCTGTATTACATTCATACTGGCGAGTATGCAATTATATATGTAACCTGTATAGTTGGTATGTATGTATGTATGTACGTATGTATTATAGCGCCAAATCCCCAACAATTCATAACCTCATTTACACACATTCATTTATAGACACAGAGAGATATAAACGTAAACGTAAACGTGGCACAATCTTATTTATGATTATAAACAATAAAACACATTTATAGCGCGGTCATATAGACAATGCGATCGAGCAAGAGGCCAGCGGGTCAGCTAGGTGGGCTATCAACAATGTTGTCGCTATTTTCTTATTGTTGTTGTTGTTGTGGGCGATAAGGTAATGGCCAATCAAATGTGTACTCCCAAAGGCAACTCTGAAAAGCACTTTTAGATTTGGGGTGTGTATGTATGTATATGTATGTATATGATGCACTTTAAGCGAGTGACGAGTGAGGACAACGAGCATTACGAGAATGGAAGTATGGAGAATAAGAAATAAAAAATGAAGAATCAAGCATGAGGGGTGAAGTATGAGATATCAGGAATGGATAATGAAGAATGAGGTATGAGGTATGAGGTATGAGGTATGAGGTGTGAGGTGTGAGGTATGAGGTATGAGGTATGAGGTATGAGGTATGAGGTATGAGGTATGAGGTATGAGGTATGAGGTATGAGGTATGAGGTATGAGGTATGAGGTATGAGGTATGAGGTATGAGGTATGAGGTATGAGGGATGAGGGATGAGGGATGAACTATGGGGTATAAAGAATGAAGACTGAAGAAAGAATAATGAAGAATGAATAATAAAGTATGGATAATAAGTAATAAACAATGAAGTATGAAGAAAAAATTATGAATGATATACGAAGAAAGAAGAATTAAGAATCAAGAATGAAGAATGAGGTATAAGGCATGAGGTATGAACGTATGAAGAACGAATAATGAATAAGGAAAAATTGAGTAGAAAGACTGAAGAAGGAATAATCAGGAATGATGTATGGATAATAAGGACTAAGATTGAGCAGTCACTGAATGACTGACTTAAACTTGGTTGACTAAGTAATGAGTAAAAGGAAAAGTCAAATAAGTGGAGCATAGATAATGCCTTGTCCTAAGTGAATAAGGAATATAATGATAGAAGTGCTTATTAGAGAGTTGACAAAGTCGACACAGACGCAACGAGCTACGACTCAAAGTCAGCTCAAGATGAGAGACTATTAAGTAACGCTAAGTAATCAGACGATAAGCCGGCATATACATATGTATTTATATATATAAGGAAAGTGCTCGCTACTAATTTGTATTTTTATACAGATTCTGGCAGGGGACAGGGGCGAAGGAGGTCGGGCAATCAAAAGCAAATGCATTCGAGTCAATTTGATGCAATCGCAGTCAATTACCGCGCACTGGACGAAAGGGAAAGTGCAAAAAGTGCGCGCTCGCTGCGGTATCTATTGATAAGGACGGTCAGGGACACTTTCCACTGACATTGGCATTGCCAGGCAAATGAATCCATGTTTCTTTCTATAAGCAAAAAAAAAAAAAAAAATAGAAAATAAGCAAATAAAAAACACACTCATTAAGCGATAATCGACACTTCAAATAGCACTCAAATGGGGGGTAGAGCTGATGTGGGTATACGAAACGAAACGAAACCGAACCCAGATCTTTATCAGATGCTATCATATAAATAGCTGTGGTTACCTGCGCGCAAACGTACATACATATACATATACATATCGATGTATATATCTAAGGCACATGACGAGCGCTAGAGCGCACTAGAGTGCGATCTATGTATAATACGTACATACATATATCTATAATTCTGTGTATGCTCCGCCTGATTGCCCAAATGGGCATATGTTCAAGTATCCCGGACGTGTGCTTATCATTTATCAGCAGCAAGCCAAGTGGACTCTGGATAGGAATGAGAATGGGAGTGGCAAAGGCAGAGGCAATGGTATTTCATATACATATATATACACATATACATATGCGCATACACATATCATTTACCACCATCTCTTAGTCGGAAAAATGCGCTGAACTTGTGAGAATTGGAAAATTGCAATGGCAGCTAATGGTAGAAGGTCTATTTGACAAAGGATGCCCAACGATCCAATCAATATACATTTCCGGCTGCCTCGCCCGGCTAATGAATGTCGTCTGGTGCTGCTGGAAGAGGGGCCGAGGGTGGGATAGCAACTGAGGACCGAACTGAAGCTAACCGGCTAGAACTGATTCCGGTTTAGTGCGTGCGCAGTGGAAAATTTTTTTCTTTCATTTTTTTCGATTCATAGAAAAAAATTTTAGTAAACAGAAGTCCAGAGGCTGCTGGGCACGAGACGAGTTGAACGCCAACAACAACAACGAATGATAAGACAATTGACATTGACTCTGCCTTTTTTCCAAATAGATTAAATGCTAAATGTCAGTTCGAATTTAACCTCAAAAAGCGTAGCAAAAGAGAGCGATAACCAGAGCAAGAGAGAGAAAGAGAGTGAGTGAGTAAGTAGCGTGCTTATGTGTACATGTGTTTGTTTGTGTGTGGACGTTCTGACGGCGTGGGCAGCTCACAAATGTCAAACTCTCAAGTTTAGTAGAAAGGACATTTGCTTAGCACCATGACGTATGAGGTAATGTCGGATTGGGATTGTGTAATCGGCTCAGTTAGTTATACAAAATATAACCACAATAATCTACACACACACATACATTTATAAATATACATGCATTTGTGTCTGCATAGTATCCGTGTATGCGTGCGTATTTTGGTATATTTGCTTGAATTTTATATTCGCCTAGTGCCGCCGCCGCACTCCTCCGATGACGAGCCTTTGTTCCGTTGTGCGGCCCGAGCAATGGATTGCCCTTGAGTTTGTCCTTTTCGACCGCCGCTGCTTGGGCGGCAGCGACGCCGGCAGCGAAACTGTTATACGGCGCGCACTCAAACTGGTTTGCTTGGCGTATGTTTGTGTGTGCTCGTGCGTATAACACTACGCCTATTACGTATCAATGTGTGTATGTGGGCATGTATGTATGTAAGCGTACGCCACGTGTAGGCGTGTGCGTAGGAGGCTCGTCACCGGCATTCATAGCCAGTGCTGCGCAGAGTTTTTTATCCGGCTGGCTTGACTTTGATGTAAGGCGCTGGAATCACTAGTTAGTTAGTGTATATATTTATATACAATCGATTAATGCGACGCATTTTTATGACGTAAATGGAGTTGTTCTCACCAATTCGAAGCGTTATTATATCTATGTATGTATTTATGTAGTACAGACTCTGTACACATATAAAATTGGTTTCAATAATTGCAATCAATTAATGGAACTGCCAGGGCTAGAGTTACAAGTGTACAAACAACACATTATAGCCAAACCGGAAATTAAGAAGAGGGAGAGAATGGAATACAAAACAATGTTCACGGTCACCTATTTCAATGTCATTCTTATCCTTGGTGGGGAGGTGATACTTAAAAAAAAAAAAAAAAATATATATATATATATATATATATATATATAAAATATATATGTAATTATATATGTATTTATAAATTATGCAAACTATTTATAATAAAAAAACGTTTTTTTTTTTAACATTTTGCTAACATTCAAATTAAAACGAATACAATTTGCTGATTAAGGTTGCCAGACCATTAGAAATGGTATGATAATTAAGTGAGATTGCTCAACACTGTCTTGGAGCAGCTATCGAACTATCGCATATCGGCCGGCTATCAGCTGTGCAGCTGTGAGTTGAGAAACGCGAGGGCCGCCTTCTTATAAAACACAATGTCTTTTAGTAATTTATTAATGAAAAGCAGCATAAATGGCAGCTTGCGCAGCACACAGTCGGCAGCGCTGCTGCTGCTAAACGTAAACACGCGCCAGGGGCACACACTGCGTGGCAAGCCGCCGGGTGTGGCACGCACGCTGGAGCAGCGACTGCAAGGTAATTTGTGTTGATGTAATCCAGCTTGGGCTCCGGAAATTTAGTGGCATTTCACTCCTATTATGTATAGATGAGAACGTCACCGATGCAGAGATTGTGGCACGCATTAACATAGGCTTTCCTCAGCTGAAGCCATCGCGTTCGGCACAGCTAAAAGCGCGCCTCGAGCACCTGAAGGCGCAGCGCGCCAGCAAGGAGCTGGAGCAACTGGCACGCGGCAATAAATGCAAGTAACTGCAATTCCATCCACTCACACCTCACATCTAACTAGCTTCAATTTAAATTTGCCCCATGCGCAGTGCTCATCGATTTGGACAAGGTGCAAGAGTCCTATGTGCAGAGAACGGGACAGCATGATCTGAGGCTGCTGGCGGATCACTATGGCATCTTTGAGCATCTGTTCGGCAGCGCCTATTTCGTGCCGCGCGTGCCACTGACCATACGCTACGAGCTGAACGCCGATACCCTCAGTCCCGTCTACAGTGGCAATGTGATCAAGCCCTCGGAGGCGAGCAAAGCGCCCTTAGTTAGTTTCGACGGCCAGTTGGATCCTATTACGGGCAAGGCAGCGCAGGGTGACAGTTACTGGACCCTGCTGGCCACCAACCCAGATGCACACTATACCAATCCCGCAGCCGAGTGTCTGCACTGGTTTATGTGGGTTACCAAAGATGTCTTATTTCTTTTCCTCAATTTAATTAAACTATTTTTGTAGTGGCAATATACCCAATGGCAAGATTGGTGAGGGCGAGGTATTGGCCGACTATCTGCCGCCGTTCCCTCCCAGGGGCTTGGGCTACCAGCGCATGGTCTTTGTGCTCTACAAGCAGGAGTCCCGCCTAGATCTGAGCTCACACAAGCTGGATGCCAAGGACTACAACAATCTGGAGAAGCGCACCTTTAGCACACTGGACTTTTATCGCCAGCATCAGGATGAGCTGACGCCGGCGGGGCTCGCCTTCTACCAGACCAACTGGGATGAATCCCTGACTAATTTCTATCACAATGTCTTGCGTAAGCTTGTCGAGCTTCAACAGATATCTAAATGCTTTAATTTTCAATTGTCTTTTGCAGAACTTAAGGAGCCGGTCTACGAGTACGATTTCCCCAAGCCATATCTGGCCGATCAGAAATTCTTTCCGCTCAAGCAGGCGTTCAATCTGTACATGGACAAGCACCGTGACATCAAGGAGATCAACAAGGAGTACCTGCAGCGCAAGCTGGCAAAGACTCATCCCTTCGAGGGCCCAGAGAAACCGCTGCGCTTCCCCAACGCCCATCCGCTGCGCAACGTGCCATCCTGGCTTAAAACGGAGATACGCAAGCGCCGACTGGGCACTGGACGCGTTCAGGATTACTAAGCCCACATCATTATCAATCCCAAATTACACACACCTCTGTTAATCGTTGTTTGATTTTTGGTTTTATTTTGTATTTTGGTTAACAAGTTGCTCTCATTTTCATTCGCTGGAAGTACATGGAATTAATTCGATGAAGTACACGTTGACGAGTATATTGTGTGTATGAATTACATAATAGTTTAAATAAATACGTACATAAATAGAGAAAAGCTAACTCCACATATATATTGATATATATATATATATATATTCATCTCCTATGGAATAGATTAAATGTGTTTAACAAATGTTTCGCCTGCAGGCGAAGGCAACTTCCTCCCGTCTCTCTCCCCACTCTTCGGCCTTGTGATGCTCTAATTTAATTAGTTTTTAGCTGATTAACTTGTATGATTTTTGGCACAGTTTAAGTGTTATATATATATATATATATATATATATATATATATATATATATATGTATGTGTGTGTGTGTGTTGCTCATAAGTACTCGTGTCACTTGCTGCGACGACTTACGACTAAAGCAATTTTGTAACTGTAAGTGATTTGTGGGTGCCTTAGGTCTGGGCCTTGCCGTAGGCGCCCACTGGGGGCCTGTACATGGCCGGCAGCATAATCACCTGAGGCAGATTAAAAGCGTATTTGTGCTTGCCAATGTTCTTGAAGACATTGTCCATGCGCGTGCCCTCGCTGCAAGAGAGACAAGAGATGCTGGATGAGGGATGACGGATGATGGATGAAGAGGGAATACGAACCTGCGCATGGTGCTGAGTACGTAGGGCACTTGCTTGGCTGGCAGCTGGAATTCGCGCACCAGGACCCGACACTGCTCCAGTGTGACGGCCATGCCGGTGCGATCCTTGGCACTCTTGCAGGAGGTGAAGCGCAGTCCGCCCATCAGACGGCACGCATCCTCGGCCAGGTGCAGCACCTTCACATTCTTGGAGACAGTGGTGCGCAACTGCTGCTCCATATAGCCGAGCAGCGATTGCAGGGCATCCCACTCCGAGACGCTGGCATCCGCGTCGGCCGCGCAGGTCGCGTTCAGGCCCAGTTTGCGATAGCGACTGAAGTACTGGCTTAGCCGCAAGTAG
Source organism: Drosophila mayaguana (assembly GCA_037075325.1). Lineage (NCBI taxonomy): Eukaryota > Metazoa > Arthropoda > Insecta > Diptera > Drosophilidae > Drosophila > Drosophila mayaguana. The sequence goes on along the minus strand of JBAMCG010000123.1, from coordinate 2,779,599 downwards.
TTGTCCAGGTTGGAGCGCTGTTGCTCGCGCGTCTGCCCCAGCGTGGCCTTCTCGTTGATGCCGATGTTGAAGAAGACGGGCGTGATTTTGAAGCTGAGCGAGCTGCGCCCGTTCGCGGGCAGCGCGTGCTCCGGCACCGGCAGCAGCACCTCCAGCGCCTGCCGCGAGCCCGTTATGCGCGGCATGGGCTGCACCTCGTCCTGGGCGGCCGACACCAGCGTAAAGCTGACCGCCGACAGATCCTCGATGGCGATGCACATGTCGCTCCACATGTCCGTCTCGGAGCCATACAGCGACAGCAGCCCCTCGAAGTACGCCAGCGGCCCCAGCTCACGCAGCAGCGAGATGTACGCCACGTCCACCTCCCTGCCCCACAGTCGCACCATCAGAGCGCTAACCAAAGCCGTCAACTGCATGGAGAGGGAGAGAGAGGGAGAGAGAGAGAGAGAGAGAGAGAGAGAGAGAGAGATAGAGAGTAAATACCAATGTAGATATATCTAGATACTAGAAAGAGAGTATATATAGATATATCTAGATACTAGATCTCTATAGTCATAAATCTAAAACGGAAGGGACTCGGGATCAATCCTATTCAGATTCCTATATCATTAAAATTAAAGCTCTCTGGAAAATTGCTTTTTGTATAGCCAAAACCCATTGAAAATGTCATCTAGGTAGGTGCCATCTTTATATAGCTGATCTATCAACTAAATCCAATCACAAATATATCGGGTATGTTCATTTAAACATACCTATGTGGCCTACTAGGTATATTGATTGGGGCTGCTTTAACTATTTAACTATTAGGAAAATAATCTTCAAAATGGGTATATCTGGGTAGGTATTTCATATAGCTAATTTATGAGCAATGCAACAAAAATAGTTTCTTGAAATCCGAATAATATACTACACCTAAATAACACTAAGAATACTCCCAAAGACTCATCTAAATCATCTAGATCATCTAGCTAGATAGAAAAGTATTCGGAAACTAAAAATCCCTTCAAAATAGATATTAATTTTAGCTAGCTATTTCATATAGCTGCTGTACGGTAAAATATCCAAAATTGTAATTTCCTAAGTCTACATAGGACAATTAATTATAAGTAGAAATTCGTTTGCTCTAGAATCCGATTCCTATACTACAGCTAGATTGGTTTACCTATAAACATTAATTTAAAATAGAATCTGCAGAATCCTTTCTTGTAGAATCCTTTTCCTATATCCTAATTCTAAATTCCTACGTTTGCATAGGAGATTTCTCTTGCTCTAGAATCCGATTAGGTATTGTATCGTATCGCATTAAAATTAATTTAAAATTGAATCTGTAGAATACTTGCTCGTAGAGCCCTTTTCCTATATCTCTATCTAGTTACTATAACTATGAAAATAATTGAAATTTCAATTTGTGGAATATTTTTCCTCCAGAATCCAATTCCTACATATACATAACTATTCCATCTAGAAACTATACCTAGAACATTAGCTGAGCATCCGTTTCTCTATCCACACATACAGTTCTACGTCTCTAAGCCTCTACGCCTTGACACCCTTAAATGTCCGTCCCGTTTATAGATAAGCTGAAGGCTGAGTCTTACCGCCTGCGAGAAACAAACGTCGCGCCGGTACATGATGCTCGCCTGGAGGCGATTGCAGCGCACGTCCTGCTGGAGTCGCTGCACGGAGTGCATCAGGCGCGCCGTCTTCAGCAGTCGGTCCATGGCATGGCGCAGCTTGCGCATGCTGGGACGCAGCTCGCCCACCCAGTCGGTGGTCAGCGACAGATCCAGGCCGTCGGTGAACTTGTTGCCCTTTCTGGGCGGGGCTGGCGCCGGCGCCGTTGGTGGTGCCGCCAGCGGGCCAGGCGCCAGATCAAGCTTGAGCTGTTGGCTCGGCTCCACTATCACATCGGGCGCCGCTATCACATCGGGCGTCTGCTGCGGCGCCACGGCGAAGCCCTCGCGCTTCAGCGGCACCTTGGGGTGACGCAGCCGGATAGCGGGACTGTCGCTGCGGCCACAGAAAAACTTCAGCTTGCTGACCAGGCACATGACACTGGCCTCGATGTTCAGCTGGGTGAGATCCAGTGGCTCCGGCTCCTCTGTGGGCCGATAGTAGTTCGCCGAGGGCGACGAGCTCATCAGCTTCGTGTCCAAGAAGCTGGCGGTCGCTGGACGCTTGCGCACGGCCTTCACCATCTCGTCTAGGTCGATCAGATGCACCGGCGCCGTTGGCGATGCGGCAGCCACGCCCTCCCAGTTGGGCGGCAGAGATTGATATGTGGCCTCGTCCGATAGCTCACACTGAGGCTGTGTGGGAACAGCCACCGCCGCCGCCAACTGCTGGGGCAACTGCTTCTTCACCGCCTCCTCCCGCTGCTGCTGCTGCTGCTCGAGGCTGCGCAGATGCGCATTGTAGCACTTGACCACATGCTGGAGCGAGTCGATCGCATTGATGTCCAGCGAGCTGGAGGGCGATGTGTTGCTCGGATGCCAGCTGTTGGAGCGCATCAGCGGCTGGCCGCCGCGTGGCCACAGATCCGGCGGCGCCACAACAGGCGTCGCGAAATCCTCCAGCTCCGGCGATTTCAGTTCCAATGCGCTCAGCTGCTGCGTTATTTTGCGGAACGGCGACATCGACTCGTTGTCCGGCTCCTCGATAATGCGATGGCGCTCTATGAACGTCACAGCCTCCTCCACAATGCTGGGCTCCCAGATGTTGAGCAGCGTCTGCGTCTTGTTTATCATCTCGTTGCATAGCGGCATCATGTCCCGGGCACTGCGCTGCGTCGCCAGCTGCAGCAGCTGCGACATCAGCTCAACAATCTCCTTGCGCAGCTGCTTGGTCGCTTGGACGGCGTCGTTGGCCGCCTGCACCTTGCACGCGTTGCTCTGCTCAAGCTTCCAGGCCTTGCTCTCCTGCAGCAGCCTATCCAAGAGAATGGAAAGACGAAGCATTATATATTTTATATAGATGTATACAGATAGAATCTATAATCACAATCGCTTCTCCCTCCTCTGCCTAATCCTGCGTTTCATATAGAAACTCCTAATGTCCAAAATATATCAATAGGGTATATTAGTTACGTCCACATGTATGCAACAGGCGCTCTTCATGATCTTCTCGATCGAAAGCAACATTCAAGACGATCTATCTCTGTCTGCCTCGCCTATTCCCTTCCCTAGCTCAGCTCTCTTTAGGGTATTTGCAAGTCGGACAATATTAACACGTGCAGTCTCTGTCTCTCTTTCTCTAGCTGTTCAATTACATTTTCTCTCTCACATTTTATTGCCATATATCCGTCTCTATCGGGCAATGGCTTTCATTGCGGCCGTCTTTACTGCGACAAATCCTGAATCAGTTTTCTCTCCCTTTATTTTAGTAGCTTCTAATTTCCATTATTTTCATGATTAGCTACATTTTGCTAAGTTTACTACCTAATTATGAATTTTAAAACAATAAAATAAAAATTAAAATTAAAAAAATAAGTAAATAAACTACAATACAAAAATTAAATTAAATAAATAATGAAATCAAAAGATAAAACACCATAACTAAAAAAATAAAAAGAAATATCAAAATTAAATTAAATACATAAATAAATAAAAAGTAACAAAATAAAGAATATATATGGAAGAACTAAATAAAAAGCTAGTTTATATTAGATAAATGGATTAAAAACCAAAAAAAAAAAAAAAAATTACAAAATATAGTATTGAAAATAAATTTTTTTAAATAATTCAAAATAACTAAAAAATAAAAAATATAGTAATGAAAATAATTTTTTTTTTTAATAATTCAAAATAAATAAAATACAAAATATAGCAATGAAAATAAATTTTTTTAAATATTTCAAAATAAATAAAATACAAAATATAGCTAATACATAAATACAAAAAATTAAGAAATTAAATTAAATACATAAATAAATTTAAAAATTAAATACAAGAAATAAAAAAATTAAATTAAATTGAATACAATTAAATTACCTAAATAAAAAATAAAAATAAAATAAAATACAAAATATAAAAAGAGAGAAAAAAAGAAATAAATAAAAATAAAAATAAAATAAATTTAAAAAATTGGGAAATAAATATAATATAAAAAAATTAAAATTAAAAAGTATCTAAAAATATTTTGGAATATCTATATATGTATAACGTAATATTGCGTTTATCACACAAAATTGGGGGCTCTGTGAAATGTTGGGTATAAATTTTGTAAATACATAGAAGGCTCTGTCTATAAGGCTGCCAGATGGGTCAGTCGAATATGGATAACCCTGTATATTGTAGCTGCTCAAGCTGAGATCTCATCATGGCTAATTAGCATACATGCAGGGCTAATTAGTGTATACCGTTAATCAAGACAGTTAATGAAGTGAAGGATAATGGATAGATGTATCTAGATCTGTCACATATACAGAGTCATTGAGATTGAATAATTTTTGAGCAATATTTCACCTAAATTTTCGGTTTATAGACGAAGATTTGATAGATTTGGGACTCACTTGATGAGGCCGCCGCACTTGCGACCTTTGGCATCGTGCCGGGTGAAGGCGCCCACGGTGACAATGTCGAGGACGCCGCGACGGTGCAGTGCATCGTTTTGGGCCCACATGCGCTGCACGTGCAGATTGACGGGCAGAAACTCGAGCGCCTCGTCCGTCTTGACTGCCGAGCGCTTGTAGTAGACGCCGTCGCGCATCAGCTGCTGGATGTTCTGCTTGGCCTGGGAGTAGTCCTTGAGCAGGCGCAAGTGCTCCTCGAGCAGATTCATTTGGCGCCAACGCCACTCGCCGTTCAGCTCGCCCATGCCGGAGATCTCCTGCAGCAGCTCCTTCTCGCGCTGTATCCAAATCGAGAGCAGCTGCTGCGGCACGGCGCAGCACAGCCGCGACTCCAGCAGCGTCTCCAGCACACTGATGTCAGCGCCCAGCGACGACTGCAGCCGGTACGAATGCTGGATGGGATTGACGCAAACATGGCCCACGCCACACTGCTGCGGCACGAACAGGCGCACGCCCAGCTTCGGCGGCAGCGATTGAGTGCGTCGATGGCCTGGAAACGGAGGCAACGGAATGAATGAATGCTCAGTGGCAAGTGAATGACAGTCGACACTCACCCCTGGGCCTGGTGCTGCCCTCTGTGGCCTGCTGGAAGAACTGTGTGCTTGAGCGTGGCGGCTGCGACGGCTGCGTCAGCCCATTCACGGCTCTGTCCAGGCCGCTGGCTGAGGTCAGTTCGGTAGCTGCTTCCGGTGCCCAGGAGGTCAGCGTTATGGAGCCGCACTCGCCGCTGGGCGAGCTGAGGGGCAAGCGCAGTCGCGTCGTGTCCTGTATAACGCCCAGCGCCACCTCTGCGTGGCCCAGCGGCAGCGATGTCAGCGAGAGGCGCTCCCGCACGTCGTAGGCCGTGAAGCGCAGCCGGCTGGATGCCTGGAAGCCGGCGCTGCGCAGGAAGCGCATTGTGCAGAGAAAGCTTGGGGCACGCGTACGCTCCAGCAGCTCGGTGCGCGCATGCTCTGTCCACAGGTAATCCTCGCCCGGCTGCAGCACCGAGCAGACGACGCGCGGATTCGGTGCACGCCCGAAGCTGTCCAGGGGCAGGCTATCACAGGAGATTGCCGTCTCGCAGATGGGCAGCTCCGAGAGCTCCGGATCTACAAGGCGAAGAAGTAGGGAACAGAGAATGATATGCGTGCAAAAAACATGAGATTATGCCAAAATGGAAAATGTTCTCTAGAGCTCTACGATCAAATAAGAACAACAAATCAATGTGTTACATTTTTCATAAGCAAAATAAAGTTTATTCTTTGAATAAATTCCATTTCTCTCCCTCTCCCTCTCCCTCTCTCTCTCTCTGTATACATATATATGTATATCTACTGTTTCTTTATCTGTCTATCTCTTTCTTTGTCTATATACATTTATATAGGTTATTTAAATTCGTAATTTCCATAGTACAATTACAGAACTGGAATATTTTGCAATCTATACCAAAATATGCTAAATGACGCCTTGCAATCAATCAAACTTTAAGCTTAAAGCTTGTCAAAAAAGTTTCACATTTGAATGAGAATCGCAATAAATTTTGAAGTTGCTTTTATACACAAGTTTTGCTCATGCTAGCTCTCTCGCTCTGGCAAAAGTTAAGAGGTCACATCTTTACATTCAAATCGTATTTGTTCACTGATTCCATTTGTTTCATATATTAATGAGCTTTAGGTTTAATTAACAAGCTTTTAGCATACAGTAAACTGCTTTCATAATCGATATTTTCTTCAGTTTGGCTAAAAAGTTATTCACGGTGTATGTAGAATATTCAAAGAAAAGTTTAAAGCTCCAAAGTTCCACGCAGTGAATTGCGATTGTGTTCACTTTTAAACTAACGTTAAGCAAGTGTCATTATAGCATATTTGATGTATTCTTTGGTTTCGTTTCTACGAGAGTCTCTTTATGAATTAAGTATAACTAGGAGGGGCAAAGGCAATGTGGAGTACGATTGAGATTTTCGGTTAACTAGACACAACAGTTAGTTATAGCACGTGTGTATGACTGTGTGTGTGTGTGTGTGTGTGTGTGTGTGTAGGTGGGTATAGATTAAGCATGTGCAAATTGTGCATAGGGCATCGAAATGAGATAGTACTATATACATTCAGAATGGATTACAAACTAGGAATTTAACATATATCATGTCCAATGCCTGGGAATTAATCCAGGTTAGTTGAAAATAAATCAAATAGACGCTATGTAAGAAATAAACAAAACAATTTCCAACAACTTGGGCCAGTTCGGCCTAGAACTGTATTAGATCACCTTCAAAGGGCGCCTCGACTGCGTCGGCAACCGCTGTCGACGCTGGCCACGAATCGTGGCAAACTGTTGCTGGCAGCGGCAGGCCCTGATCGATGCGATTGCCCATGGCGGGCTTGGCGGCGCGCTTGGCTGCGGTGGCTGCAGCTATCTGATCCTCCAGCTGTTTGATTTGCAAATCGATTTGCTGATTCGAGCACGCCTGAATGCAGCGCACCCAATCGAGCCGTTCCGCCGCACTGTGCGTGACGATGCGTTGCGATGGGCTGTCCTTGAACTCTGCAATGGGTTGGGTGAATTATTAGTTAAGAGTGTATAGAGCAGAGAGTGTCGCCTGCAGCCTACCTAGATCAAACACATAGCCATCCGCCTCGGGCTCCTCATTGTGTATGTTGGGGCGACAGTTCTCCAGCACCAAGACGCCGGCAACTGAAGATTTTGGATTCTTGTCGTTCAGATAGAAAAGTAGATTTCCACGTAGCTTGCACCAGCATTCCAGCTTAACTGTATTTGGATGACGGACAAGGCACAGCGGGAGCGAGAGAGAGAGAGAGAGAGTGCATAAGCAAATGGTGAATGGTGAATTGAAGCGTGTTGGATTATCTACTGATCTATGGTGGGGTGGGTTTCCACTATATATATATATATATGTATATATATATATATACATATATATGTGTGTGTGTGTTTGTAGGGGTCATAAGCGACAAACAAAGCAATCAGAAATGAAATCAATGAGTAAACGAAGTTAAGCAAAGAACCCGCAACTGTAGCCAAAATAAAAAACGTGTACGTGTACGTGTGACTGTGACTGTGTGTGTGTGAGTGTGTGTGTGTGTGAGTGTGTGTATTTGTGTGCTGGGGCAATGAATGATTAAGACGCGCTTCCACTACTCACCATCGGTGCGCCAGAAAATTGTCTGGCGCTCGGTTAGAATCAGCAGACCCTCTTTGTCGAATCTGGTTAAAGAATTGGTTGCCAAGCTAGCCAGCTCCGATCTATTAAAGCGCATGCTTCTAGCCTAACTGGGCGACAGGCGACGATTGCGGGTAACTGGAGACGATTGCTTTGGGTTTCTGACTGCGACAGCTGTTGGCGAATTATAATTGAGATATTATGCGTTTGTTTATATCGAATTGCGGCTATTAAGTGTTCTGTTCTGTTCTTGGAAAAAAAAAAAAACTCAAGGCTGGCAGCGCAACACGAACATAAACACACGCACACACACACACATACACTCACACTAGTACATTGAAATTCACACTCAGAGTTTGATTTAATTATAAAAATGAGTCGCGTCAAGCCGCAACCAAAAGCGGACACCTAATGGGCGGGCGGGCACACCTTAGAGTAACCGTAGCTGCGCGTTTAATAATTCAATAAATAAATAAGAAAAGTATAGAGAGAAGAAGCTAACGTCGAAGGCAAAGGCGAAAATGTAAAAGAAGAAAGCAGAGGGCAAAGCTAGGGCTGAGGCGAGGGCGTTGCATGGGGGCAAGCAGGTGCCGCCGCACATGAACATGTTGTATGCCCGACGTACAACATACACATAAACACATACTACATACCTCTCTCTCTTCGCTTTCCGCGCGTTATCCGCTCTCTCTCTAACACACACTCAAATTAGCACAGCTGACGTTGACAACAGCATCCCTGGCTAAGCGGCGCTTGTGGACCAAACAGAGATTCCGCAATTGAATATTTAGCACGTTGACCTAAAACTGCGCACCTCTTCACCAGAACAAAACAATTTTGATTTTCCTTTTTTTCTCTTTTGACAATTCCGCAATGTTTTTTGTTGACTACAATGTTATCAACTGGCGTAAGCATTGACAGTCGGCTTACTGCTATCGTTTTAGTACTCGTAATCGCCTACTTATAAATTTCAACAGCAAATATTCACATTATTGCTGTATGGGCAAATTATTTCTTGACATTTTAGTTCGGTACTTTGTTGTTCTTTACATTCATTCTCTGCGTTGAATGGCCGAAATGTTGATGTTACTGTTTCTGTAAAGCCACTGTCATTGCAAATGTTAGCTTACAGGGCTGGCAAAACTAATATCGGGTTAGAGTAGCTCACGATTGCCGGATTTGTTTTTTATATTAAAACTAATAAGATTTATTTACTACCATAGTTTATATAATAATATATGTTCATAAAAAAATTCCTTCATTTGAATTGAATTTCACAGAAAAAAAAAAAAAAAAATAATATATATATATATATATATATATATATATATATATATATATATATATATATATATTTTATTTTTTTTTTTAACTGGCGAGAACCAAACGATATATTGCGATAGTTCAAATAAAAAATGAAATAATAAGCTAGCTAATAAAATTTTATTTTATATGGCATATTTGAGTGCATGTAAATGATGTTTGGATGTTAATTTCTTTAAAAAACAAAACACCGTCAGTGAGGCCAGATGACCAACATCGATAAGCGTATCGATATTAAAGCAATGTCGCAGCCAACTTAATGCACCAGTCGTATGTGTTCGCAGCCAACTTTGCGCGCAAAACAGCTGTTTGAGTGGTGAATACGAATCGACTATACTGTTTCACATTCGTAAAATGGCGTCGGAGGTAGCGGTTGAACAACAAGACCAAGAATTTGTAAGTGAATAAACAGAATTGCTGAACCAATTGGATACATACATATATGCTAACAACTAAATGACACACGCCCTAATCTTGTGCAAAATGCTCCGTGTAAATGCAACAGCACAACAATAAACTTAGAAGTTGCGTGCGTGTTTTAAACAGTGCGTGCGGGTGGGTGTGCGTGCACTTGTGTGAATGTGTGTCGGGAGTGAGTGAGTAGAGCGAATTGAGTATGTTTAAGTGTGTTGCAATGTGTTTCACAAAAATCTGTTGCGGTATTTATCAATTGCAAAATGAATGCGATCATTCTGTAAACTGTATGCTAACACGTGCTATTTGCCAATATAAATCATAACAACAGACTCAACCACATTACAACGCAAACGAAATAAATTCCTATACACTTGCCCACTGTGCTAATGGTGCTATCAGACAATAACAACACAAGCAACAACAAAAGAGAAACAAAAACAACTGGCATGGGGAAGTGGAAGCTAATGTGTATGCTTGAGTGTGTGTGTGTGTGTGTTGTATTGCTCTGCGTTGTGTAGCAAGTGGTTGCAACAATAATAACAACAACGCTACAAGCTCATGCCGTCGCTCTTGCTCTCACACTCTGGCACAACTACATAGACAATCACTGTTTAATTTCTCGCTCGCGCTGCATTTAGTAGGGAAAGTGATTTCCGCTCGCGGCTCTTGTTGTTGTTGTTGTCGCTGCTGCATTTTACAGTGGGCTGTTAAGCTAAAAGTGTTGGCAAAACCTGTTTACAGTGAGGAAAATAAGCAGCACTTAGAACCATTTTCGAAAGATCTTTGGCTGGCTCTGCCCATCACTCTCTCGCGCTCTCTCTCTCTTTCTCGTTCTCTCAACTGTGCCAATTCTGTGCGCTCAAACTAAACTTCCTCCAGCTGACGTAGAGTTCATTGTTTGCTTAATTACAGCAGCGACGAGCGCCAGATATATTTTAGCTGTAATGGCCAGTGTTGCTGACCTTGCACTGAGCTGCTTGAAATTCCAATGCGCACACGATATTCACACCACACACACACAAGCATACGAATGCACACTCACTCACTCTCTATCTCTCACGCGCTCTACCTTACCGGCCTGGTCCAGCGGCCGACAAATTTTGGTGTATCATTGATGCGCATTTGTTTATCTATTATATACTCATCTTGCGGAGGCGCCAACGCGTCCATTTACGTTCAGTTCCATTGAAGTGCCTTCAAATTGAATCCATTTCGCTAGAATTTTGTTGTTTTTGTCTGTAAATCTGTCCAATTTCAAAGTAAAATCTTTGAATTTCGCTACGCAATTCCCTCACTTATTTGGCGGATTTGTTTAGAGCGCATTTCATTCATTCACTCATTCATTCATTTATTCGCTATCTAATTTGTTTATCCACTCGCCCGTATACCCTACCCTACACCAAGTTGTGTATATACATTTGCGTAAAAACTGTTTTCCCTCTCAAATCAATCTTCCAACTTGATTTGATATATATGTATACATATATATATATATATACACTGCCGATCTTGGGTTAGACGCACTTGCATTTTCCTGAATATTTGCTTTATAACTTTTATTTGGAAAGCAATTAAAAAAAAGTAAATATACAAAAATCTTCGTTATTCGATGACTTTTCAAGTAAACAAATCATAAAAATGTTAATTTTACGAAATAACTGTGTTTTTATTCATTTTATGAAAACTGTTAAAAAAAAGGCACTTTTTTCTAGGTCACTGAAATAGACGCACTTAAAGTTATTATTTTTTTTTAAAGAAAGGAACATAATTTAAAGTATTTCTGTTAACTTTTATAAATATTTAAGCAATAAGTAAACATAAAAAAATAATTTCAATAATGAGTACTGCCTCCCTTGTTCAAAATAACCTCATAGATTCGGTCCTTCATGGAGAGATACAATGAGTGTATGTAGCTCAGCGAAATCTCGCCCCAAGCAAGTTTAATTGCAGCAATTAGTGTTTCTTTGTCATCGTATTGTTTACCCCCTTCAAATACTTTCCTTGAAAGCCATCCCCAAACATTTTCAATTACGTTGAGATCTGGGAAATATGGCGGCCAAGTCATGACCTGAACATTTTCACTCGTAATAAATGACTTTACAACTCTAGCGTTATGGATCGGAGCATTATATTGTTGGAAAATCCATGGCAATGGTCCGAAGAGATCCTTAATCTTAGGAAATACGGACTGCAACAAAGTTTTGAAGCGCTCACCGGTCATCTTCTGATCTATGAAAACTAAATCTATTGTTCCATAAAATGTGATGGCACCCCACACCATGACTCCACCTTCACGGCCGTGATGGCGGCTTAAATATAGCTCATCTTTTCGTAAATCATGGTAATAATATTGAAAACCATCAGGGCCATCAAAATTAAAACGTTTTTCATCAGTAAAAACAACTGTACGCCAATCATTAAGTCGAGTATCAGATTGAACTGCGCATGTCATGTATTCTCTCGCATATTGGAGCCGCTTTTGTTTACAAATAGCATTTAGAGGTGGTTTTTTCTTAATTTTCAGACGCTTTAGATGTTTTGCATTTCTAATTGTACGCTTAACAGTTGAAAGGCTGGCGTTTACACCGGCTGATTCCCTAATTTTAGCTGCAGACTCAGTCGAATTGGAAGCAAGATGAAGAATTTTACGCTTATCTCGGGAAGTAAGAGCTCGTTTTCGTCCTTTGAAGTGTGTTCCATATGCTCCTGGATCTTTCAAATATCTATCAACAGTTCTGGAGCTGCGCTTTATCTTTTTAGCAATATTTCTGTTAGACAGTCCCTGTGAGTGGAAGAAGTCTACTTTTTCACGTTCCAATAAGCTTAATATAGTAGCTTTTCCCATTTTTTCTTTTAATATCACTTGAAATTGATTTATTTGTTAATATTTAGTTATTACTTGATCAATATAGTTGAACTTTTTAATACAAAACTTATAAAATTGATGTGCGCGTGGTTCATTCGAACAACCGAAAAGCCATGTGATTGCATAGAAATTTCTACAATCTTCGAATGCACAGTTATCTTTTCGAATATCAACAAACTATGAACATAAGTTTTTCGAGCTAGATTCGAACTTTGATAAAAAAAATAGTTTCGGCAACCAAGACATGCCTAATAACTAAATAAAACCGTTTTTTTACAAAAAAAATGGGTGCGTCTAACCTAAGACCGGCAGTGTATATATATATATATATATATATATATATATATATATGTATTTGGTTTTGTGTGTGTGTGTGTGTGTGTGTGTATTATATACAAACACATGTATTTTCCATTTTATTTATTATAAGAAGCCCAATTGGAGCAATTAGCAAAATGCAAAATGGTTTGCTTGCTCTTGATATTTCCAATACGTCCAAACATAGTGCCATTGTTATCCATTTCTGGTGTCTTCATTGCTGACATGAATATTGTTATTCCTGGAATTCGTATGAAATCGTTAGTCAATACAAATACTCTAGGCTAGTATCTATAATGCTTAATAATCTCTTTAACATCGCTTTTCTATGCGATTTTCATGGCCTTGAACTATAAATTTTATTCAATATGTACATTTATTTTTTATCATATATATGAATAATAATATATTTGTGTTTTTCGAGAGAGTCTCACAAATTGCAACAAACTTCAGCAATGATATGAGTTGGATTCAGCGAGAAGTTTAGACTTTTAGTATGGACTAGAAATGTTAATGAACATTGTAATCATTATTATAATAATGAATGTTAATAATTATAAAAATATTGAAAGCTCATCATTATAATAATGATAATACAGTAGTATTAGTGGGAGTAGTGCCTAGTTCCATTCTCTGGGCAGATCCTATTCCCTTTCTGCTGAGATTTTCCATTGATGACGAGCGAGTCGATTGCGTATTTCGATTTAGAGTTACAAAAGATCGTACAGGCTGATCTTTTTATTATTTTGTGAAATCTTGTCGAGTAATTTGGCATTTATGCACGGCAGGAGATCGACTAGGCTTCTGCTGCATCAATACAAATACAGCATTTGGAAGAGTTATTTGCTGTCTTTAATCTAGTGAATTCGAAACATTTAATGCAGATGCCCAATCTATTTCAGTCTGGTTCTGGGCTATTTAGAAATCCTACATCACAACATCGATAATATCTGTCAATATTTTCATCAATTCACAGTCGAGCGCTGCCTTTTTATATAATTTTTTTTAATGATAATGCACATAATAACACAATCCCTCTTAAGCTGTTTACCACCCACACAAACTGTCAAGATAAATGTTTTCTTGTGCTCTAACAGCGCACTGTCATCAATGCTCCTGCTCAGCTTCGTTTTTCCGCCGAATTGGATTTTCTCCTGTTTTCTTGCTCATTTGCCCCTCTACCTTGACATCTTCTATTCACTTTCGGCTGTAGAAATCTGTTAATGATAATGATAATAAAAAAACCTATACTGTAATAATAATGATAGAATGATAATGCAAAAATTTCATCATAATTATTATAATCAAAATGAGAATTCTTTGCCTAGCAATCTATCGTTGCATTAAAAGCTTTCAATCGATGCAACTTCGTAATGAAATATTTGCAAGCGTTTTCATATCCATATCCACATGCATATTCATTCATATTTATGGATTTATGTTATTTTTTTGTTTATTATATTTATTATTATTATGTTTATTATTTTGTGTTCATAATTGATTTCGCTTGAATTGCAATTGTATATCGTTTTGCTGTGCTCGCTGAGGCTCAGTGCATAAATCGAATTGTTCATAAAATGGCTAGACTACAGCAGAATATATATCTACATGTAAGCGTGTGTGTGTGCGTGTGTGCGTGTGCGAGTGTAGTTATGAAATATTAGCTTGCCATTGCAGTTCACTTGCATTCGCTTGTTGTTTATCCTTGTGCACGGACTCTGAACCCCAAAAGCAGCCACACAATGGGGCAGCCAGAAAAAGTACAATAACCTTTTTGGCACCCAGCGTGAGGGCGTGCGCCACGCTCGGCTGCGGGTGGGGGTAGTTTGAGTCGTAGTGCGCATTTATTTCAATTCCATGTATATCCATTGAACGGACCTAAATGAAGGGTACATTAGTTTAGTAGGTTTGCCAAAGCATATATATTTACAAAATGTAGCCCACTTGTAATACGCATTTGAGAGACGCTCTAAGCTCTTTTATTATGCTGAAAATCGATAAATATAGAAGATACAGAGAAACTCTGATATGCGATTTCTCTACAAAAATAATGTCATATATTATTTTCGCCTTTTTATGGTTTTTACGTAGAACCTACAATGTAGAGTATTTTCTAGTCGGTCAATGTACGATTTAGCTATACTATCGCTTGACCGATTGATTGACTTACCGGGTGGCTTACTCAGTTGCTAGCTTAGACATTAAGGGTATACTTTAGTCGGTTAATCTTTGCGCAGTTGCCTTATTCGTTTGCATGGGCTTTCATTAATTGATTGACTAACGGGCTGGTTGTTTGGCTAACCAGTCAGTGGGACTGATTGAGTGACCTACTGACTGATAGATGGTAAATCTATCACTGATTGAGTGACTGACTGGTAGATCACATTGAATTGATTGGTTGAGTGTCAAACCAAAAGCTTGTCTTGACTGACTGATTGTTGCATTGAGTATCTAAGTGAGTGTGAGTAATTTGCTTAGTGATTGATGAGTTGACTGACGGGCGGGTTGACCCTGACTGAGAAGGTGGCAGCTGATTGAGAAGTTGAATGATTTTTCGTATGATTGTTTGAGGGACTGATTGACTCACTGATTGATTGACAAGCCAGTCAATAGATTGACTGACTGGTCTCTTGATTGATTGATTGACTAACTACAATTTCGCTATGTTTATTGTAAATCTGCAGCCGATTCTTCTATTGTTTTTATTCAACCCGTTGAAATTCTTATTGAATGCCTTAGCGAACCAGTTCAGTTATTGGTGAACAAATATACTTCGTGAACCATATGAACTGAATTGAATCACTCTTATCATGAACGTGAATTCAACTGAATCTTCAATTTTCGCACTAAATTGAACTAGAGACTGAAATAAAATCTGAAACGAATTGTGTATGGAGTGCATATGCTCTTTTTGTTGTTGTTGTGTTGTGAGCAAGAGAATGCGATGTGCAACAAAAGCTCGCACTCAAATATAATATGAATACGTATGTATGTCTGTTTGTATATGCCTGTGTATGTCTGTATGTAGTTAAAAAATGGGTCAGCGCGCTGCGGTCGGTCTGTTGCTATCACTAGCAATCAGGCACACAAACATACAATCGTAACAACAACACACACACAAACATATATATGTATATATGTATTGGGCAACAAAATAGAGCAACGAGCAACCGACAAAGACCTCTCATTGCTATTCGGTGCCTAAAAACCCCAAAGCCTCCCCTAAAAAAAAAGCGAAACCTTATTCCGGGAATATTTCAGCCTGGAAAAAAAAGGGTGGGCGAGAGAGGGAGGTGGGGGAGGGGGGGGGGGTTGCAAAGAGGGAATGGCGGGTGGCTGTGGGCTGTGGCATTTTTGAGACGATGCGCTCAACGCTACGTTTCGATTGCCCAGAGCCTAAATGCCTCGACATTCCACCTAGGCAAAGTATTCAAAAATAAATATGGAAAAATAACAATATAAATATATATTATATAATAACTGCAACGAATGCCCCAATACTCTATTGTAAGTTGCAAGTTTAATGATATATTCCCTATGTTCGTTTGAACCATATATAAAATAAACAATATAGTTAATAAGACATATATAGTATTATATGTCTACTATTTATGTATTTATTTATAAATGATTCTAGAGTGATTTACAATATAACTAGAATTTATTCAATTGATTTAATATCAAGTGTAATTCCTGTAGAGTATTTCTTGTCTTTAGGATATCCTAGAAGGACATAGCGCATGGACTCTCATTTGTCAGAGTATCCCAATAAATGGAGACGACGAACCCTTTTCAAATAAGTTGCTCTATCGCTGAATCGCACAATGCATGCCCACTATCTGTATTTATAGAACTCTCAGATTTATATTATATATATATATATATATATACATATATATATTCATGAGCTATTGCGTTGTACTTTCCTATCGTAGTCGAAATATTTTCGCTGTTTGTGAACAAATATTATACATATACAATAAATATATACCATTTTTTGTTGCTTTTTTTGTCATAAGAAATGGAATTTTGCATTGATTATTTGGGTAGCAAAGTAAATACGTTGCTGCTCTATAAACATACATATCTGAGCACTGGAATTGGTTTTCATTGACGGCTCAGAGTGAACTTTAATAATGATTATCTTTTACGTTTTATAAGGAAGTTCAAGAAACTTTGTTCAATTTCAACAGCAGTGTGAAAAATGAATGAACAAGTATTTAATTGCTGGGTTGACATCTAGATACTCTATAATTCGGGGGTATGCAGGAGTATATGTTTTTAGCTTTAAGCAGGACGGACATTGTGCAAAACCAATATACTCATATCACATTGATGAAAGAGTTTTAAAAAGTTCAAACTAAATGAAAATTATTGAAATTTACTATAATTATTTTCCTCATAGACTAAGCCTGGTTTTATAAGGCTTTAGGTCGATAGTTTGAAGTATATAAAATACAAACACAATAATTCGAGATGGAACTGATAATCATAGTCAAGTTGGTGGTAAATGCCTGGAATTTAAACTCTGCCAGGCCCAAGATAATAACATGTTCTTTAATTCTTATAGATAATATATCGATTATATAGGTATAAATAAATAGATGCATTGTTTTTCGTTCCCTTGGAATAATCTTGTAATATAATTGACAGATCGTGACATATATTTCATTTCAAATATGTATAATATATGAAATGCAAATGGTAATTGGGTCACTTGCATTGATTTGTCGCAGCTCTTGCTGTCCCATTCCATTCCGTTCCATTTCATATTATTTATGCATTGATTTGGCAGCTGTTCCATGTTCCATTTCACTTATGCACAACAATTGAGAGCAACTGAATTTCTAGCATAATATATTTGCATTTGTTGTTGTTGTTGTTGTGGTTGTGGTTGCTTGCGTATTTATTCCAATCGCAGGTTGTTGAACTCCATGTGTGACCGACCGCCCGAGTGGCTTGAGGCCCTCAAGACTTCGAGACCCTCATAGGCTGCCGCTGCGCTGTTGTTGCTGTTGCTGTTGCTGCTGCTTCCGCTACGCTTTCTTCTCCTACTTCTACTTCTACTTCTACTTCTACTTCTACTTCTACTTCTACTTCTACTTCTACTTCTACTTCTACTTCTACTTCTACTTCTACTTCTTCTCCTACTTCTACTTCTACTTCTACTTCTACTTCTACTTCTACTTCTACTTCTACTTCTACTTCTACTTCTACTTCTACTTCTACTTCTACTTCTGCTTCTGCTTCTATTTCTACTTCTACTTCTACTTCTACTTCTACTTCTACTTCTACTTCTACCTCTAACTCTACTTCTACTTCGACTTCTACTTCTACTTGTTCTTTTCCTTCTGCATGAGCGCTTTATCGCTACTCTTGCATTTATTATTCACATGTTGTCAAAAAAATATGGAATGCCCTCCTGTATATTCTCTATATTTTGAATACAATTTACCCATGAGTTGAATGGCTTTTCATTTATATATACTTTTATATTTATAATATAATTATAATTATACATTCATGAATTATACATTCATTTTCAATAAATTGCATTTTTACTTGAATTTATTTGACTCAATTTCATTTATTTACATAATTCTTTTAGATAAATTACATTTTTGTTTCTTTCTATATTTAATTTTATCAATCAATTTTTAAGATATTGTTATTAAATATTAAAAAAGAATTAATATATTAATATAACAATGATTAAGATGAGAATTGGCCTAAAATTAAATTTGTTGTTCTTAAATTTTATAAATTATCTTCTTAAAAAAAAACATGAATTAAATATTGTTAATATATTTGTTCTTGAAAGTCAACTTGACAAATTTAATTTTTTTTACCAGTTTTGATAATTGTGCGCTTTTCAATTTTACTTCTTTTAAATTATAATTTTTAATATTATTTTTATTTTAAAATATTTTTATGTTAAACTATACATATATTTTTGAAAGTGTTTTTTCTTCGTTTTTTTTTTTTAAATAACCTATGTGTCCCAGTTTAACAGGCTTCATAGTATAGAGTATTAATTTTTTCATTTGAAAATTTGTGTTTTTTTTTTTGCCAGATTTGCTCGCGCAGCTAAAGTTCAGCTCAGCTGCATTCAGAGGGCTCACTGTTAACGCTCACTGTTAAACGCTCTAGTTGTTGCAATTGCTGACAGCAACAGCATCGCCATTGCCTAATGGCCTATTTCCGATTCTTCTTCTTCTTGTGGCTCGCTGTTAATGCTGCTGTGGTTCTTGTAGCTGCTGTTATGTTATTTTTAACAGCGGCGCTATTGTCTGCCGGCAGATTTCCGTTGCTGCTGCTGCTGCGCTGTTGTTGTCATCGGGCATCCCTTATCCAATGAGTCGTGCTCAAGTCCTCGTTGCACTATTTTTCAATTGCATTTGGTTTGTAATAACTTTGGGTTCATCCAGAGGGCGTTGAGACAAACACATCTTCCCCTCTATCTTTCCCATCTCATCTTCTTCTATATTCTATAATGTGTGTATGTATGTGTTCGTACACAGATATGTGTAGCGCTTTCCAAATGCCCTCGGGGCGGGCTTTCAAAAAAATTGTTGCAAAAAACGTTGTTAAAACCAAGTTGAAAGAACTCTAATGGAGCGTTGATAATATCGCCGGACAGGCCTTGCTGCTTGTCATTGTTGTTGTTGTTGCTGCCGTAGATGCTGCTGCTGCTCTTGTTGTTGTCGCTAAGGTTTTTACTCTGCCTTTTTGATTGGTTTGACCGATTTACATTGTGAAAAGAAATGAGATTTTTTATATTATTTTTTTCTCATTTGCTGCTTGTCTAACTTCAAATACATACATACATATATCTCTATATATGTATATGTGTGTGGGCATATAGAGAAGAGCTTTTATTTTTGTCTTTCGCCCTAGATTTGGTCTGTCTGGCCAGCATTCAGTGTGTCTATTTTTTGCCATTTCTGATAATTAAAAAGCAACATTCGCCTTTACTGCTCTTGCTGCTGCTGCTGCTGACGTCGCTGCTGCTGCTATTATTACTATTATTGTGTCTCAGCTGTAGCCTGTAAGCTGGCAGTTTGCCCAAAGCTTACAAATAACTGTTATTGCCATGCACACACAAAGCCATTAGCTGAGCTTTTTGTGTGCTGAAGTTAATTAAAGCTGCAACTGTTATAAGGACAACGGTGAATTCGGTCAAATGGATAGAGCTTTAGCGGCTCTGATCCGCAATTAGCTTCAGCTAGTTCGCGCCCCTCTCGCGCTCTCCGTCAAAGCGAATTCCTGTACATACTGTATGTGTGTGTATTTGTGTGTGAGAGAGTGCGTTTGCAGTGTAAGCACTTGCATAACACTCTTAAGCAGATTTCGTCCAGTCCAAGTGGTGCCGAGAAAGCCGAATGCTTTGCTAGTCACGTTTTAGCGCAACGGCGACATTTTGGCCATAAAATGTCGCATCATCGTGCGGTTACAGTAGCCCCTCTAATTGCGCAACAGCGCCAGTTTCAACTAATCTCATTCGGATCACTTTCTATGTGGGCTGCTGCAAAAGAGGATGCTGCTGCCCCTTCCAAAATAAAAACAAATCACACCCCCCGCTTCCAGGTGTTGTCTTTGTTGATCGAACTTGTTTTCGGGGCTTTAGTTCCAAGGGCTAAGAGACACACATAAATTTTGTGATTTCTTTTTAATGCGGATTTCTGGTTATACGCACATACATACCTACATATGTATGGAAATATTAAATTTCTTAAATATATATGAAAAAATGCATGTATGTATGGCCACAGCAACAATAAAAAAATAAACATTAAAAAGAAAGTTTTTGACTTGATATATGCATACAGAAGTAGCAGCAGCAGCAGCAGAGGTAGAAGTAGAGGCAGAGGCAGCGATAGCGGCGACGCATGATGCCGCTGGCTTTGTCTAGTGTCAATGTCACGCCCTCCCCTTTGTGCGCTCTAAGCTGGCGTTTTGTTTAAATAATCGATGCGACCATAAGAAAGCGTAATAATAATAACAAAAATCATGCGCAAATGGTAGAAAATAAATCCGAATCACCGCAGCGAACCAGACCAGACCAGACGACAACAACGATAACAACAGCAACCGCAACAACAACAACAACTACATCAACGGTCAGCTGCTAGAGACGAGTGAAATTTTTCTCCGGCGAAATTTCTTAACACTTTCATAAGAAGTCATAAAGTAAAGCGAAAGAGCGAGAGAGCTTCATAAATGAATTTAAGCACAAAAGCTGCTCAGCGAGCCGTGCGCTTGACTTTTGACTTCTCAAATGCGCACTTCATTTTGCGCAAATGAGCTCTTATTTTGCTTTATGGCGAATTTCCTTTGTGTTCGTGTGAGAGAATAAATACTGCAGCATTTTAGCTAATAACAGTGCGCTGTTAGCTAACAGGGGCATTGCTGATCCTTAACTTAACATTTGCTCACTTTTCTCTTTCGCTCCCATCTACGCTGCCGCTGGCTGACATTGAACTGTGTCAGTGGCAGCAGCAGCAGCAGCAACAGCAACAACAGCAGCGTGTAATGGGGCGGGCTGCTGCGTCGGCGCGCGCTGGGGTTCTGCTACTGCTGCTGCTGCTGCTGCGCGGTGCGCTCTGTTTGCTTTGGCTCTGCCCGTGCGCCGTGCTGCGTTGTTAGCTCTGCCTGCCTGCTGCCTGTTGCCCGTCCCATTGTTTGTTGCTGCTTGCTGGCGGACAACTTTACTGCTGCCTGCTGCTGCTGGCCACATCAGTCGTCGTAGTCGTCGCGGCCGCATCGCGTTGTTCATCTTGTCTCTTTGCTGTTGCTAAAAGCGTGCGTTTGTTTTTATTTTTTGTTGTTGTATCTTCCTTTTAATCGTGTACTGCTTAAAAAAAACGGCCAAGCCATAAATATAAGTCAGCATTCGCTGTGCATTTACGGTTAATCAATAATTTGCATATGTTTATTGGCAGTGATAAATGTGATTTGATATTGTTTCATGTGAAAAGTGTGCATTAAATGAGATCGCGTTCTGCAAAATGCCTCAGTCGCAGAGCAAGGATAAGCAAGGAGCCGACTTCGACAATGCCTACGCCAAAGGGAGCAGCTGCCATCGTCGTCTCTTTGTGTGCATAGCCAAGGTGCCTAAACCCACTCTTGCTATATCTCTTTCGTCTAATTAGCTGTAAAATAGAAGCTTTGTCTCTTACGCTTTTAGAATATGCAAATCTTAGTTCTTTGCTCTCTTACTTTCACTCTCTTCATTTTGTCAAATTGAGTTTCTAACTTTTTAGTTCGCTGGACATTACGCACTACTCTGCGCTTGACAGGCTATTAAACTCTTCCTTTTTTTTTTTTTTTTTTGCTTTGCCCCTTCTCGCCCCGCTATACGACTGGACGAGCCTTGTGCTTGTCTTTGTCAGTCTCTTTGACTTTGACTTCAGCTTGTCTTGTGCTCTGCTCACTCCCATCACTTGCAGTTGCAGTTGCCAGGCATGTTTTTGTTGTTGTTGCTTTTTTGTTTTTTGCTTGCTGTTGTTGCGCTATTTATAGACGCGCTTCATTAGTTTTTGTTGGCTTTGCCTTTGCCTTTGCCTTTGCCTTTAGCTTTAGCTTTAGCTTTGCGTGTGTACTCTTTACTCTTTAGCTCAGCTGTCAGATGCGAACCTGACGCTGACTTTCAGCTTGATTTCCAGCTGCTGCCGCTTCTACCTTTATCTATTCTTCTTTAGAATGATGTTCATGCGTATATCTGTGTATTACTGTGTATGCATGTATGTGTATGTGTCTGTGTGCTAAGCAAATGGCGCAGTAACGCCCAGAGAGCTAATAGCTCCAATGCCTGAGAAAGCTGTGTTCTATGCTTGGAAGCAAGTTTATTCATATAGATACATACATATGTATACATATACATACATACAATATATATGGATATCTTCATCTGAATACATTCATTGTTCACTCACTGTGAATATGTGAGTGTATTTGTTTAATGCCAGATTTGGGCTCTGGAATATTATTATTTTTAGCTTGATGTAGATTAGATACTTGGCATAGACATACTTTTATAGAGATGTCGGCGGGACATAATCAAATTTGTCTTTAGTTGTTGTTGAAATGCAAACAAAGCTTTGCCAGTTAACTGTTGTTCATGCAGGCGATGAAAGTCGTTGGCTTAGAATAATTACCTTGATAAATCGTGCGCAATATGATTCTTGAGCTAGACTGGGTAATTACACAGGTCAACATGATTTAGTAACTAATAATTCGCTAAAGATCTATGACTTGCCTTGTTCGCAATTTGCTTCGAAAACTAGAATAATGCTACGTCAGTTTTTTTACACATATAAATGATCAAATTTGATATATTGTACAATTAGGTATTTTATTCTTCTATAATAATATTCACCCATTGAAATTTAAAAGAAAATTTGCCTTTGTCGTCAAGATATTGTCTGTTTTACTGTTTACTTTAATATAGTGGAAAAGCAAATAACGGATCTAAAACGCATTTTTAGTGCATATAATTTAGAGGTTAACATATTTGTATAACCTACATAGTTTGATAAGACTCTTTTAGTCTTAGACAGGAAATTAACAGGTCAGAAAAGGTCGCCAAAGTAGACTCGTCTGGTCTGTTTATCAGAATTTTATGATATTCAGTTAGACTTTGTTCTTCCAGCTTTCATGCAGGAGACTGACGATTTGACAATTGGCAATAAAATAAGCCAAAATATCGTAATGCATTGGTTTGCAGTTAGAAATTACATATCGATACTTATATCGAGTCCTCCTGCTAGAAAGTGCAATTTCATTCTGTCAAGAAGCAATCGATACTTGAGAGCTTCCGGCCACTTTTTCGACACTCTGAGAGGAGAGAAAAAGGAAGTCTGCATCACGCGAATTAACCATGTCTTTGTCAAAAGAAATTACATATAATAGCCATAGCTGGGAGGATTCGAATTTTCCAATCCTTTGCCTGTCGTGCTTGGGTGAAAATCCGTACGTGCGCATGATTAAGGAGCGCTACGGCAAGAAGTGCAACATTTGCACTCGCCCCTTCACCATTTACCGCTGGTGTCCGGGCATGCGGATGCGTTTCAAGAAGACGGAAATATGCCAAACGTGCGCACGCGTGAAGAACGTGTGCCAGACGTGCGTGCTGGATCTGGTGCACGGGCTGCCCACGCAGGTGCGCGATGCGGCCATCATGAGCGCCAGCATCGATGCGCAGGCGGGCCAAGGCAACGGGCATGTTATGCGGATTGCCAATGAAACGCTGACCAAATTGACGCGCATCGCGCCCTACTACACGCGCAACAGGCCGCGCATCTGCTCGTTTTGGATGCGGGGCGCGTGCACGCGCGCTGAGGACTGCCCCTATCGCCACGAGAAGCCGAACGAACCGGATGACCCGCTCAACGGTCAGAACATCAGGGACCGCTATCATGGCGAGAACGATCCCGTCGCTGAGAAGATGCTGCGTCGCGTCGGTCTAATGCCCAAGCTGGAGTTGCCAATGGATAAGACCATTTCCACCCTCTACGTGGGCAACCTGTCCGAGCAGACCACTGAGATGGAGCTGCGCAATGCCTTCTATCCGTACGGCGAGATCCGCTCCGTCACGCTGGTGGCGCGCTATAACTACGCCTTTGTCCAATACATAAACCGCAGCGACGCCGAACTGGCCGCCGAGCAGACCTTTAGCAAGCTGTTGCTGAAGGGCCGCAAGCTCATCATCAACTGGGCGCGCACGCAGGGGAAGCCCATCCCGTTTAACCCCAACAATCGACGCCCGACGGAGCCCAACAATATCGACAAGGGCAACATGCCGCCCGTCTTGAAAATGCACGAGTTGCAACCAAACCTAATTCCGACCAATGTCTATAGGCATTTCGAGCAGAGATAAATCTCGCTGCCAATCTAAAACAGTTAGCACATTTGTTAATGCACCGAGAGAAAGCCCAGTAAATATGAACTAAATAAATTAACAACAAATCAATTTGATTTCAATCTTGACTCGCAATCTTCAACTGATTCGACTTAGGTTTATTATTTATAGTACAATAGCACCATAGAGAGTTGCTAGACAAATTAGGCATCTAATATTTGCTTGTTCTGTTGTTGATATCAAATTGATAAATGGAATTTGTTGATACATTTCTGGGGGCTAAGAACTATAAGTATAAAGAGCTAACAGCTGTGCATGCGCTGCAGGCATTCAAATATTGAGGCAGTAAAAGCTGCGGTGCTTGAAAAAGCTTCATAATACATATATGTATGTATTGGTGTGAGATTATGACGTTGTGTTAGTTACTATGCTCTGATTGCCTGCTGTATTGGTGTTGGAGTGAAGCTAAAAGCTCATAATATGCGAATGAGTTTGCATTTATTTGACAGTTAAGGAACGCATTGTCATTAAGAGAGAGAGAGAGGGAGACAACTATAGCTGTTGCTGAACGTAGTTGTCCCGTTTGTGCTTGAGTGGGAGCATAGGGTTGCAGTGATTTCGATAATCAAAAAGATTGCAAGCTGAAATAATTAGCCAGAAAAAGAAATTCGCTCTGGATTGTTGGATGAGAGAAAACAAACCAATACGACAAACCAATAGCAGATCAAAAGCTAATAGCTTGCTTAGCTTAGATAGGCAAAAACATATACATATATGTATGTATGTGTGCCAAATATGTGCGTAGAGCAGCTACAGCTCTGGCTTACAGTTAGGTACGGGTATCTTCTAGTCGCTCACTTTCGTTAGCATATTTTCTGTTTGGCTGTAAAGTGAAGTTTGGACAAATTGGGTTCATCAATCAAGTTGGGTATCTTCAAATTTCTACATTATTTCGCAAGCACAAAAGGAAAAGCAAATTGAATACTTTCTTGCTTTTGATATGCAAATGAGCGACTGTGTCTGCGACTGCGACTGCGACTGCGACTGGGCCTTGACTCCGACCAAGATTGCCCCATTTTGGGGTATTCCCCCTCGCGCTCTGCTCACACTCAATCTGCACGCGACTGCGCACAGAGCGGAAGTACATTAAATGTGCTTACAGTCGCATATTTTTGAAAGCTATGCTAAAGAGTTTATGAGCTCCCGTCCTCCCCGTCGCAGCATCGCATCATCGCACCACTGCACCACCGCTTTGGTCACGCATAATGCGGCAGCCGGCATCCATTTCCGTTTGCTGGAAAAACCCAGTGGAAAATCTCTGGCAAATGGCCGGCACTTCGCCCAGCGGAAGTTTCGGCAATCTGCCAGTAATATCCTGCATCCTGGCTCACGCCAGACAAATTGTGCTCCAAACAAATAGGAGCCCAATAGGAGCGCAGTCCAATCAATGAGAATCCAATAAGAATGTGTGTGTGTGTGTGTGCCCAGTAGAAGATTGCCATTTAGATTGGCTGCCGGGAAATGGGAAAACAAATAACGTTGAGATGTAAAATTGTTTGCTTTTAATCAAAGAAAATAGTTGAGACTTTGCTAATTGCAACTAATATTACTGTACGTGCGACTAGCCTCCAATGGGATTTGATATGCTACTTATCAGTAAATTATATAGCTTCAAGCCGACTGTCCAACTTACCTCAATTATGGTAATTATCTAGTAAATACACACTCGAACCCAATCCTTCAGTTAAGAGAAGCAAGCGCATGATCACGCAAGCTTAGCCCTCACCCAACTGACTGTCGATCCATTCAATTGGAACCCCTATACCATTATTCATTATAATTGTTATCTGTTGAGCCAACGACACATGGAACGGAAGTTGCTGCTCTTCCAATCACGTTCATTTCTGCTTACTCGTCCGAATCTGTTGTTAACTTTAAGAGCTGCAGCAGCCGAGCGATAGCTGAAGAGGTTAATTTTGCTCAGTGTATCCAATTGGCAGAACGCCAATTCATATATAAGATAGATCATCCTTGCATAACCTTTCCACACTTGGAGTTTTTTATTCATAGGTGGCATATCAAATATGTAGACTCTCGTGTATATAGTAGTATCTAGTAGTATCTAGTATAATTCATTTTCTTTATGCAGTTCTATGTTGTTTCTCGTTGTCTTTCTCCTATTCCTTACTTGGGTTTCTTTTCTATTCTTTCACTTTCTGTCGCTTTTGTCTCTTCCTCGCTTTTCCTCATTGCTCTTTGTTATCTCTCGCTTTCTCTATGCCATTCTGGCTATTTCTATTTTCTTTTAACTCTGGCTTGATATCCTTTTTGTCTTGTAGTCTATTTCTCTGTCTCTCTCCCTCTTTCTCTCTCTCTCACGATCTCTCCCTCTTTCTCTCTCTCTCCCTCTTTCTCTCTCTCTCTCTCTCTCCCTCTTTCTCTCTCTCTCTCCCTTTCTCTCTCTCTCTCTCTCTCTCTCTCTCTCTCTATATCTCCCCCCCCCTCTCTCTCTCTCTCTCTCTCTCTCTGATCTTTTCATTATTCTCCTACACTTACACAGACTTTCCTATTTTCTTTCTCTCTCTGCCTCCCCCTCTCTTTCTGTTTGCCTCTATCTCCCATTCTGCATCTCTCTTTTTCCTTAGCTCTCCTTTATTTTCCAGATCTCTTTCGCTTACTCTCCATCTCTCTTTGTCCCGCATCTCTTGTTCGCTTTCTCATAAGCCAGTTTACAGGGTACTCGCTAGTCATGCCTTAACAGTCTTCCACTTGCTTAGTGAAGCAGTGAAGTGGGCAGCGATCACGACTAACGCTCTGATCGCAGTCACAGATAACATTAGTCACAACATTAGTCACTGTTTTTAAAATAAATTGTGTGATCATTGGATGATCGATGCTAAAAACGTGTCTATCCACACCTGGGCCCGTTTCCGTGTACCGCTAATAGTGATGCACTCGTTTCATTAAGCGGAGACCTAACCGTAATTCCGTGTGTGCCTGAGCTAGAAGCACTTCCATCAAAGAGTTTTATAGACTAACAACAAAACTGTCATGCAACAGTGTCTTCGACTTTAATAATCAGTTGAACAACTCGGTATACCCTGTTTGGAAATGCGAACGAACGGGTATGCCACGTTGAAGTATACAAAGTTAAAGCAAATATATAGTATATACATGCCCTAACTTTAGGAAATGGCATAAACATGTATGTATATCTATATGCGAGAACCTTTAATAGAAACATCGAAATACAGAGTATCTAGCTAGTCGGCGACATTTTCCATATATTGTTTATCGTGTGCATATTGCGATTTACAGTTTTAGATTGTTTCTGCTTCTGGTTGGTGTTTCTGCTGCTGTGTTCTTAGTTTGCATGCGCCGTTGTTTGTGCCCTGGAAAATCGGAAAACGCTGGAAAAACGTTTCACTTGTTGCTCTATTAACTTGGCTCGCACAGCTCAGCTAATGGCCAATAATTTCAGTCATGGCACAAGCACGTTCCGCCTGCTACGCGTCGCAACCGGAAATGCTGTTGAACACACACACACACACACATATATATATATATATATATATATATTATACTACCACAATCCAATGGAATTAAATAACCAAGAATCAGCTCAAAGTTTTCAGAAGTCTTTTCCGCTTGACCAGCTCTGAAACTGAATCGTCTAAGGCGAAATGCAATCAGACCAAAGAAATTTGATTCAGCTTAGATCAACATATTACTCTCTCTCTTAAACACCAGTTAGACAATAAATTACTGGGCGCGTGGGCGTGACCCTCCTCAATTAGTCGAAAGGTGTCGCTCGTTCTCGCTCTAGTAAAGCTTGCTGCAAAAGTGAAAGTCGACCCAAAAAAAAAAAAAAAGTCGTTTCACTGGGTTCGCTGCGAAATCGAAATAGTCATCGATTGCACACACACACACACACACACGCACCGCACTGCTAGCCTGTGTGGGTGTGTGTTGATATCGAATTTGATGATGAAATTGATTTCCATTATAGATTCTGACCTTAGCCAATGGCCATGCGGTTGCTTGAATCAAAGGGTGCGCTTAACGAGGGTATTCCTATTTCTGTGAATTTCTTACCCTATTATAGGGTATTGTGGTGTGACTGTACTAGAAAAGTTGTATTCATATCATATGGTTGTCCTTGGTAGCTAACTCGTTAGATGAGTTGGTATCATAAATTGATTAAGTTGTAACACATGAAATATTTCTTGAAATACAAATATAAATACTATATTTGATTTTATTTAAAAGATATTGACATTCAGGGGGTCAACTAGCCTGCAAAAAGTACAGAGAATTATTCAAATAATATCACCAACTCGATGGGGGTATTTTATACTTTATACTTTAAGTTTCTTTAATTATAATCTCGTTTCTTCTCTTCAACTCTCTTCCTTTCTACCATATTAAATATTTGTTAATGAAATCATGATCAAAATTCTCAACGTTATTACTTCTATTATTCACCCTAATAATAGGCATTTGATCAATGGAGGTTACTATAGTATATAACTATGTAATATTGCAGAAATCTCTTGATACTAGACTATTTAACCATATAATATTCTCGAAATCTCTTGACAAATTTGTTTTTGCTCTTTGAAATGCCTTAGACTTGTATATACATATATCAAAAAAGGTATATTCAATTATCTTTACAACAACTGCTGCTCTATAAAATACTTGTATATATCAACATCTCTCAGCTCTATATCTAGGTAGCGTATTACATGTTCGGTCCTCTCTTGTTTTCCCCTTTTATCTTCATGGCTCAACTTGGCTTTCAGTCGAACATACGTACGTACATATATTTACAAATATATACATATGTATATGCATCATTGTTTTATCTGCCACGCCCACATCTGAGGCTGCGCTGATAATTCATGGAAACAATATGCAAACACACACAAAAACGACAACCCAAAAAACAAAACAAAAACAACAAGAAAACAATTAAATTGAAGAAGGTGACGCACTCGCTCACCATTCAAATTATCGCTGTGATACACTGGGGGAAATTCGGGGGGATAACCAGTTTCGTAATGTGCAGGGTATGCGCAATTCGTTCAACTTGCATTTTGTACTCACGATTTCGCTCGAAGAGTTACGTAATATTCCTATGTCAGCAGTTTTATTTAAAACGACTATTTATCACACATAATACGTGAAAAGACATTTCATCAGGCCGAGAGATACGTTCTTAACTTTTTCTTCTTGCCACAGACCTCATGTTCGTGTCTGTGCCGTTCTCAATGAAACTCGGACACGTAAGATGCTCACGTACACTGACTACAGTAGTACAAAGAAACAATCATATCTGATTATATTTATTTACTTAATTATTCAAAAAGTTTTTATCGAAATGGGTAATACATATATCATATTAATTGCAAGAAAAAAAGCAAAAGAAAAAAATCTCTTTATACGCTGATCAGCATACTATATATATACATACATATATGTGTAAAAAAATTAAATTAAATTTTCTATCTAACGATAACAAATTTGATTATATCGAAAAGAGAAGTATAGCTCAATATAATATATAAATACAATATAATACAAGTTGAAAATCGTATAACACACTAAAACGATATAATCGATATTAATTTAAGTTACTTAGGTCTAAAACTGATATTAATCAAATTTAATCGATATTTATCTACGTATTATGTGTAAAGCTTAAATAATTTTAGACGTTTTTGCATGCATAACAAAATAGCTGAACATCTCTCTGAAGTCCCTCATTATGTAGCCACAGATATTCAACAGTTGTAACTAATTTCTCTCAGTGCATTGCTGCAGCTGATATCGTGCTTAAACTCCTGCAACGTCGATCGATGCAGCAGCAGCAGCAGCAGAGCCGCTCTCGGTGACATATGAGCATTAAAAACGGGATGACTCAAATCGTTGGCATGCTAGGGCAGCGACGTCGACGTCGCGCAGCTCATGCGTTGTTAGTTTTGCTTCTCGGAATTGTACCTGCCTCAGCGATCGATCGGATGTCCCAAGCCTTTCAAACGTTTCTTTCTCTTCGGCTCGCTCAATTTTGGCTTCGGGTCTGCAGCCGACCTACCCACCCCAACCCGACGCCCTGCCTAGCAACCAATAGCAATGCAGTTCAATAAAGTTCGTTAGCATGGCACGACTCGGCTCGCCAGCAGAGGCTAGTCATCAAAGTAGCGTCGCGATGTCGATGTCGACGTCGACGTCGATGTCGGCAGCGGCAGCAACGTTAACAGCTTGGAGAGTTTGCTGCTATCAGCAGTTGCCTTTGTGTTGCTGCTGTTGTAGCTGTTGTTGTTCCCTTTGTGTGTTGTTATTGTTTTCTGTGGTTCTGTGCTGTGCGCGCTTCGCTCGTTCAATTCGCTGCGAAGAGCGCGCGCGCTGCTTTTTTCCGTTTCAGTAATGAAAGAAACTTTGAAAGCGTCGTGTCGCGAAATTCAGTGTCGCCGCAGAGCCAACTGCATACGATACCGTTATATATAGTACCGTTACGCATATTGATATATACGTATACATATATAATACATATACCGCTGTGTCCTTTTTGTTTTTGTTTTGTGCTGTGCGTGGTAAGAGCTTAGCAGAATGGTGCATCTCTATCAGCGTCGACGCAATCGCGAACAGGTGGGTGGCGTCAGCGATTAGATCACACACCTTTGTGCTGCCATTACTATACATGTGTAATAAATACGCCAAGTAGCGAATCGAATCGAATTAGCCGTCGCCGCCAACGTGTAACGCATGCCAAGTATCTAATTAGCAAGCAAGCAGCAGAAGCAGAAGCAGAAGCAGCAGCAGCAGCAGCAGCAGCAGCTCGAACGCATGAATGAACACAGCCGAGAAGAGAAGCGAGAGAGCAATACAAATAGAAATAGAAGCCGGGAAAGGGAACAAAAAAGGGAACGGGAGCGGGAATAGGAATTGGAATGGGAATGGGAATGGGAAGTGGAAGTGATGACAGTGGCGCAATTGAAACTAGAGCGGGCTGACGGCGGCGGACATCGGGGGACAGTGGGACAGAGCACATTTTGAAACCTTGATAGAGTGAACAAGCTTCGAAATTCGGTTTGCTTTGCCACTCGAATTCCGAGAATTGTTTGCCCATTGAAGTGAACTAACAAATATCCAATTGGAATCACATTAGCATACAAGCCTTTTCTTTTTTTACCCCACAATTCGTTCTCATTTGGGGTACTCGAGGCGATTCGCAGAAACCTATGCGGTTTTTGCGCATATGATATTTTCAGAAAATCTAGACAGCTGCCCATTAGGTTTTTTCTTCCACTCTTATTTACCTTTGCGCTCTCCATGTGTATGTAGTCTAGGTAAATGTATGTACGTGTGTATGTATCTCTGTATGTACATACATATACCTGTGCTCAAGTGCTATAAAAGCTTATCGCTTGCTTGTTCTATAAGTCCAAATTTACACATACCTATGTATCTATGTGTCTATGTGTGTGGTATGGGCAATACCCGTGATTGATAAGTAATGAGCCATAGAATTGAGTGTGTGCTAAGATTAAGCAGAATCAATAAACGGGAAGCAAGCTAACGCATACGAAACTCTATCAATAACAGTTATCTTTTACTCGGAAACAGGGAATAATTCAGATAAATCTACATACAGACATACATACATACATACATACATACATGTCTATAATATGTGCTGCGACTCTCAATTCTTTCCTCGTAAATCCACTTTTCTTCCTCTTCTTCATTTTCATTGATAACTGATACTACTTTGATAGCGCATGAGCAAAGTCTTGTCATAAATGCAGTTCATAAATTTTTAGTATAGAATATGTATGTGTATGTATGTATATATACAATATACATATACACATGTATGTATGTTTGCCAATATTTCCGGATTTATTTCATCACAATGGGCAGGCGATGTTACGCACAAGTCTATTTATAGAGCAGATCAAGGCTAAAATTATGACCACATTAAGTGTAATCTCATCAGGATAAGGAGTCAGGTAGATATAGTCCTCAATGCATGCTGTAGAAGCTAGAGACTTGAAATTTGCAATGTATTAATATTCGTTTAATTTTCCGATAGTATTTCCTTTTATAATATCGATAAAAATCGATAATCAACCTGATCCCTTTCTCCTTTATATTAAAATATTACTTCATAGTCGAGCATTCCCCAAACAGCGCACTTTTACTAGTTTGCAAATCTCTGATTGGAATTGACAGCCAATTGCGATTTCTCTAGGGCAATGAACATCAACATCTGTATGAAACTTTGGAGCTCAGACATTATCGCAGCTCCATTGAACTCTTTGAACGGCTTCACAATGACGAATATAGCTAGCCAACTAGGCAACATATGTTTGTTGTGGGGCTTTTGGCTATCTGCAAGCATATCGGCTAAAGACTCATTAGGCAAATTTGTTTTTAATGTTAATTGTGAATAATGGCATCATTTCTCAGCCAGAGTCATCAATCAGTCAATCATCCAAAGCTGTTCACTGGGAAAGTAATGTCGCCATTAACGTCAATTGGAGACTGTCTAAAATCAATTAGTGATATTTAATGTGAATGTCTCAATTAATTGAAGTAAATTGTGTCGACTAATGCTGGGCAAAGATGATGAATTACTGACTGAATTACTATTTAATAGTTCTATATCTCATATATAGATATATCTATTAATGGAAATTTGCAATTGCTTAGCTCAGAAATCGAATTTTCTGGCTGATCTATGAAACAATAACTGCTAACGGCTAACTGACTAAAATGACATTTACCTCTTTGAACTATGTACTTAAATATCTTTGGTGATATCCAGTTTACAAGTTCAAATTGAATGAGCAAGGAAACTATAGTCGGGAATGGAAATAGCCCGACTGAACCCCTAATTTAGTGAAATTTGTAGCAGATATTCAAAGTATAACAAAAATTTAAATTGTATAAAATAAACCTAAAGCTAAATACAAAAGTTGGAGATTATAGCTCCAAATGCGTTCGAGATGAAATTTGAATTTCGATTGAATTTTCGATTGATAACAATTAACCGGGATTAGTAATCGATTTTTTGTAAAACAGACGCGATCCGCGCCTGTGAGAGGTTAAATTTTGACCAAGAATATTATACTTCTTGGGACCGGCCAAGCCTTCTGTCTCTTAGATTCATTTAAACAAAGTATTATATCCTAATTTCTCATTGTCAATGGATTCAAATGAGAAAAGTTCGGCGGAAATTTGAGCTTCACAGAAAAGAATCTTTATGAGTATAAGATTTGTTATTGATATAAGTGAAATTAAAAAGAAATATATATATAAATATAATGAGAACTCCTTCATATCTACATATAGATATCTATATATACATATTCAACAGAATCTGATACCAGCGCTAAATTAAAGTCCGAATTTATGAACCTATGTATTCTGAATGGATCTCTCAAAGCATACAAGACTTAAATCTAATTTCTAAATGTATTCTTAATAAACATTAAATTAGTTTTCTCATACATCTATATAAACACACACATACATAAATATATGCAGCATCTATTTATATAGCTAAAGACCGAATCTGTTAGTATTCCCTCAAAGCTTACAAAGTCGACAATTCCAATACTCTATTCTCTATTATAAGTGTTTTTTTCGCCGTACTCAACTCTCTATTAAAAAGTCTTTGTCTCTTAAAGGTTTCTCTTACACATACATCGATCGATTCATATTTACATATACTACGCACAATCATACATACGTGAGATTTCAGTGCTTAATTGTCGAAATCTGTTTCACAGGCTATCAAACAATTCATTGATCTCTGCAACAATTTAAGCATCAACTGCAACAATACAGCCGCAGCAGCAGCAACAACAGCAACAACAGCAACAGCTTCAGCAGCAGCAGCAGCAGCCGCTGCCAACTCCAATCGCTCCTCGAATGCCAGCACATCAAATTTTCATGTCAGCATCAATACACAGCAGCCAACGACAACAGCAGCACCAGCAGCAGCAACAACAACAACAGCAGCAGCAGCAGCAGCAACAACAATACAGACATCATCATCAGCATTACCATCATCATCATCAACAGCAGCAGCATCATCGTCGTCGTCGTCGTCGTCATTGCCCATTAGGCGTCACATTTCGCACACGACAGCCGTCAAGTTTCTGTATGCCCGTAAATTTGATATACCACGAGCCGTATCTCTGTACGAGCAGCACGAGCAGATACGCCAGCGGGAATACCTGTACAACATTGATGCCAATGCGGAGCCGTTGCGCTCCGAGCTGCAGACGGGCAAATTCACAATATTGGTAAGCAGCAAAGACTAACTAGACTAGAGGTTACTCACTAATTCACTCTCTTTCTCTCTCTCTCTCTCTCTCTTTCTCTCTCTCTCTCTCTCTTTCTCTCTCTCTCTCTCTCTGTGCTTAGCCCGCCCGCACGTCGAGTGGCGCGGCCATTGCGCTCTTCACAGCCAATCGGCACAGCCCGTTGAATGCCTCGCATACGACCACATTACAGGGTATCGTCTATCAGCTGGACTGTGCGCTGCAGGACACGGAAACGCAGCGCGCGGGACTTGTTTTCATCTACGACATGAGCGGCTCCAAATACTCGAATTTCGATTATGATCTATCCCAGAAGATTCTCACGTTGCTCAAGGTGAGTTTTGCTTCGTTTTCGTTGCATACTTTGCGGCTGCACTGGAAAATCCCCTGCGCCGGAGCGAATGTGGCTTTGTTTGCCTCGGCTCGACACAGTTTTTGGCGCTCGTCAATGTGGGTCAGTGGGGCGAAATGTGCCTTAGGTTGTTAGATATACATATACATATATAATTCATATGTCTATTGATGTCAAAGTTTCATTTGAGGCATTTTGTGCCAAGCTAACTGAACTGGGTCCAGCTCACAAAAGTTAAGTAGAAAATTTGCTGTTATTTCTCTTACATCAGATGGAAATCGAGCTGGAGTTGGAGAGCGCAAAAAGTTTGCTTTTGTGTGTTCCATTGTTGCTACAATTCCAGTTGCCAACTGCTCCAGGTATTCCGTTGCTTTGCTGGCGGAGCTAACAAAAGAATAGCTCGGAAATCCTTTTTGCTTTCTTGCCACGCAACATACGCAGCGGAAGTAGTCGAGCCTCATAATCAGCGTAACAACAATGTCAGCTCGACATTTATATGGCAAAGTGTATATATCATAAGCAAACACACATACATACATATTTATATACATATATATATATATATATATATATATATATATATATATATATATATATGTATATTGGACAACAATGTGTCGGTCATAGCGTTGCCTTTTGTGCGCCTACGCCAAATGCTGGAATCCGCAAATAAGACGTCACATTCTTTCTTGTAACGTAGCTGAGGGAGCAGCTAAGGGGGCAGAGGCAGGGGTAGGGAGTGAGGGTAGGGCAGGCATGGCAGGGCAGCTGCTGTGGCTAAGCTACAACAACAAAATCAGCAACAACAACAGGTAGCTCGTAATGCAGCACGTTTGCCTGTTTTCCATTTCATTCAGCTTTATTCGCTATTTGCATATACGAGGCTGAGCTGAGCCAGCTATGACAAAGACAGCACACACACACACACACACACACGCACGCACACTCATAAACGATGTATGTAAAGTACAGATACGCTGTGCGCGTTTTAGTGGCACTTCAACTTTAGAGAATTCGCGGGATTATTATGCAGACAATGGGATAGAGACAAAACGGACGTAGATAAAAAGATATATACACACACATGTAAATATACATGTAAATGTGACAAAAATATGTAGCTTAACATATGCCAAAATTAAGTACCCAAACTAAAGTGCTACAAATGCCGGCTGGTTGTCAATCAAGGCGTCAGCTCCAGCCAGGAGCAGGTGAATGAATTCAGGATAAAATATGAAAAAAAAAAAAAAAAAAACAGAAAATAAAAATAAAAATAATGTACATGTCTGCATAAAATCTCTTGTATATGCCAGCATCCGACAAATGTTAAAAAAAAGTAAAACGAAAAACACAAATAACACAAAATAAAAAGCTCAGCAATCAAATAATTTGCGTGGGCAACAAACAGCGGCGCGTTGTCGCGACGGCAGCAGCAGCAGCGACAGCGGCAGCGGCTGAGAGAGCCCAAACAAACTGAGACAACGCTTTGCTCTCCCGCAAAGGTGCGTGCTTGAGCTGAGTGTGCTTGCATGAGAGAGCGCGTGCGAGAGAGACAGGGCGACCGTTTGGAAGGTAAAGCAATGCGTGTGAAATGTGCATTGTTGCCGTGCTATTCATTAGTAGCCACTGCACAGTGAGGCCAAAACACAAAGGAGAAGCAGAAGAGCCAAAAAGAATGTGAAATGTATTTATTCCAAAGTTGTTGACAATTACATAGTATATTTTAAATATTATATTATATTAAATAGTATGATAATTATATATACATATATGTATATAGCCACTGCACAGTGAGACAAAAACAGGAAAAGAAGAACAAGAAAAAAAAGCCATGAAAAATGTTAAATAAGTGTGTGCTGGTCAAAGTTTTCATTTATATTTATACTATTGTTTATCTTAACTTAAATCAAATGCGGACCACTGTACTTATGGCTTAGAGCTAACCTCTTTGTCTAGCGCACACTCATCGTACAACTTTGTATCAGTGGCGTATGCGCCACACTTGCCGTCTCTCATATTACGCATACGCAGCGTGTGGCTCGAATTTATGGGCATGTGGTCAATGCTAAGTAAAAGCGCTTGTGTATGCAATAAACTAAAGACAAATATCATTATAAATATGTGTGTGTGCGTGTGTGTTGATAGCTGGATACGCAAAGATTGCATGCTCATTGGAAAGCGATCGTGAAGAGCTTAATGCGTGGCACATTGCAACAGCTGCTAAACAGTAAGCATTCACACAGACACGCACACGCACACGCACACTCACGCACGCATAGTCGCATTGACACATTTTCACTCTCGTTTTTAGCGCGCCGCGCGGCCTCTCTCAGCAAAAGTTTTACTTGCGCATACTCACACACACACACACACCACACACACTCGCGCACTCCCACTCGCACTCGCACTCTCAGCTCGTCTCTCGGCGCTGCTCTCGTGGCGAACGCGCGCCGACGCTTGTGGCTATCTTTTGCTTGATTAACTAATTCAGTTGACGAGTTCTATTCGAACGTAATAGATTGATTATAAGCAACAGCAGCTGACGCCGCCGTCGCGTCGTAAGGCAAAGAAAGTTACGAAATTGACGAAAGAATAAAGTGAGCGCGTCGTGCCGGTTCGTCAACCACCGTTTCCGTTACGCCCTCTCACTCTTACGTATTTGTCGTTAACGACAATTGAAAGCGGCGCGCGTAGCTCGGTAGCAAAAGCTTTGTGTTTGTTTTCTTCTGTGTTGTTCGTGTTCAACTTTAATTTCTTAAACACAAACGAGATTACAAAAAAAAAAAAAAAAAAGAAAAGAAAAGAAAAGCTTCTGTGTACGTATATCTATGTATGTCTTTAGTTAGCTGCACTCAACTCAACTCAACTCAACTTAATTATCTACTATATAGAATTGATATTATTATTTTTAGGCTCTCACGCTTACATATATACATAGATATGCATGTACAATACATACAAACGTGTTGTGTTCATTCATTGCTCAGTTGGCTTAAATAAGCATATTGCGTCGATATTTTGTGTTATTTTTACAACGTGCTCTTTTGTTGCTGTTGTTTGTTGATGCTGTTGTTGCTTTTACTGTCTGACATTGACGCAAATGTTCAAGTTATATGTGCACGTCTACAAATGTACGTGTATATGTATATGTATATGTGTGTGTGTGTGAGCGTGTGATTTGCTTGTGAACTTAAAATGCAAATTCAAAGTCAACGCTATAATCTACCTCAAATTGCTGTATTACTTACATAAATACATACATATACACAATTGTATATGCATGTTTCTATGTGTACGTGTTCCATTCGGCTTAATTGAAACCAAACAATTTTGGCTTTTAATGCTTCCGCCTTGACAGTCATGAAGACATGTAGGCGTTAAAAGTTGCCTGCCAAGGCTAAAATTGCTGTACTCAATTTACATAAATCAAATTGGCCAAAGTTGTGGTCACACTGTTTCAAGATCATGTATGTGCAGCCCTTACAAACGGTTTTTGCTTCCGTTTCATTTCGCCATGCAGCTACATAGTATGCGCAGATTGTTGTTGCAGCCCTGGCGAATAACTACCCACAGAACAAATGAAAACAGCCCAGCGGGACAGCTGCATGAAATGCAACCGTGCAGCGTGCAAAAATAAGAAACGAGCAACGAAAACAACCCTCAGGTGGCGCGGCCTGTGTCGCAAGCAACCCTAGTCGAAAGCTGTTAGCGTTTTTTTTTTTTCGAGTAGGGTGGTGAGCAAAGCATTGGCAAAGCGTGCCACTGGGTTGCTTCGAACTCTCTCTCTCTCTCTTGGCTAGTGCTCTCTGGCAAACACACACACGCACACATACACACGTACTTTCGGTTTCGCGCTCTCGCTCTCGCTCTCGCTCTCGCACTCTTTCGCTCGCTCGCGTCACTTTCCTTTGCTGTTGTTGTTTGTTGACGGTGGTGGGAGAGCGCGCCTGCGTCAAGAACCAAACGTTGACGTTGGCGTCGCGTGTTGCCGTTATAATGTTAACCGCTGCCGCCAACAGCAGCACCAGCAGCAGCAGCAACGACGTCGACAGCGCCAGCAGCAGGCAAATAGACGTAGTTCAGCTCTCCACGGCGACGCGCAGGAAGCAAAAGCTGAGCGTTAAACAGTTAATGCATTCAATAAAAAGAAAAACAAGCTCAAATACGGTTCACTAGAAATGGCACTTGATATTTTTGTGTTCAACTGAATTCAAATATTTATATAAATCGAAGACGTTTGTGGTTCCGTTTTTTTTTCCAAAAGTATTTTTCTGTGACTGCAAAAAGTGAGCAACGGCCTAAAGAAAATTGTAAGCAAAAACGAAACGCATTTGTGTGCGTCCGTCACTCTGTCTCTGTGTCTCAGTGTCTCTGCCTCTGTCTGTGTGTGAGTGTGATTCTGTGTGTGTTAGTGTGTGCGTGTGTGTATCTATATGGTGCTGCAAGTGCCACGATTTGTTGCTTAAATATACGTTCCAAATCCAATAAGAGCTGCAACAACAACATTTGATAAGCGAGAAAAGTATCTACAAGTGCAAAAGGGAAGACAGACGCCTGCCCACCCACCCACACACACACACACTCTCTCTCTCTCTCTAGCTCTCGTGCGCCCCCTCCCCCATCGGCTGCTGTCTAACTGTAATTGTAACTGTGAGCAGCGTGTGCATCGTGAATTGTTTTGTTTTGTTTGTGTTTTTGTATTTTTTTTCCATTTTTTTTTTGTCTGCTACAATTTGCAAATGTTTTCTTTATTTTTTACATTATTTTGGATGCAGCAATTGTGTAACCGACAACAACAACAACAAACAAACGCATTATATAAATAATAAGAAAAAACAACAACAGCAACAATAAACAAATCTGAAAAACTAACAAATCTAATTGCCAATTGAAATTGTACAAAAATTGAATTTTGCCTCGTGCATTTCAGCTGCTCGGTCAACCCATTTAATTGTGTTAATATATTCTAAATCACACACACACATCAGATACAATAACAACAACAACAAAAGCGTGAATATATATATATATATAGATACATGTATATATGAATTATAATGTATATATATAGCTGCAATTAAACAGAGTGTCTAAAAGATAGGAAACACACGACAAAGCGAATACTCAGGTACCAAAAGCAGCAACATTCAGATTAAATACATTTATACACACATATATGTTATATATATATGCATATATATATTTTTTTATATATAGTTTCATTTATTGCGTTTAGATATTGTTAATTGATTTTTGATTGCATTTGCAAATCTTAAAGTCACTTTTAATTCGTTGCTTTTATAGCCATACCTTAGACATTTGTTTAACATGTTTTATCTATGTTCCATCTATTAAAATGGGAATCAAATAATTCTACTTTTATGACTTCTAGCCAATTTTTCTGATATCCTCTAAAGATCTCTGTTTGTTGAGTCAAAAATAATGTAATCGAACCAGATTTTTTCTTGACTTAATGGAGAGAGTGAGATGTATACAAATATACTATATATGTATGTATATAAGATGGTCTATAATGGAAATATGGAACACATAAAACTAGCTGAAAGCAGGTGCCAGCAATCGAGTTTTTTTTTTTCACATTTTTATCTTATTGAATGTCTTCAAAGACATTTCATTTGTTGTTAAATTAGAATAAGCAAGAAGTCGGGCCTGACCGACAGCTGAATACTCATTCACGGCCCCAATTGGTATATAAATATGTATATACATAGTCCGTTGACTCAGTCAAGACAAACTAATTAATCATTAAGTGATAAATTTAGATTAGTTGAGCTTAAAACTTGATAAAAACAAGTTGAATCATTAAAAGATGATATATATAAATTATATATGATAAATAAACATAAATAAAGAAAATGAAATGAAAATTTGTATATATAAATTTCAAAATTCAACTAAAATATATATATGCATATTATATACATTCCTGAATAATATGAGTTTAGAAATTAACTGATCTATTTCTGGTACATAGTTGCTATAGTAAAATTAAATCAAAATTTAAATGCCTCAAATTGAAAAACATTGTTGTAAATAGTTTTTTAATGAGCTTTTGTTGACTATTTTGAGAATATCTGAAAGGAAACATTTCTATACACGACAATATGATTTATAGAAATGCTTATAAAGCCTATTTAGATAGTATAAATTTTCATATGGCATGGTAAAAAATCGATTCTTTGCCTATAATGGATATTTGGCCAGTCGTCCTCTAATTGTTTTCTGGCTTTTATTGGTAGTTAGCCAAGGCAAGAGCAAAAGCAGCTGCCAGTTGGCCAAAGTATGACTATGATGAAACCAAATGGCTGCACATCAACGACAACTAAATGGCTAAAAGAAGCAGTTGAAGAAAGAGTCAATGAAATCACAGCTGTTTGCGCCTTGGCGCGTACATTTTGACGCTTTTGATTTATGTGTGTCCACACGTTGTGTGCTCTTGGCCATTCGCTTCGGTTGCTAACTCATACAGACACACACACACACGCACGCACACTCACATGTGGCTATGTGGGAGCATTGGTAAATGAACAGACCAACAATAGAACCAAATGATTCAGTTGAATCAAGCAAACTTAACTGAAATGGGCTAGACTTACTTTGAATTCTATTAAAAGTGCTCAACTAGAGACATGCCCTATAAAAAGACTGAGAATTGTTTGATTGATTTATTGACTGGAGGAGAAATGAATTCCTTTTAGTATAGTTACTACATACCCTGTACAAATATGTATATGAGCTTAATTAAATGCTAACTAAATGATTGACAGATTGAGGAGCTGGCGAGAGATGAATTCAGGAATGCATAGCTGGCACATAGCCTGTACAAATACATAGATGTGTATATGAGTTTAGGCAAATATTACTATATACTAAATAAATGATTGAGAGACTGATGTATTGTGATTTCCCAGTTCATTGATTAGCAAACTAATTTCTTCAAGAGTACTCAACTAGAAAATTAAGAGTGCTCAACAATCAATTAAGTGATTGATGGTCTGTTCAATTGCTTGACTGATTGCTTGATGGATTGATTTGCAGAGAATATCTACCACGAGTGCTTGCCCTGTATTCAAATTTAAATATATACGAAAGCTTTGTCTCTAAATGACAAAAACATTTAACGACTGAAGAACGGATTGATTGACTGATTGATTGGCATGAGCAGGAATTAGTTCAAGAGTACTGAGCTAGCACATATCCTTTGTAAATAGTTGAATTAATATGACTGATTGACGAAGTAAATGACTAGACTCTAGGAGCTTAACTAGCAAATACCCTGTACATAGACATATGTATGCAAAATAGTTTCTGCTAAATAGCAATCCGATTGAGTAATTGATTGACTGACGGCTGCTGTGTTTCATTCATAACTGGTTAGCCAAAGCTCTTTTGTGGCTCGCAAGCTAGGCGATGGCCAAAGCTTTAGTGAAATATGAGACACAATCAACTGAAATATGAGATACCTACGCGTGCTTTATCTAAGTTCAACAATTGAACTGATAAGCAGGATGTGCGTGCTTTGCATTCATAAGCAATTTGTAACATTCGTTTGCTTTTGTTTTCTTCAAAATAAAATGTAGTAGAGTTTGGAGCTTGGAATAGATCCAATGCGAGAACTTTAGTTCTCTTTAAATTTGGATTTGCTACACAAATTCACTGATTCATTTGGCCTTGACTCTAATTCTCTTTTCTAACTTACTCGGAAAACCACATAACATAATCTAGCATTAAAAAACAATAATAACAGAGAAATCAATTAAATGAATAAACAATTGTGTTGAGTGAATGATGAAGAAATTGCGATTTAGTATAGCTAGCCGAGCGCAATGGAACTGCAAATTCTGGGAATAATGTAAATAGCGGACCAAACGGGTTATATATTATATAAATATACAAATGTTCTGCATCAGAATCAATAAGCGAGTCGAACCAGCTCTGTGCGTCTAAATCTTTTAAGAACGTGCGGCAAACCCTTATTCAGACCTTATTAATGACTGAAATCGATACAAATCGATTAATATCGATATTGAACTTTGGTTTTTGGCCATAAGACTAACATCAAATATTATATAGACCTCCCTGAATGCACTGCTCCATGATGAATAGAGATATTTCCACGGGTCAGTTTCCCTCGGTGTGAACTATGAACTATGCCAGTTTCAGGGCATCTACTAGTCGGACACTCGCTAGCAGCACTCTAACTTGTTTATAATTTACATTTATATATATCTTGGCGTCAATTTGCCAATATCCGGCGTGCGCTAGCAAATTTTCATTTTGTATTCTTCGATTCGGCCGCTGTTCGCTCTCTCCATTTGCTCGTACTATCTGTCATATCTCCTCTATTTATCCATCTGGCTGTCTGGTCATCTGTCCGCTTCGCGTCGCGTCGCTGTTGCTGTTGCTGTTGCTGATTCGCTGCGTGTTGCGTTTGCCTTTTGGGGGGCCGACGAAACGCCGACGACAACAAAATTCGTTTCATGCCCAAAGCCGGCGACAAGCTTAAAACGCATTACCAATTTTGGCCATGGCTACATACATGCACACACAGATATTTGTAAATATATATTTAACATATATATATTTATATTTATATACATATGTATTCTGTATGTATTTTTTTGCCTGCTTCAAATTTTTTCTTTACAATTTCGTTTTATTTTATTTATTTTTATTTTTTTGTATTGTTTTTCGGTTTTCTACTTTTTCATATAGCACGCCCATGGGCCATTTGGCCAGCTCGTTGTTTTGGCCCATGTTTCGGGCCATTTACAATATTGACAGCATGCTAAAGCGACGATTGTCAGCTGAAAGCTGCAGAGGAATCCATAGCTTAGCTCCTGGCCAAGCGACAAATTCAAGCCTCAGTCTAGACATCAGCTTTGGAATATCCTGTAAAATGTCTCGCTGGTTGCGCGAGCGGGCATATGCGATGTAAGATAGTTAAAGGAAGAATGATCTCGCATCGATTTATCTAAAAGTTAAACATCGAGTTTAGTATATCTGATTGTGAATTTAGCTTTCGAGTTGATTTATAATAAAACTCATAAAGATTCAGTTAGCTCAATATATGTTTTATATATGCATACATATATATTTAATATGACTTGACTAATTTTGCGGGTATTACTTAATTTTCGATTCATTTCAATGCTGATAATATGCTTCTGCATAATAGACCACAAATTGAACTATACAGTTCATATATAATGCATTAAAGACAAAAAGAATGCGACGTTGCCAGACTTCAGTGCAGTATTAAATAGGCTGCACGTTGAACTGTGAGTCAAAACTTCGGAACAGATATGACATAACGAAATCTTTCTGCTAAAACTCTGTTAATCTGAGTATAGTAAAATATTTGAATTTTGGAATATTTCTAT
The DNA here is from genome assembly GCA_037075325.1 of Drosophila mayaguana. Lineage (NCBI taxonomy): Eukaryota > Metazoa > Arthropoda > Insecta > Diptera > Drosophilidae > Drosophila > Drosophila mayaguana. The sequence goes on along the minus strand of JBAMCG010000123.1, from coordinate 2,734,992 downwards.
TAATGATAAAATCATATAATATATATGCAAAATATAATTGAAATTCAGGATATAATGGTCTTTTTAAATGGCAGGCAGCGGGAGGCATGGCAGACGAGCTGAGTACGTCTGTCTTTATGTTTAAATGTGTCAATCTCAGAACCTATAAGAGAAAGAACCTCTATAAGAAATTCTGTATAATACACGCAATTCGAGGTTCTTTAAAAAAATGAACAACTTTTTGCACTTTAGGGTTATCGATCAAAAATCTTATTAAAAATGAAGTTATATCTGAAATTCTATCTCGTAAATCTTTAGAGCTAGAGTCGCCAATTTTTCTACATAGAATCATGTTTACTTTGTATAATAATCAATGTATTCAGTCTCTTAAACACTAAAAACCTTTAAAATATTGTTTATGCTACATATAAATATGTAATATAAATAAAAAATTCTGGTTAAGCTCTTCCAGTATTTACAAGATTGAACACAAACAAAATACCTTGAAATGGATTCATAGAAAAATTGTTCTGTTATTTATGCGACTCTAATTGGGAGTATTTGGATTTCTATATAAGTATATTCATATTTTCGCATTAATCGAAACTTGAGTTATTTGCGGCTAGCAGAGCGCGCTTTAATGGGAAAGAGCTGTTGCTGTTGTTGTTGTTGTTTTTGCTATTTCTAGTGGCCTTTGAGCACCTTCTGCTTGCCTCGGCGTGCCCCGTGCCAGTGTGGCAGCAACAATCATAAGTCGAGTCGCATGCCGGGGCACGTAATGAGCGAGCGATGTTGGGCATGGAGTGCATAACATGGCCACTTCAGCTTTGAGCCAATCTGTTGCCCCCTCTCTCCCACTCTCTCTCCGTCTGTCTCCATCTTTCTCCGTCGCTTGTCTGCACGGCGTGGGCGTGGGCGTGGGCGTACGCTCAAGGGTAAACTGTGGCTTCTCTTGGCTTTCTTTTTCAATTTCAATTGCAATTGGCCAACAGCTTCAGAAGTTGCGCTCGTGTGTGTGCGTGTGTGTGTGCGTGTGTGCCTATTATTTCAGGTTTATTTGCTGACATTGTTGTTGCTGTTTATTAGGGACAGGTGTGCCATTATGCCGCTCATTACAACAATATTTGTATCTTATTATGTGTTTAATTTTGTCTGATTATGCGCCCACACACAGGCACGCCCACACACACACACACGCACATATATATAAAAAGTTGATTTAATTATAATTATTGGCCTTGCGTTCGATTTGGATTTTCATAAATGGCCCGTAATAAGTTCGAATGTGTTAGGCTATATCTATATCTATATATAGCCCAAAATACTGGAAAGTCACTTTAGTGCGGATTGCGGACTCGTTTACTGACTTCCTAAGGGCCATAGTCAAAGCAGAAATGAACTGATTATGCATTTCGGAATATTTTCCCCCATGTTGCACTTACAGAATATAAGTTTCCAAAAGGGAATAAGGCTTAGGCTCTCTCTCTCTCTCTTTCGCTGTCTATCTATCTATCTCTCTCTGTCTCTCTTTCTCTAGTTCTATGTTTCGCTGTCTCACTCTCTCTCCCTTTCTATCTGTCTGTCTGTTTTTCTCCCTCCCGCTTTCTATCCGTCTGTCTCTTTCTCCCTCTCTCTCTCTCTGTCTCTCTCTCTGTCTCTCTCTCTCTCTCTCTGTCTCTCTGCATCACTCTCCCTTTCTGTCTCGCTCTCTCTCTCTCTCTCTCTCTCTCGCTTTCTCTGCTTCTCTTTCTGTCTCTCATTCTCTCTCTGTCTCTCGCTCTATATCATTCTCTCCCTCGCTTCCTCCGACTTCCTTCCCTACCTCTCTCTCTCGCTCTCTGTCTCAATCTCTGCAAATAGACTAAAGTGCGAAAGTTATTCCAGATTTTTCTCAGATTTTCTGGTAAATTCCGTCCATTCCGTGTATAGAAAGCAGAGCCATAGCACTTTGGGTGACCTTAAAGGTGAAGAACAACAATATACGCAGCTTTTACATAAAAATATATTATAAAACGTATATAAAATCAAAGCCGTAATGAATTCCGACATTCATTGTACGGCGCACGCAAGAAAAATACAAATAATACTAATAATGATAAATAATATTAATAATGGCAGCGAGGACTACAAATTATACAGAAATGCCGCAAGCACTTCCCTCCCCCCACTCTCCCTTTCTTTGGCTGTTGTTGTTGCTGCTGCTCTTGTTGTTGTTGCTGTTTTCTTTGATTCGTTACCAACAGGCAACGCGCATTTCTAGCATTTGTGTTGGCTTTTGCTGTTGTTATGCAAATTGGCTTCGATTTTACACGGTTTCCGTGTGGGTCAAACAGCTGCAACAGTTGTGACATTGAGAGCACGAGCCACACACACACACACACTCACACACTCACACTCCTGTTCCACTCGAACGCTTTTCTAGGCTAAAGAGCAGCGCGCGAGATTTGGCCAAATTTGTTGCCTACTTTAGCGCGCCAACTGCAGCTGCAACTGCAACTGCAGCTGGAAAGAGAAGCAGTCGGGAATGATCGACATCATAATGCTGGCTCAGACATCAACTTGATGCGCTCCAGTAGATGACAGTTTATCAATAGCGAAGATCAAGGGTGAGAACTGTAAAGCCTCTATCTAGCGAGGCTTTACAGTAGAGTCCGGCTATAGCGACACTCAAGGGACCGTCGTTATACCCGGAAGTTAGTCTGGGGACCGGAATTTTCGTCGTACGGACGCTATAAGCGGAGTCGCTATAACCAGATTCTACTGTACTTTATCCTGCTGCTGCAGATCTTGAATTGCATTTTGTTAGCAATATGCAGTGATCAAAATTTTAAAAGTCAATACGAAATTTATGGTATATATATATATACATATATATATATACATATATATATATACATATATATATACATTTATGCATATATATTATATAGGAGGTATATACATTGTTATCCTTATAATATAATAATACAGTTTAGCATAGCTACGGGAGCAAGGCCTAAAACTAAAATACCAATAGATCAAAATATTTATCTTCTTCCGTTCTCAGTCTCCTTATCTGTCTGTCTCTCTCAATCTCCCGCCCTTTCTCGCTCTGCCTCTCTCTCTATCTGTCTGTCTCTCATTTTTCGCTCTCTGTCTTGCGCCCACTTCTATCTATCTCTCTTTCTTGTTACCTCTCTTGCTTTCTCCCTCTTTTTCTCTCTCTCTCTTTTTCTCTCTCTCTCTCTCTCTCTACATTTGTCATTTTTTCTATCCATTGCTTTCTCTCTGCGTCTGTATTTCTCTTTTTTATCTCGCTCTCCCTCTCCTCCCTCTCTCCTTCTGTTCCTATCTCTCTCTTTCTCTACTTTTTATATTCTCTTTACACTCTTTTCCCACTCATCCAAAAGCATAAACATATCAAATAAGAGGAAAGTTGCAAGTTGCTGTTGCTCGAGCAACTGTTGTTGCTGTTGCTGTTGCTGTCTGCTGGCGATGATGCAATGCAAAGAAACCTCCGGGAAGCAGTCGTAAAACGCTGGAAATCATGCGTGGAATTCGAAATGTCAGTGGAAAGCTGAATGGCAGTAAAACAGAAGAATAGAAGAGCTGGAAACCTTTTTGCCGCTGCGCTTCGCTCAAATTACTGGCAATTAGCATTGAGAAATTCAAATTGCATTGCATTGAAATGGCCAACTACGAGAATAGAAATTGCGCTAGAATTTCTGCTGGCTGTTGGCCATGCTTGGCAGCGCCGTTCCGATAAGAATGCTTAATTTGAATTCACTTTTCAAATATGGGAAATGCAATCAAAATGCAATTACGCGATACGCAGGAAACCCGCCAACGGCCAGGCTGCACAGATATTTCAATTAAATTGAAAGTTGAATCTGTTTATGATGTTGCTGTTGTTGTTGCTGTTGCTGTTGCTGTTGCTGTTAATAAATGTTTCAATGCACTTGTTGTAGGTGTTTCAATTGCTGCTGCTGCTGCTGCTCCTGCTGCTGCTGACCTTAATATCTTTGCTGCTTGCGCTTTACCTATGCAACCGCAAATAAATACTATATAGCTGTGTATATGCAGCGAGAGAGAGAGAGAGAGAGAGAAAGTGAGAGTAAGTGTGTGAGAGAGAGAGAGAGATTTGCCAATAAACTACGTATAAATGGTGTTGACACGGATAAAAGCCAACGCAAACTGGAAATGGCTCGGTCAACTGAGCGTCATTTGGGGGCTGCTGGGCTAGCTGACACTGCTCTGCATACCCTGGAAAAGCAGCGCACGAGGTATAAGGGGCAGCAGCAGGCTTGATTAGCTAATACTCCTGGGTAGCTAGCCCAGTGAGTCGCTAGCGGCATTTAAGATGTCATTTATTAACAAAGCTGAGCAACCTGGGCATCTGCTGGTCGAGCATGCCCGGCCAGAGCACTTTTGCTTGTTTCCTTTATGTATTTGTGGCAATCGAGAAATGGCCGCAATGAGATTTCCAACTGGGTGAAGGCTGTGTCGCAGTAGACAGCAACAGCAGCAACAGCAGCAGCAAGAAAATAGTAGGAGCAGCAGCAGCAATTTCATTTAAAAATTGCTCGACTGGATGATTTTGCTTCAGTTAACATTACATTTAATTAAAGAGCAGAAAAAAGCCCGCACACACATTATACGCATTGCACGCGCCCACGCACAATGCGTGCGTCAAAGTCGCGCGAACGCCAACGCGTTGATAACTAACTAGGAAAAAAGCGAGATGAAAGAAGCAAAAGAAGAAGGAGAAGACGAATAATTGAAATTTACCTGTGCATATTCTATAATATATATATATATATATATATATGTACATGCGTCGTAATATGCTTCTGCATTTTATATTCATATATGTATACCTGTGCAGGTAAATTTAAATCGCTCGTTTCTTCTTCTGCTCAGGGCTATCCATATTCGAGTGACCCATCTGGCAACCCTACAACGTTGCCCATATTCGACAGGCCCATGTTTAAATCAATGCAAAATACAATTTTGTTGATGTTATCGATAATAATCACATTATGTGTTTCAATTGTTGATTTGTTGACATCACTCTTTGAATATGATATCTCTCAAATGGCCGCCTTGAGCCTCTACGGCGTATAGTGCCCGTCTCTGCCAGATGGGTCACTCGGATATGGAGAACCCTGTAAACGCAAATGAATTGCATAAACAATTCTTACGCACAAGTAGAGCAGAACTCTATATAATTAAAAAGAAATATATGAAATATATATATGACGATTTCTTTGCCAGATATCTGATTCAATTTCCATATAATTCAAATCAAAGTCTCAGCTGAAATTTATGTTTAGTAAGCTTAGCTCTTCGAAATTTTCTCACTCTCCTGTCATAGTACACAAAATTCAGAATTGAACAGGAAACGTTTCGTTTTCCAAATACACTCGTAAACTAGAGAGCAAACCCCAGAGTTTTCTACACCCGAAGCTGAAGAGAAAAGTCGACTGAAGAAACCAAATTCTTGATGGGCAAAACTCTAATTCCAATAATATCGCAGATTCAACTTCCAAGTAAGCTCTACTCTATACCCTTTTGAATGTCTTTGAGTCACAATCCATTATAAACTATGCAAACACTAGAAGGAAATCGATGAAAATCTTATATTACACAGCGGAAAACCTTTGGGTTTTCTTTTTCTCTCTAATAAAATCGGAGAAGAATTCTTTCGAATTGTAAAGGTAGATTTAATGAAATAGAATTGAGAACGTTGCAGTTGGGTATATGTATGTGTATGTATGTATGTATATATGTATATATGTATATGGTGTGTATATATTGATATATAGTGTGTATACCCTATACCATTCATTATTTAAGCGGGTGTATGCATGAATGTCGGCTAGAATGACCATTTTGTGTGCCGAAGCATACGCAGAGACACACGAGACAAAACTGTATTAATACAAATATTACAGACATATATATAAGCATATATATATATGTATATATTTATATATATATATGATATATAATTATATATAAAACTCTGCTAGCCCATTAAAATTCAATAATCGCGTCTGCCAAAGAGACAAAAACAAGGCGCAATATTTTTTATGGAATTAGTTGCAATTTCTTTGCTCACTTTCTGCCTCTCTCTCTCTCTCTCTCTCTCTTCGTCTCTTTTAGGGCGGCTATCCGGCACGGCTGAAGAAGGTGCTGATTGTGACGGCGCCGCTGTGGTTCAAGGCGCCATTCAAGATACTCCGCCTGTTTGTGCGCGAGAAGCTGCGCGAGCGGGTGTTCACTGTATCGGTGCCGCAGCTGAGCCTGCACGTGCCGCGCAAGGCGCTGCCTGTGCATCTTGGCGGCACGCTGGAAGTCGATCACGCCACATGGTTGCTGAATTGCCGCAAATCGATGACGAATCGTGAAGACGAACTGCTTGCCAATATTGTCGGTGTCGGCGTGGGCGTGGGCGTGGGCGTGGGCGTGGCACCCGCAACAGCAACAGCAACAACAGCAGCGCCAGCAACAGCGGCAAACACTTCGGCCGCAGCGTCGCCGTTAACGAACGGCAGCAGCAGCGTTGCCAGCGCCGTAGCAGCCACAATCATCAGCGCCGTGCATCAGTTGGCCGAAAGCAACACAACCGTTGTCACCGTCAGCGGGGAGCACGGCAGAACGGGCGGCGGCAGCGGCAGCAGCGAGGAATCGGAGCCCAACGAGAACATCACAATAAACGGACTGAGCCCCAGCCATCGGACAGCGGCGTCTGCGGGCACGGCAGGCTCGCTGCTCAAGCTAAATACGAGCGGCATTCAGCAGAGTAACGGGACTGCTGCAGGTAACAGTGCGCCAACAGCAGCAGCAGTAGCAGCAGCAGTAGCAACAGCAGGAGGAACAACTACAACGGCAGCCGCAGCAACGGCAGCTGACAGCGCTGTCAATGGCAGCGCCGCCGGCGTTGCCAGCAACGGCAGCGCGGCTGAATTCTGGTCGGAAAATCCGCCGAGCAGCGCCTCATCCGGCTTCAGCGACGATGACAGCCTGGCCGGGCAGGAGGGTGATCCGAAGACGATCGAACAGATCGTTCAAATGGTGCGCGAACGAGGACGCCAGGGCCTAATCAAGGAGTATACGGAAATTAGAAATCGGGCGCCCGAGGGCACCTTCCTGCATGCGCGGTAAGTCCCAAGTGAAACGGAATCCGAATCCGAATCCGAATCCGAATCCGATGATTTCCACGCTCATATCTCATTCATTTCTCCATTTTGAAGTATGCGCAACAATCTGACCAAAAACCGTTACACAGACGTCCTCTGCTACGACCACAGTCGCGTGGTGCTGGCGCACGAGGATGAGGACGACCTGTCCGATTACATCAATGCCAATTTCGTTGATGGCTACAAGCAGAAGAATGCCTATATTTCAACTCAAGGTAAGAGGCAGAACGAATCGATGCGGCCGCTCTGCTATGGCTTCCCAGTCCGATGGGGGCCCAGTATATGGCCACGCCCACAGCCACGCACAGCCCACTAATAGAATGTTTCGCTACGCAATTGTAGGTCCATTACCAAAGACATCCCAGGACTTTTGGCGCATGATCTGGGAGCAGCATTGCTTAGTTATAGTTATGACAACGCGCGTGATGGAGCGCGGGCGTGTTAAGTGCGGCCAATACTGGGAGCCGACTGAAGATAGTTCCTTGGACTTTGGCAATTACCATGTGCGAACCATTAGCGTCGAGAGCAATGAGGACTATACCGTTGCATCGCTAGAATTGAGAAACCTAAAGGTAAGTCGAGTTGACTGCAACTTTCTCACTCACTCGCTCACTCACTCTCTCTCTCTCTCTCTCTCTCTCTCTCTCTGTCTGTCTGTCTCTGCGTAGACTGACGAAATTCGCAATGTGTCACATTGGCAGTTCACCAGCTGGCCGGACTATGGCGTGCCCAGCTCTGCGATGGCGATGCTGAACTTCTTGCAGAAGGTGCGGGACAAGCAGGCGCAGCTGGTGCGCGCCCTCGGCGATACCTGGGCTGGTCATCCGCGCGGCCCGCCCATTGTGGTGCACTGCAGCGCTGGCATTGGACGCACCGGTTAGTAGCCAAAGCCATTTGATTCCATTCAAATTCAAGTTGCGTTCGCTAATTCGAATTGCCGTTAATCGCAGGCACCTTCATTACGCTGGACATCTGCATATCACGTCTGGAGGATGTGGGCACGGCGGACATACGCGGCACAGTGGAGAAGATCCGTTCGCAGCGCGCCTACTCCATACAAATGCCGGATCAATATGTGTTCTGCCATTTGGCGCTCATCGAGTACGCCTACTCGCGGGGCATGCTGCAGACGGTGGATCTGGCGGGATTCGACGAGCGGGAACAGGATTCCGAGTAGGGCTTTAACACACACACACACATACACACACACATATATACACACCTACACAATCCAAATTGCAGCCACAAGGAATACATATTGTATACAAATTACTTATATATTACGATCAGCTTTTTTTTTGGATAACTATTATTTCATAAATATATAATATTATATTATTATGTTTATTATTATTATTATTATAAATTGCAATTGTAATTTTGTATTAGCTGCTACATTAGACAAACGATCTATGTTTATTTTGTAATAATAATCTTTTTTTTTTTAACATACCTATTAAATACAATATATATATATAGAGAAAGAGAGAGAGAGAGAGAGAGAGGGAGAGCGAGATGATGTATATGAAAAAGATAGAGCAAGAGCGAGCGCGAGAGCGAATGATGCGAGCTCATTGATAATTGTAAAGTTGAGACTATTTCTGTATGTTTCTGATTATTATATTATATTATTTAAAATTGAATGTGGAATGTGAAGTGTGAACATGAAATTGAAAATGAAAATGAAAATGAATGTGTAGCTGCAACTGTGCAAACAAACTTAGTGCTAAATCATGTCTGACACACACACACACACACACATACATTCTGTACAGTTGTGTGTTGTAGCTGTAATTTATCGAAAGCTCTATATATATATATATATGCGTATATCATATAATTGTAAAGCCCTGGTGCATACTACTTGAAGGCAGGACGTGCATTGATATACATACCCAAACTCACACACACACACACACACACAGACATACCTACGTAGTATGTATATGTATATGTATTTGTATTTATACCAAGTTTTATGTAATGTACGTAATTAATATTTAAAATGCATTATTTGATACACAGCATCAATTGATGAAGCTTACCTTTTTTTTTTTTTGAGAAGAGAAACAAGCAACCTCCCCACTCCCACACCCCGCCCCTACCCTGACCTTGGCAACGCCTCTGATTAACATGAATTGTAATTGTAATTGTAATGTACATTTACTTAACTTAAACTAAATTAAAAACGCAAAAAAAAAAAAAAACACAAAACAAAACTTAAACAAAATACATAAAAACTAGATAAAAATAACAAATAAACCAACAAACGAAACGAGAAAAAAATCAAATAAAATTTAACATTGCTAAAAACATGAAAAACAAACAAACAACAGAGAAACAACAACAAAGCAACAAACATTTATTCAACAGGCCGACTAAAGTTAACTATAAGCAAACGCTGCATGAAATATAATTAAGATAATTCATTCAAATGACTCTTAGATAGAAATGTGGCAAAGTACAACGAAAGGAATGGAACGCGGGCAGGGGGCAGCAAACGGAAGCGGAAGTGGAAGCGGAAGCGGAAATGGGGCCGCGATTGGTAAGGGTAATTGATGCAGAAGCGGAAATGGAGCCCCAACCCGAAGCAAAAACAATTTCACAGAAACGAATAACAAGTTGATACCGTCCGGCGGTAATCGGAGTAGAATATCAAAGTCAATAAATGTTGAACTATTTCATAATATAATTAGAAAGTGCAGCTGGATTGACCACGAAAGTTCTTTTTTATTTTTGTTTTTTTTTTCCTATAATGTAGTTCAAAGAAATCATTTTTTTAATTTTATAAAAGAAGTAATATAATGTTTAAGCAGATTGCTGCGACAATTCCTACAATCAACTAAAAACAAAATATAAATAAATAAATAAATAAACCTAGTTACATAGACAAGCATGCATATATATGTCGAAATATATATATATCTATATCTTGGAGATATCTAAAATTTCTGTAAGAAACACGTTAAATATAAGGATGAAAAATAAATTATAATAAATTATATATACATATATATATATATATATTAAAATAGAGAAATGAAAAAGAAAACCGTCTTACTAGCTGTTTAATTGTTATAACATAAAATGTGTTTTTTTTTTATTAGAGTTTTTTATTTACTTTACTTTACTCATTTTTTTTTTTTTTTGCCTTATCAGCGTGTAGCAGTAAATTTATTGTATTTGTAGTGGAATTTTTAGTAAATAAGTTAACCAATTAAAAGTTGGAGCTAGGCGAGGGACAAGAAGAAGCAAGACAAGAATTGCTCACGGACAAAAGAAAAAAAACACACACACATACATGCATGCATGTAGATATATATGTATGCAATGCCTTCTTTTCTAGATACATTCAGATACAGTCAGATAAAGTAGATAAAGTGAAAGCAACTACAACTGAAATCAACATATTTTGTATTACCTTTTTAAATGCTAAGAAAAAAAAAAAAAAACAAAAATTGCAGATGAAGAAATTGAAAAAGAAATAACAAATATATGTAGTTGTTGTGCGTGGCAGAGAAAATAAAATAAATGAAAATACAAAATTGCAACTAATTGGGCAGCTGTTTACATAAACATTAATTAATGAAAACAACAACAAAATTAATATAAACAAAAGAGGAAAATGCATGTAAAATTTGTAAAAGCAAAACCAACTTTAAAAAAAGTATTACTAATTCTAAGTGTGTATGGCATAGCTAAGTGCAGATACAGATGTGTTCATGAGAAAAGTTGCTGGGTGTTGGACAACATTTAGTGATAAATCACATAATATTACAATAAACTGCTATTTCTATAAAAAAAAAACAAAAAAAGAAATGAATTCTGTTCACGAATTCTCCGCTTTGAATTCCGTTGTAAATTTCATTTGATTTCGGTTTTATGCCGTGCAGCCCTAAATTTTGATGAACACAGCTGTGTATGCAAATTGTAGGCGGGGCTTTCGGGTATATTATGCATACAAACAAACACACACACTCATGTGAACATAGCCACACCTGTGCATATACAGCTAACGGTATTTTTGGTACGAATTTAGTGAATGAATCAAATTGAAGATATCAAAAGAGAAAACTTTGTTGCCCACAAACACACACACACGCACACATACACGCTCAAATACACATACATAGTCGAATAGTCACTCACACACACACACACACACGCACATACACATACACACATTTGTATATCATTAGAATCTTAAAAGCTGTGATCAACATGTTGGAAACAAAGAGGTAGAAGGGAAAAACGTAAACAAGTTAAAAGCTAACCTAATCACATCCTGCTTACGACACACCCGCAGACACTAGCCCAGATATACAACAAATATAAAGAACATGAAATGAAATTTTTTGAAAATATATATGAAACAAGTTATATAATCCATGGCAATTGCATAGCTCAATAAGAAATGCTTATAAATATCATACGAAATTAAAGAAGGAAAAACTAACGAATGCACCAACTACATATATACATATATAGATACACACACATGCAAATATAACAATTTTCAATTCTTTCAAATGCCTTTTCGAAAACGCGAAACAAAAAATAAAGACAAAATAAATACAAAAAACCCACTGCTAAGTAATGCTCTATTCAAAATTCCAAAATATGGCTCTATTTTTGTAATGCTTACAATCGAAATCAAAGTAATACACACTATATATATCCACACACACACACACACACACATATATAAATATATATGTATGTACAGTCTGTGTCAGAAATATGTCGTTTAATTTTTCATTATTAATTTCTTAGTCTGAGCAAAGAGATAAAGATATGAATGTATATTATATGTATGTAACTAAATGATTTAGCAAAATTTCTTCTAATCTAATGTGCAATTAGTTAGTGTTACACACACACACACACACACACACACACACACAGAAATGATGGCCTGATTGTTTGAGAAGCTCTGCATTTGATGCTGCATCCAATCTTTGGCTTTACAAAAACATTTACACACACACACACACACACACACACACAGATACGTTATCCAGCCCACCCAATTCAGCGCATCTTAACCCTTAACCTTTAACCCAAACCGAACTAAACTTTAGCCCTAAATAAGTAAAGGAATAGCTGAGGAATGCGTTCTCTTATTGCCTAAATGGATATCGTAATCACTCTCCTTTCATTATCCTAGACATTTACATAAGTACTTCCATTGTCCAGCTCAAAAAATAAAGAAGAAGAAGAAGAAAACTCTGTACATAAAATAAGAATGAACCGAGCCCAAGTCCAACTGCTTAAAAACTAATCCAAAAATGACTAAAGCCCAAACCTGCAAAAAACGATCGAAATATTAAAAAATATAATATATATATATATATATATATATATATATATATATATATATATATATATATATATATATATATATATATATATATATATATATATATTAAATACATGCGCTATCATTTTCATTAAATTAAAAAACAAAAACAAATAGAATAAATAAAAAATGGAAAAATAATTTCGGTATTTGTAAAGTGAATTTCATTTGCTGAATACTGAAGATGAACAAAAAAAGAAAACAAAAAAGAAATGATTAAAAACCAAAAGAGAAATTGTAAAAAATTAAATAAAACAAAAAAAATATATATATAGAAAACAAAAGAATCGGTGACGTTTTACTTCCAAAAGTAACAATAATTACAGGGTATACAAATACATTGCATACTTTTATGGAGGTAATGCGAAGCTTTGCAGATCAGCGACCACAATTTTTATGCTGCACATTTTCAGGATGATCTGGAAAAGATCGCGACCAAAAATAATAAATGCGGGGCTGTCGACTGCTTGAGAGTCGCTCACAGTTAAATGCATTTAAAAAGATTTCTAGATGAGAGACATCCTAGAGGGTGACTGTAATATCTGTAAGTTTTCTGCGGAGAGTGGGCTTCAATTTGGAAATATAATAAATCGTAGAAGCCAAAGGTAGATGTATCGATCATGTAGAGGACTATGCATAGTTATAGAGATATTGGTATTGTCTAAGATATGTGGAGATAACGGAAAGCTTCTTTATACATATGTAATTTGCCAGTTTCTCGAAAGTTGCTTAGATGAACTAGAGGTAGTACAGAGTTGATTAGACGTAACAGAATTTTTGGGTCATTGACGTTGAGTCTTGAGTCTGGCGCATTTGCAGCTTCAAAGTTCCGGAACTTGAGCATCCATGAGTTGACAGCTTAGCAAGAAAGCCAGTAACTTGGTTGGATTTACAGGTGCAATTAACATGTTTGGTTAGAGAATAACTGATTTGATCAGCTAGTCAAGAGTAGGTCAATTGTTGCTATGACGTGAGATGGTGTCCTTCCTTGCTATCAGAGCTGCAGATGTAGGTGCTACGGAGAAAAACTATTCCAGCCTAGAGCTAGCAAATCAGGTTAAGCAGAGAGACAGAAAGAGATAGTACATAATATCTGAAATTCTTGGAAGTTGGATGGTTAATAATGTGAAAAGTTTGGATGGACAAGAGCTATGAGCTAAGAGAACAATTGGCATTTGAGACTCTTGAAAGCTGCATATGTGGATATGTGCATAAAGGTAATACGAAACTGAATGTTACCTCTAAGACTATAAAGTGATTTATTTTACCCGATTTGCTGCTAAGTCAAGTTCGTAATTCGCAATTGAAAGACAACATTTAGCTTTTGAAGTAAAAGGCTCACACATTTATTAATTCGTTAATTATAGTTAATTTATTTAATAAATACACGCACATTAATAATACAATAAAACGTTCTCAATTTATCAATATACTCGTAGATAGTTCAAAAAAGCGTTTCTATCTTTGTCTAATACTCGTCCGTTCTCTGTCTCATTTACCCAGAGTCTGTCTCTGTCTCCGTCTCCGTCTCTGTGTCTATCTCTGTCTGGCGTCGTCGTGTGTTTAACTAATGCCAATAAATACATGTAAACAAATCACAATTCATTAATTGTGTTTCTCGTATTCTCATATCAGTTTATTCAGTTTTCAAAACGATTCATCAAAATTTGTCACCTTTCGCAATAAATGTTAGCTAATAAATTGTTAATATTTTGATTTGTTGTTTATAGTTAATAGTTAATATTACATATCATGCGCCGAGTAAACCAATAAAGCCAAAGCAACGCATTGGACCAATTTGTATTCGGGGTCAACCGGTATCGATATACCCATATATATATATATATATGTATATATATATTTATATATCTGGGTATATGCCTGGCTCAATGTAAATACATATACGTATATCTCGATCGGTCTTGTTTGTTTTGTAAATTTAAAAACAGTTTTACTTAAATATGAATTTAGTATAAGTTGTAGTTGGAAATATTATCATATAACTAACATACGTATGTATCTTCAATCTTTCAATTCCTAAATGGAATGCATAGCTAATAACGCACACATCTAAAGAGATTTGCTTTTTGTTAAGGCTAAAAAATTACAAGCTATTTAAGTATTGGCGTAGAATTCGTATATAGGCCTTCTTCATTGACCCACATTAGTTGTTTGCTTCTTCATATCTTTTTCATTTCTATTTTTTTTTTTTTTTTTTTTTTTTTTGGTTTCCCTTTTCAAGTGCTTAGAGAGTTGCTTTCTCGTTTAGCCTTCCTTCGGGACGAGAGCTGTAAGCTTTGCAAGGCTTAAGTTGCAAAAGTTCCATTAGGCAGCTTTAAGTAAACAGGTTCAATTGAACGAACTAGTTGCAGTTGCAGTTCATTCGCTCCAAGTCTAGGGACTGCAGTTTTTCATTGGTTCCAGAGGTGTGTAGGTGTGTGTGTGTGTGTGTGTGTGTGTGTGTGTAGGTGTGTGTATATACTATTTAGTTTAATCTTAACTCTAATGACTGCAATGTGCGGCACCTTTTTTCAGGGCGCTGGCAAAAGTTTTTGAGGTAACGGTAACAGTAACGGTAAACGGCAAAAATTATAGCGGCAATTCAAATTCAGTTTCAAATTCGCAAGCAACAAGATTTGCCAGCTAACCACATTCTCTACATATTAGTATATATATATATATATATGTATATACTACGTTATGTAAGCCACAATTTGCTGTCGGGTAAGCAGAGAGAGAGAGAGAGAGAGAGCGAAAAAATACAGTCTGTTCAGCTAATCGAATACGCCGGCAACAACAATATGTCGCCAGCCCGCGAAGCCTCTAAATACATACAATAAATACAATGAAAAAAAAAAGAAACTTATAATAATTATAATACAAAAAAAAAAAAAGAAAAACTCCTGCAAATATCACGCATCAGCAGCAAAGTGCAAGTTCATAGCCACATCAGCATCCAGAGCTTCGAGTGGCAATTAGTGGAAATGGAGCTCACTCGATGCCAAAGGTGTTCGTCTCCTCGACGGCGAGCAGCAGCTTCTCGTAGAGCAGCTCGGGCGTGGGGTAGGGCGGCAGGTCGAGCCGATTGAAGCAGGTGTGGGCGCGGGGCAGCGCATTCGGCTTGCCCCACTTCTCGATGCAGAAGCGTCGCGGCCCGGTGGAGCCGCGCAGCGCTGAGAAGCCCTCGTACGGAATGCTCGAGGTGCCGGTGACGAATTGCAGCAGACGCAAGCGCTGCTCGTTGCTGAAGCGCTCGATCACCTGCCAGAACCAGATGATCACCTGATGGTTGTCATGGTAGCCGGAACGATATTCGGTGTTCAGGCGCCAGTCGTTGGTATCGATCTCGGCTGTGCCCGCTATCACCAGCTCCAGCTCGCGTGCATCGAAGACGGAGACGAGCCGGGAGTCGACCACCTCATAGAAACCGCGCACCAGCGACTCCGTTTGCTCCTGGACGCCACGCTCCAGGCGCCATTTGATCATGCGCTCCAGATACTCCTTCTTGTTCTTCTCATTCACAATCAGATTCTTGCCGCCCGGCTTCAGCTCGCGCTCGACCACACGCCCCAGCAGCTCCTCGGTGACACAGAAGGTCAGCCCCAGGTCGATGCCAGTGCCAATATCGTTGTCGCGTATCCACTGCAGCGACTGGTGGAACTCATTGTCCAGCGACTCCAGATCGCTGAGGGCCACCGGCAGGCGCAGCAGCGCCTTGTAAAAGGGCCGCGTAAAGAACGCGTCCAGCAGATATTGATGGACCAGCGCCAGGCCCAGCACGCGGCCGCTGAACCGAAACCAGTCGTGGCAGTTGTCCACGAAGGCCGACAGCGGCGACACCTGCACCGTGTACGTGTCGTTGGCGGAGTACTCGAACAGCCCGTAGTACGGATTGAACAGCTCGCGCGACAGCAGAAAGAAGAACTCGCGCGATGGCCCGCCATAGTCCAGGCCCTCCTCGGTGTCCCACAGCACGGCGAGGCGACCGCGCTGCAGATCCTTCTTGTTGGCCGACATAATGCGGCGGAACGCATCCTCCAGCAGATGGCTGCGCCGGATGTGCAATCTGTAAAAGGCAAACAAATCGTTAGGCATTTCGCTTTCAGTTGGTCTCTGGCTGTTCACATACTTCAGCTTATGCGGACCCTGGCCGTAGCCCTTGGACTCCAGCTTGCGATAGAAGCTGCGCAGCTTGGCCTCAAAGTCACGACGGAATGGCGGCGGAGCACGCTGCGGCATCCGCGTGCTCAGCACCGGCGAGCCCTGCGGACTGCGCTCTTCAATAGGAACATAGCTCATGATCTCCTGCTCGAATAGGCTGCGGGAGACACAGAGAAAGAGAGAAAGAAAGACAGAGTAGGAGTTGGTTAGTTACAAATATATGGGAATAATTTATTTGTCAGTAATCGATTGGCCCCAAGTTTTCTAAGCTGTGTGGCTAAGCTGACAATTTAGTAATGAGACGCATTAACAAACAACAGCGCAGCAATCGGTTGCTATCGACTGTCGCATACTCGCGCGATTCTATTCAACTTGATCGAAAGTGGCAAAAGTGGAAGATTATAATCTATGTGATTAGTATCTATATAATAGTATCCAATCAAATACAAGTGAAACCCATATACTCGATTTAGTTAAGCGTTCAGGGTATATCATGAAATCGAACATAATTTTAATCGTAGTTTAAATATTCCCGAATGACATCAATATATCGAAATGCCAATTAGTGATCGATTATTTTAATCGATTTCCTTTTTAATGTAAATAGCAATAAGATCGATAAAAAAATTAACATTTCTACTCTCGCCGATTGCAAAGACTTATCAAAAGGCGAGAGGAGTTCATAAAGGCAATAAAATTTAATTATTGCACAAATTTCATTTCAATGATATGAAATTTCATTTCTTATGAATTGCCCAAATACCTCCGATTAGATTCGCTCGTCAGAGAGCGTGTTGCAAGCCGCAAAGCGATCACAAAAATCAAATAATTGACGATAGAGGATAGGGATAGAGAATTAGAGAATAGAGGATAGAGGATAGAGGACAGAGGATAGAGGACAGAGGATAGGGGATAGAGGATGGAGGATAGAGGATAGAGGACAGAGGATAGAGGATAGAGGATAGGGGATAGAGGATAGAGGATAGAGGATAGAGGATAGAGGATAGAGGATAGAGGATAGAGGATAGAGGATAGAGGATAGAGGATAGAGGATAGAGGATAGGGGATGGAGGATAGAGGATAGAGGATAGAGGATAGAGGATAGAGGATAGAGGATAGAGGATAGAGGATAGAGGATAGAGGATAGAGGATAGAGGATAGAGGATAGAGGATAGAGGATAGAGGATAGAGGATAGAGGATAGAGGATAGAGGATAGAGGATAGAGGATAGAGGATAGGGGATGGAGGACTGAGAATAGGGGATAGAGGATAGAGGATAGAGGATAGAGGATAGAGGATAGAGGATAGGGGATGGAGGACTGAGAATAGGGGATAGAGGATAGAGGATAGAGGATAGAGGACAGAGGATAGGGGATAGGGGATAGAGGATAGAGGATAGAGGATGGAGGATAGAGGATAGAGGACAGAGGACAGAGGATAGAGGATAGAGGATAGAGGATAGGGGATAGGGGATAGAGGATAGAGGATAGAGGATAGAGGATAGAGGATAGAGGATAGAGGATAGAGGATAGGGGATGGAGGACTGAGAATAGGGGATAGAGGATAGAGGATAGAGGATAGAGGACAGAGGACAGAGGACAGAGGATAGAGGATAGAGGATAGAGGATAGAGGATAGAGGATAGAGGATAGAGGATAGAGGATAGAGGATAGAGGATAGAGGATAGAGGATAGAGGATAGAGGATAGAGGATAGAGGATAGAGGATAGAGGATAGAGGATAGAGGATAGAGGATAGAGGATAGAGGATAGAGGATAGAGGATAGAGGATAGAGGATAGAGGATAGAGGATAGAGGATAGAGGATAGAGGATAGAGGATAGGGGATGGAGGACTGAGAATAGGGGATAGAGGATAGAGGATAGAGGATAGAGAGGATAGGAGAGGATAGGAGAGGATACACAGACCAGAGACTAGAGACTAGAGACTAGAGACTAGAGACTAGAGACTAGAGACTAGAGACTAGAGACTAGAGACTAGAGACTAGAGACTAGAGACTAGAGACTAGAGACTAGAGACTAGAGACTAGAGACTAGAGACTAGAGACTAGAGACTAGAGACTAGAGACTAGAGACTAGAGACTAGAGACTAGAGACTAGAGACTAGAGACTAGAGACTAGAGACTAGAGACTAGAGACTAGAGACTAGAGACTAGAGACTAGAGACTAGAGACTGGAGACTGGAGACTGGAGACTAGAGACTAGAGACTAGAGACTAGAGACTAGAGACTAGAGACTAGAGACTAGAGACTAGAGACTAGAGACTAGAGACTAGAGACTAGAGACTAGAGACTAGAGACTAGAGACTAGAGACTAGAGACTAGAGACTAGAGACTAGAGACTAGAGACTAGAGACTAGAGACTAGAGACTAGAGACTAGAGACTAGAGACTAGAGACTAGAGACTAGAGACTAGAGACTAGAGACTAGAGACTAGAGACTAGAGACTAGAGACTAGAGACTAGAGACTAGAGACTAGAGACTAGAGACTAGAGACTAGAGACTAGAGACTAGAGACTAGAGACTAGAGACTAGAGACTAGAGACTAGAGACTAGAGACTAGAGACTAGAGACTAGAGACTAGAGACTAGAGACTAGAGACTAGAGACTAGAGACTAGGGACTAGAGACTAGAGACTAGAGACTAGAGACTAGAGACTAGAGACTAGAGACTAGAGACTAGAGACTAGAGACTAGAGACTAGAGACTAGAGACTAGAGACTAGAGACTAGAGACTAGAGACTAGGGACTAGAGACTAGAGACTAGAGACTAGAGACTAGAGACTAGAGACTAGAGACTAGAGACTAGAGACTAGAGACTAGAGACTAGAGACTAGAGACTAGAGACTAGAGACTAGAGACTAGAGACTAGAGACTAGAGACTAGAGACTAGAGACTAGAGACTAGAGACTAGAGACTAGAGACTAGAGACTAGAGACTAGAGACTAGAGACTAGAGACTAGAGACTAGAGACTAGAGACTAGAGACTAGAGACTAGAGACTAGAGACTAGAGACTAGAGACTAGAGACTAGAGACTAGAGACTAGAGACTAGAGACTAGAGACTAGAGACTAGAGACTAGAGACTGGAGACTGGAGACTAGATGATGTGTGGTGTGTAGTGTATAGTGAGTGTTGCGAATAGATATATCATGCCTACATTCTAACTTATATGCACAAAAAATTATAGCAGGTCTGAGTAGCGTGCAGGGTATCTACACAGCCGAGTACGCCCGACTGATGCACTCTTACTGGAAGTCTTTCTGCTACTATAGAGCTATGCTGCATCTGTAGCAGCTGAAACGATCTATTGCCATTCGATGCCATTGGCACAGACAATAAATTTGCAGTCAGCATAAAACCTGTTCAAGATTTTCCATTCAAAGTTATATTTTGTTTAATCACTTGAATCAGTTGAAATATAGACAAGAAATAAGGGAGTAAAACGCAGCCGGAAGAGTGGAAGCTAACCGCAGTGCAGACCTTGTCGAAACTTTTCCCAATGGGCGATGACGGTGTTTGGTCAGCATTCCGTGGGCTTCAATAATATCGGGAAATACGAATATTCTAATTGCTGATTCATAATTTGTGTTGCGTTTTACTTTTGTTGTTCTTTCATTTTATGTTTTTTGTTTCGCTTACTTTCTGACCTTCAACTTGAATTTCGAAAATTGGTCAATTAATACTACAAATTATGGCGATCGGTGACTGACAGCGATCAATAGTCCGACTACGAGGGGGCCGGGGGCGCGGGGGTAGGCGTGTCCGTGCACTAGTGACAACAATTTGAATGCAATTAACGCCTCTTTTGCGTGGCACGGAAATGACTAATTTCCCCCCCCCAAAAAAAAACATGAATAAAAAACAAAATAATAATAAATAAAACAGAAATCAACATGTAAGAAAGTTCTAGACGAACGGAAATATGCGACCAGCAGATACCCTGGCCCCTGGCTCAATAAAACCTAAGCTGCGTACCTTGCATAATTATTGTGTGTATCTATTTATATAGAGAACATGATTGCTCAGTTATATATGTATATATAATATGTAGAACTGACCTAAGCCAAACTGTTAGGAATTTGTCAACGCCTGAGCTCGAAGGACCTGGATCTATTCTATTTATAGAATTTCGATAGAGCATTTGGCGCTCCTTACCTTTCTTACACCTGTAACATACACTTTAACTAAACCAATATACCCCAAATTGTCTTAAATGCTCCAGGGCATAACAACAGAAATGTTTGTTTTCTGTCTTGTTTTTGAAATGGTAACTGATCGGCAAATATAATTTGAGCCGTGTCAAATTACTTTCAAAATTGACTGAATTTAACAAATTATTAACGAAAAGCAAGAAGCAAAAACAACAAAGCAAAAAAGCAGCACAGGAAATTTGCAATTAACTTAAATTAAATGCGGCGCAAAACGCGCGCGCGACTTTAAACGCGCTCGCGTTTTTTCCCGCCTGTAACTGATGCGGGTGCGTCGCCCACAATGATGCGCGTGCGTGCCACGCAGCCATCGCAGCTCGCAGCTCGCAGTTGAGAATCGAGAATTCCGGTTAGCGGCAGCTCGAAATGCATTGCGAACTGATGACACAATGGGTCAGCCGAAAATGTTGGGTGCGGTCGATTTTAATTGAATTACGGGCTTTACGAGCTTCCGTTCTTGGAACATGCAGAGATCCGACCAAAAGTATGCAGACAGCCCGTATGGAGACATGAATACACGCATGCAGAGCAAGCTCGAAGCGAACATCTTGAGATGTACCTATTTATAGTATAGCATAGTGTAATGTCATCTATAATACTTTTTATCGGCTTGAAGGGCTAATGAACTACTCGACTAAGCAGAGTTTATCAGAGACCCCCTAGACCACTGCTCACACGATAAAAAATAACTGCAGATACGAGTTTTATAGTATGAAAAGAAAGCTCCAACTGGCTGCGCCCCTCTGATTTTGAATGAGCCGTTACAAAAGGAGATTGCGACTGTTATTAATATTATTAGTGGACATAAAATATAATTGTATTTGGTTATATTTGAACAATAAACAAGTTTGCTGGAAATGCTTTTGGTTTCTTATGTTTCAATTATAACTCTAAACTAATTGTAAAAAAAAAGCCAAGGAAAACCTTTGCAATCTAACTTAAGATTTCATTGAATTTGATGAGCTGCAATCATATCTTGGAAAAATAATCATACATTAAATATTTAGTATTTCTAGCAAATATTACTATACTATTTTATTTACATAAATGATATCATAAGAAATGATTGAAATGCAAATTCAATATTACAATAATATTACTATATCACTTGCAAGAAGAAGAAATACTAAGTATTTATTATATCATTATTTTCCTTGATATAATTACATCTCATCAAATTCTATGAAATTGTAAGAAATGTTTGAATTGCAAATTTGTTAGATTGAAATGCTTGTGTTTTTTTTTTTCTTTTACAATTAGTTTAGAGTTATTTGGAACATATAAAGAATAGGAATTTACCGCCTGACCATATATTTATGAACATATATGTATAGGTGCTACATCTACACATAAATGGGCGCATATTTCAAATATTTATTGTAAGCTTGTAACTTATTCAAAAAACTCTGTGTACTCTAATTGCAGATCAAGTTTTTCGAATTCCTTGACAACTTATCTCTCTCCCCCTCTCTCTCTGTCTCTCTCTACGTGTCTATATCTAGCTATATACTTTAACAACTTGTCTGATGCACACTATTCAAATATATTCCCATGCTATCAGCTTCAGTTTCAGCTCCGGGCCAACTTCAGGGCCGCAAACATATTCTGGTATCGCCACAAAACGAAATTCCATAAATTTGTAAACATATATCCGATGTACATAAAGAATATATCATATATGCATATGTATAAATATGAGATGTCTTATGCTGGTCTCATTTCCGCAACAACAACAACTACAACTTACTTGGCCCACATGGTATTATAGGTAAAGCTGAACTTGGAAAATATTCCCATTTGATGCCCTAGCGGATAGCAAAATTAACAATATTTAATATAGTCACAGAAACTGGGTTAACCGACTTTTCAATGCCCGACGAAACCAAAACAAAAACCTCTTAACGACAGCGATGCGAGTGTTTTTTGGTAACTGGACGGCGGCGCAGGTTCTGGAGGTGCGTAGGCGTTGCAGCTAGTGCCGTGCAGTCAGAGCGAGAGGCAAGACGCACTGGGAGGGAGCGAGGCCCGATAGCTGCGCTGATAAGCATACGGTACGATAAAACCATTGTCGGCTGCACGAGTATTACGAATTTAATAACGAAACGATGTCACAACTAAGCCCCAACATCAATAGGCGGAATCGGAGGCAATTGCCCAGGCCGGCAGATGGTGTGGGGGCGCGGTGAGGAGGAGGAGGAGGAGGGGGGGGGGGTGAATAGGGGTATTTGGGCTGGTAGTGCGTTTGTTTGGGTTGGTAATCCAGCAGAGCAACACGATGCGACCACTGGCAGTTGCAACAGCTAAACGATTCTCATCAATTTACAACTGGGCAGCCCCAATTGGAATTCGAGCTCGAATTCGTAGGGCGACACGATAAGCACTCAACATATTTCGTATTGTTTCTCAATTCGATTGCGTGAAGTGCGAGTGGAAGAGAGCGAAAGCACTTCAGACTAAGTCCATTCCAGGTCTCAGTTAGTCTAAGTAATCGGAGCTAAGGAAATCAAGATGGGCATAAACAAAACTACAATGTTTGCGACACATACTCTGTAATCGTGGCAGCAAGGGTATATTGGCTGCACCGGCAGAGTGCGATGACTTGATCTCATGAACAGCTCAACTTGAAGAGAATCTACATACAGTCATATTCAGTCATGCATACAGGGTATCTCGCAGCCGGAGCGCTCACTGCTTGCGCAAAAGACGATCGCGTTGATAAGGAATCGCTTGATTTGCCTGCGTTGCATTCCTTTAGCTAGAAACTGAAAGACACTTGATAGATGTCAGGTTCAAATCTGCATTGGGTGGCAAAGCTGCGGCCGAACCGTGGGAACTGCAACATGTGGCAAGGAAGTGTGCAAGTCGATCAGGCGATCTTCTGCACAGTGGCTAATGACGCAGTGTCTGCCGCTGACTGAAAACTGCTTCGCACGCGTAATTCGTGGCTATTCACTCAATGGGATATGATTCATGAGACATTCGTATATAGTAAACAAATGGAATGCGGCCGTGTAATATGAGAACTCAGGATGTTGACGTACTCGACCGTACCACTCGAGCACGACGGACACTGCATGGGTTTCGCGTGCCCTTTTTACGTTCAACAAGTTTCCGAATTCCAGCAGATGGCATAGTAAAAAATAAATATCCAAATGTACTAAATGTACAATTTGACAATCACTCTCAGACGCAATACAAAATAGAAGGCGAAGGGTCTACCAATGCTATATGAGCTACTCTAAGCACTTCTTCGTCCATTCGGCAAGTCCTCTATCATTATGAGATATACATTTAACATTTTCTCTTCTTCCATTCGGTAATTATTTCTACCAAATTCAAGTCTATATGCCTCTTTATGTCTGCGTTAAATATTCAGTTGATAAGATCCTTGCTTCTAGGTCATTTGAGGAAAATCATTCAGAGTGCCCATTGGCAAGCAGGAGAATAAATATTACGATCCACTGATTAATCTTTGGCAGTTTAAGATACTCTCTCTCTGTTTCCTCTCTCCCTGACTCCCGATCGCTAGCTCTGTCACTTATTCACTCTCTCTCTATCTCTCTGTGACTCTCACTCTCTGTCTCTCTCCCTCACTCTCTGTCTCTTTCTCTCTTCTCTATGACTCCCTCTCGCAGTCTCTGTCACTTACTCGCTTTATCTCTCTCTCTCTTCTTGACTCTATCTAGCTGTCTCTCTCTTTCTCTCTCTCTGTGACTCCCACTCTCTGTGTCTCGCTGTCTCTGTCACTTACTCCCCTCTCTCTCTTTCTCTCTCTCTCTCTCTCTCTCTCTCTCTGTCTGTCTCTCTCTCTCTCTCTATGACTCCCTCTCGCAGTCTCTGTCACTTACTCGCTTTATCTCTCTCTCTCTTTTTGACTCTATCTAGCTGTCTCTCTCTTTCTCTCTCTCTCTGTGACTCCCACTCTCTGTCTCTCTCACTCTCTCGCTGTCTCTGTCACTTACTCCCCTCTCTCTCTCTCTCTCTCTGTCTCTCTCTCTCTCTAGCTGTCTCTCCCACTCTGTGCCTGTCACTCTCTGTCTCTCCCTCTTTCTACACCCCTACCTCTCTCTGACCCTTTCTCTCTGTCTAACTCTCTGTCTCTTTTTCTCTCTTCATTTCTTATTCTATTTTCTCTGCTCTTAACTATACTTAGCTTTCTCTCATTAATGTTTTAATTTGATATAGTTTCATTGCTTACATAATAATTACGCTTCAAAATCCTATCATAATATGTTTTTTCGGTAGTTTCCTTTGACACTTTCTATCCCATCAGGGTTCAATAATATCATTGATCATATATGGTTGAGATATTATTGCAATAGCTTTCTGTTCTTATTCAGGCTGTACATTATAGGGACGGATAGTAGGACTGCCACATAAAAGGAGATGTCTATATAAGACTCATCCCCTCATCCCCCTCAAAAAATGCCCTGAGAGTCCAATCAATTTTAATTACTCAAATATAGCATTGTTAATTACACTTATTATTGATGTTTTCATTCACCCGATTCTCCATGCATTTCACTAAAATCGCGAAAAACTCATTATTTCCGACTGCATGCAAAGAAACATATACCGATTCATTTGGTTTAAGCTTTGTATAGTATATATATATTTATATATAAAGTTCGATAATATTAGAGGCTTCGTCAACTTTGTTTCAGTGAAATATTATAATTGGAATCAGCTTTCAGTTAGATATTTAAATGGGACAAGTCTATGAGTAATGCAGCAACTATGCATCTTTACTCCCCTCAGGCATATCTCACACATTGAAAGTGATTCTCATTAATTTTTTTGCAGTCATGATTTAATGTAATTTATTGATACACCAGAACGGAAGAGGAAGAGATCTATAGAGATCTATAGCCTCCAGGTTTAGCTACTTACACAGCCCACACGATGTAGGCAGCCTTTGATAGAAAGCCCATTTTGTAGTGCGCCCAGAGCCTTGAGCACGGAGTGGCTGAACATGCCGTTGGATGCTTGAGATGTCTTCAGCACTGTTCGCAGCACCAATTAAAAGGATGGCAATAAAGCATATAAAGCAACAACAACAGCAACAACAGCAACAAAAACAAAGAAACAAGCGCACGCAATTTTCAGTTTTTGATCTTGAATTTAGGCAGTTCTCATTTACGTATTTATTTATGTTTTATATATGATTCTATTAATATTTTATTTATGATTTTATTTATGCTTTTATTTATGTTTTATTTATGATTTTATTTATTTCTATATAAGCTTTGTATTTAATTTTCGCCTTTGACACCGCCGCGACTTTTGCACGCGCTGACAGTTAAAATGTTTCTGTTTATTTTGTGCTTTTCACAGTTGAAAGAGGCGCGCGAAATTAAGCGAACACAAACTGGGAAATTAGAATCGGAGTCGGAGTCGGAGTCGGAGTCGGAGTTGAAGTCGGAATCGGAGTCGTAGAATCAGCGTGGTACTGTTCGGAGTGCCCGGCGTATTTGTAATGTCGAATAGCAAACGCAGAATGGACGTGTTTGTCTAGCGCCCAACGCATAAATATGAAATTGAAAATGGAATTAAGCGAGCGCACAATATATACAACAACAACAACAACAACAACGAGAATAAGAACAACAGCAACAACAACAACACACAACTATATAAACCAACAGCAAAGAAAATTATTTAATTGATATTTTTTTCCTCTTTTTTTTGTGTGTGCCGAGTGCAACCGAAGCGCAGCCGAGCAATTGCCGAACTTTAAATTCTGCTGCGCCGGCGTCAACAGCCGCTTCAAGAAGCCAAATGACGCGGCCGCTGTCGACGCCAACGCCAGCGCCGACAGCGCCGTCAGCTGCGACTGCAGCTTTGGCTTTGGCTTTGGCTTTGACTTGCGAAGGGCTGCGCCCGAGTTACTGCTGGTGCACTTTGATTACGTTACAGTTGGGGTTGGGATAGGCACAGGGAGAGGGGCTGGGGAGCTGGGGCTGGGGCTGGGCCTGGGGCTGGGGCTAAGCATGTGTGCATTGATGACGACTGTGGCATTGGTCATGGTTATTACTGTGGCTGATCAGCCGATCGCCGGCTGTTATTGGGCCGGGTCTAGCGGGCTGCCTGGCTGGCTGGCAGTGGGGGCTGGCGGTGGGGGCTGGGTAGATTCAGCTAAAAGGCGCGTCATGCTTTTAGCACGCCTCATAATGGCTGCAACTGTGTGCGCTCAGAGCCCAACAAACCCAATGAACTGTAAACCATGCGGTACGACGACAACTACAACGACTAACTGGCAAGATTCGCCTTTAATGGGTCAAATAAAACACACACACACACACACACACACAAGTGGGAGTGATATAGCAGAGCAGACTCGACTAACGGATACCCTGAATTGGCTTCAAGTCTGAAACATTGCTAAATGTTTCGCTCCCAAACTCTGTTCGATATGATATATATATAGATTGGAACAATGCCCCTCGAAGTAAACTAGGTAAGTCTGTCAGCACACTCTATACTTTTATATACCATTTCACACATACAGTACAGCTGATTATCAATGAACATTATTTCTTATAAATCGAAGAGCAAAGAAACTAAATATGACAGAAATCGGAACACTGTGAAATAATCAGTTATCTATATATTTAAAATTTCGATTTTCTAGCTCTAAAGATATACGAGATATCATTTTAAAACTAATTTTGTATAAGGTTCCATATCGATAACATGGATGTAGTTATCGATTCTTAGAAGCAAACACTCATAGCTTCGGAGATCGACGCCTTCAGACATATGGAAAGACGCACAGACAGATAGACAGACGGACAGGGCTAAATCGACTCAGTCGACGAACTGATCCGATCAAGAATATATCTAATTTATGTGGTCTGCCACGCCTCGTTCTGCTTGTTTCATACATTTAACAAAACCAGGGGTATACAAACAAATTTGTGAATAGCCCCAGCATACCCTTTTTATACATTTTCTATAGGCAAGGGTATATGAATAGACCCTCGCGCAGCAGCAACAACAACAACAACAACAACCGGGAACTGAAAGCTTGTCAACGCTTCAACGCTGCCCCAATGATCATCATGACGATCATGAACATGATCAAGATGATCGTTGGCAATAATGAAGATGACGCTGCTGCCACACCCCCCGGTCAAAACTTAATATCCGAGAGCCAGAGAGCTGCAGCTGGAGCCGTCGCCGTCGCCGTCGCCGTCGCTGTCGCTGTCGCCGACACCGAAACCCTGCCTAGCCAATAAATTATGGTTTATTGGCAACGCTCATTTGTCGCAACGCCAAAAAACAAAAACAAAAATCGAATCTGGGTTAAACTGCGTCGCGGCGCGTCTCCTCGTCAAGGGATTAGCACGAGAATCAATGTGGATGCTAAAAGTTGGCAATTAGGCGCCTCTCTCTCTCTCACTCTCTCGCTCTGCCTCTCTCTTAAAAGGGAGCGGTTCAAAAATTAACAAATTACAAATAAATATTTAGCTGATATCTAGTGGAATCCATAGGACGGCTATGGAGAGAAGTAGAGAGAGAGAGAGAGAGAGAGATAGAGAGAAGTAGAGATAGGGAGAGAGAGAGAGATAGAGAGAAGTAGAGAGATAGATAGAAGTAGAGATAGAGATAAGTAGAGAGAGAGAGAGAGATAGAGAAAGGGAATAGAGAATAGAAATAGAGAGATAGAGAAGAGCTAGAGAAAGAGACAGATAGAGATAGAGACAAAAAAGAGGTACACATAGCCAAAGAGAAAGATAAAACAAGTAAGGAAGCTCTAGTCGAGACTGCTTGACTAGGAGATACCCTGATCCCTACAAAGAGCTGATATTCACGCACGCATAAGCACGCGCTCTGCTAACTGCGCAGTAAGCAGCGACTGCGCTTGGGCTGCAGAACGTGATCATAATGTGCAAATGTGTATACATTCCGAGGCACAAGTCTCTAGTACTTAAAATACGGTTTTTGCAAATTGGGAGCGAAGGGGGCGTAGTATCCAAAATCTGTAAATGACAAAGTTTGCGTATTTATCAGATGTATATACACACTAAATCTGAAGTCTCCAGGTCTAAAAGTATTAAAATTACGGTGAATAAACAAAATCAATTTATCGATTATTCGCGATAAAAAAGTAATCGGACGAGTTATCGAAAAAAAAAAGATAAACTTGTACTGCGTATGGTATACATGAGTATGCATACAAAATTTGAAGTCTCTAGCTCTTATATCTTCTAAGATCTAGGCGTTCATACGGACGGACGGACGGACGGACGGACGGACGGATGGACACACGGACAGGGCTATATCGACTCAGCTCGTCGCCCTGATCAAGAGATAGAGAGAGAGAGAGAGAGAGAGAGAGAGAGAGAGAGAGAGAGAGAGAGAGAGAGAGAGAGAGAGAGAGAAGAAAGAGAGAGACAGTGGGAGCTTGAGGGAATCACTATACTGCTTTGGGCAAAGAAATCAATACAGATTAATTTTAAATAATTTGTAAGTATCCATATGGCATAACTTCTCTTCGCTGCTGTTTTCAGCTCAGAAATGCTTGAGTGAATTCTAATTTGTATTATAGACTATGGAACACCCTGATACTTTCACTATCGATCGATAAGCCATTCAGTTGGGTAAGATCTTGTTAGAGTTGGATTATTACTCGATTACAGTCGGTGCGAATCATATTTTGTGTGTGCAGAGCCGTCTCATGTGAGATGACAGATCAGCTTATCATATAGCTTATATAGATATAGCCGAGTGAGTAGTTGGCCTGCCCACTCCCACGCCATAACAATGCCAACATGGATTTGGTCACCTAGTTATTGGGATGCAATGGAGCGCGTTAATTTGTCTAATTGAATGCAATTATCTCTCGCACAGCATCGATTTGTGGGGCAGCGGCTTGGCGCTGTCTTGGCTAATGCCGGATAATCTGTGGCTTAATCTCTTAACAAGTTGTTAATATTAAGGTCATGCGAAATGCATGTGAATAGTTCCTCAATACTTGTGGTTGACTCAACAATTTGAAGAAAGAAATATTGGCAATTAGTCAATAAATGTGAACTGCTGGCTAATGCCTAAGGAGTCGGTGCTGACGAGGGAAATACGCTCAATTTGTTGCTTTGGAAATAGTTTGTTAACCTTGTTGTACAGCTAATGTTGTTGTTGTTGTTGTTGTTGTAATTGCTATTAAAAGTGTTTTGGAAAATAAGTGAATAACCTTCGCGGCGATTTTCAAATGCAATTAACACACATGCAGTCGTCTACATCGACAACGACGACGACGATGATGATGGCAAATGCACTGAAGCAGGACGAGCAACACCACCAACACCACCGACACCACCACCAGCATTGACCACCATCGCAGCAGCGATCAGTCCAGCCGATGACGCAGCCATGGAATTGGTGCCAAAGCCTTTGCCAAGTGCAGCCGTTGGCTCTTTGACTCGGCCACTGACTGCGACTCCAACTGCTGCACAGTGGCACCAGATGCACAAATTCCCCTCAATCAATCCATTGACTGTTGCTGAATAATTGCCCGCCCAGTCACATAGCTTCGAATTAGTTGTGACCTGTGTATCATAGACAATCCAAGATCAATTCAATCGAGTCGATTATATCTACTGATTTGATTTAATTCTCAGCCCCAAACCAAGGCAAGTGCATAAGGGAGTATTCAATTATAAAAGGGGAGCAAGTAATAGAGAGAATATATCATAAGTTTTCTCAACTCCATCTTATTCTGTTAAACTCTTTTACAGACTGCTCAAGCACATCTATATGTACTTCAAATATGAAAGTCTTCCCAACGAAGCTTCATAAAAGATCTTATTCTTTTTGGAGCATTGAGGGTTGAATTGGGAGAGTAGGGTAGACACCAGAATGGAGAATGGAGATTGGAGAGTAGAGAATAGAGAGTGCAAAGTGAAGAGTGGATTGTAGGAAATTCAGAATGGAGAATGGAGCGTAAGAGTAACAAGTAAATAAGAGTGGAAAGGAAAGTTTGGAGAGTGAAGTATGAAGATGTGGGGAATGAAATGTGGAGAGTCAAGTGTGGGGAACAATGGAAGATGGACAACCTATGGCGATTCTCGAGTGGAGAAAGAAACAGGACACTCAATAAAGCAGTTCTATTGAGTATAAATCTTATTGAATTATAGGTATTATTATGAGAAACGTCTTAGCTGCGGTGTTTTATTTCATATACTCTAATAAGGGTCACTTACCTCAGCAATATGGTCAATTGTAGATCATGGCCCAGACGCTCCAGAGCGGGCACGCCCTCTACTCTCAGTATGTTTATTTTTTCGCGCAATGATCGAGACACTGTGTGCTGGCCTTGACGTTCGCGTAGTATTTCCAAGATATTGGGCTGTCGCAGAAAGGCAATAACCTGCAAAAGGCAATGTCGTTAGATCAATTACAAATAATATTAATATATAAACAAGTTTTTGTTTTTTTTGGAAAGGATATGTTGATTTTGGTGAAAAATTTACTAATTGTCAATACTTGACACTTCGAATAGTCTCTAAGTTCTCGAATTGATCGTATGTGTAATATTATCTAGCCATCCATTAAATCCATTTCTAGATCTGAGAGTTATTCAGTAAAGAGTTACAAAGAATGAGTTCTGCACTCACCTTGGAAGTAATGAAATATTAGATGGAATATATATGATTTCCTAAATAGATAATAACGAGCGATATTCCGAGTATGAAATGGCAAGTAAATCTATTTATGTATATCTTAAGTCTATATATACTTTTTATGAATATGTATATCTTAGCTCGGCTGGAAACTGATGAAAAATTAGACTTAATAAGAATGAGCTTAGATGATAAGTAGTCTATACATATATCCATATAGTACTAAGGCTAATGCAAAGATTTTGCAAGATAATCGACTAATGGATAATTGGATTTCCACAATGCGAAGTTAAGCCCTGATTAAATGGAATGGAATGGGATTTGTATTTCTGATCTTGATCTTAGTCAACTAAAACTGTATATAAATCTATATGAATAGAACTCTCTGGCTGACTTAGCTCACAGCTTGATTTGAGATGGAGTGGATGGAATGGGGACATTGGATAGCGTTAAAGTGCAGTACATTTACTTCTATTAAGTCGGTATTACTTGCCTTTTCATTGTAGGCTATGGGCACATCTTCGTGGCCCGCGGCTGCAGGGATGCCGGTAGAGCAGGAGCTGGAGCTGGTGCTGGGGCCGCCGACGGCGCCGCTGAGGCTCAGTGCGCAGGCAATGGCTGCCGCCGTGGTGCAGTTGTGCTGGCTGGCGCCGGCTGCTTGATTGCCACGACATGGACGAGGTGGCGGCAGCGGCGGTACGCCCGACACCGAAGCCGACGCGCTGCTGGAGCTGCTCGAGTTGATGTGGCCGGCGGTGGCCGACAGGCAATTGCCATCAACGAGATCCGGTTGCGCTTCTCGCTGCATATACTGGTGTGAATGGGGATGTGGATGCTGCTGCTGTTGCTGCTGCTGCTGGCGATGACGGACAACGCGCGGACACTCGACTGGCAGGCGAGGATCCATGAAGGAGGTCTTCCGGTGCTGGTGGTCGATGAAGAACTGCTTGCCGGACTGATCGATCTTGGTTTCCCAGCAGGAGGGCAGATCGCGGCTGAGTTGCGCAAAGGTGTTGACCAGCGCCACCAGATCCTTGTTGTACTGATAGCGCTGGAAGCACTGCGGATCGCGGCGAATGCGCATGACCATATGCTTCAGCGCCGCGTTCCGGTTGTAAATGGCCAGCGCCGCCTCGTTGGTGTGCAGCAGCGAGTAGAAGTCCGGGCGGCACAGCATCAGCACCGCTGGATGTATGGCCAGGTTGAGCGAGGCGGGCGGCACCGTTGCGCCGCCGGCGGCAGATGCCGTTGACGCTGCAGACTGGCCACTGCCGTGTGGAAGGCCGTAAAGCTGATTGGGAGCCGCGTGAGTCGTTGACGGATCGGCCGAGTGCATGGACATTCGATTCTCATTGGTGATGGTGCGCCGTATGGACTGATAGCGTCTGTCCAGCTGTTGGCGGTGGTGCTGCTCGCGGCCGCCGGGGCCCGTGCTCGGGCCTGGCCGTTGCCACGATGTGGTCCGTGTCGTGTGATCAATGTAGAATATGCGCCCGTGGCTGTCCATGCGCGCCTCCCACGCAGGCGGCAGCGGTGCCTCCGCCATGGCACCGCAACCACTGCCGCCGCCGCCGGCGCTCTCCATGATGCCGGCACCAGCGGCAGCCGCTGCCGCAGCCGCCGCCACCGCTGCTGCCGCACTGCGCTCCGGTATGGAGGGCAGGCGAGTGCTGCTAATGTGCAGCACTTCAGTGCTGTCGTCCATGTCTGCTGCATGTGCTCCGCCAGCACCGGCTGGCGACCCGGGCGGCGTCTGCAATTGACTAGAGTTGGGCTCCGCTGCTCCTGCTGCTGCTGCGGCCGAAGCGGAGTTGGCAGTGACGGCCTGCAGACGCGCATGCCGGCGCGCATGATGTGTGGGCGTGGGCGGGCAAACCAATCCCCCAGCAGCGCCAGAGGCTGCAGCCGCACCTCCGCCACCGCCGCCCACACGCTTCAACAGCCGCTGCTGGGGTCGTTGTGCATGGAATGTGGGCGTGCCGAGAGGTGGCGGCGGCGCCAAAGGCAGTGGTAAGATGGCCTCAAGGCCGCCCACGCCACGCCCGCGCGTGGGCGAATGCTGCGACTCGGGACTGAGGCTGAGATCCAGCGGCGAGACACTGCGCGTGGAGCAGCCTGAGGGCGGGCTGCGCTGACGCTTGGGCGAGAGCAGCAGTCGAGGCGAGTTGTTGCTGCTGCTGCTGGCCAAGTGGTAGGACTCATCGCTGCCCGCCGCTGTGCCGCCGGCCTTGCCATTGGACAGGGCGCGGGTCAAGGGACGGTGCT
This sequence comes from Drosophila mayaguana, assembly GCA_037075325.1. Lineage (NCBI taxonomy): Eukaryota > Metazoa > Arthropoda > Insecta > Diptera > Drosophilidae > Drosophila > Drosophila mayaguana. Next base: position 2,701,201 of record JBAMCG010000123.1, on the reverse strand, counting down.
GACGCAGATACGGAAAGTGATGAGCACCGAGGCCATTCGAGCTCGAATTCGAATTGGAATTTGAACTGCAGCTGGCGCTGACATTGGCGCTGCTGCTGTGCTGCTCCTGCAGGGGGAACGTGGGAAACTCATAGGTCATGTGGGCGGGCACCTTCTGCGTGCTGATAGTGTTGATGTAGCTGTCGGGCCCGATCTTCTTCTGGATCAGCGGCTTGAAGCGCATCGGCGGCGGACTGGCCTCCGGCTGGCCGAGTAGGCGCAGCGGCGAGTTGCTAGCACCACTGTAGCTGGGCACATCCTCGCCAGGCATGCGCTCGTCCGTGTCGAGTATGTCGAACTTGAAGACATCTCCCTGCAGCTTCAGCTCTCTCCCAACGGCACGTGGCGGCCACGAGCGCTCCAGCGGACGATGCTGCGCCGGCGGCTGGCGCAAATGCTTCTGCCGGCTATGCGCTCCGCTGCCCAAGTAGGCGCTGGCCTGCAGCGCTGCTGCGGCGCCTAGTAGGCTCTCGACAGCGGCGGCTTCTTCGTCTAGATCGTCGTCATCCTCATCCTCCTCCTGCCCGAGCGACTCTTCGTTCTGTTGCTCGCGCAGCTCCGCCACACTCAACGTGTCCACCATCTCGGCGGGCACCGTTTCGAAGCACTCGCGCGCCACCCACAAGTTGAAGCTATCCCCATTCGCTGTCGTCGCAGTGGACATGGCAATCGGTTTGCTCTTCTTCTTGCAGACACCGTTCTGGGGCGAGAGCGTCCAGGATTTGCGACGGGCACCGCCGCCCACACTGCAGCTGCCATCGCTGCCGATGCTGCCGTTGCAGGAGCTACTGGGCGACAGTGCCGCTCCAGTTGCCGATGCCGATGCTGATCCCAATGCCGTGCTGCCGGGCGTCTCACAGGATTTGGTCGAAAGCAGCGCCTGGTGTTGGTTGCGTGGCCTGGCCAATTCGCCATTGGCAGCAGCTGTTGAGGCTGGCGATGCTGCCACTGGCGGATCGTTGCTTTCGTTGTTCATCTCTGGAGCTGTAAGAGAGTAACCAAATCATTTAGCCAAAAGTGAGATAGATTTAGGGATTTGCTTACTCTGATTAAGCTTTTTACGCATCACAACATCGCCGCCCGCATCTTGTTCCAGCTGCTGTACTTGCTCAGTGTCCGACTGTTGATTCGTGCTCGGTCCATTGCTCTCATCTGCGATTTCGGCATCTGCGTCACTGACGCTCACTCTGACGTCACTGGCCAGAGTCAATGCACTTTCGAATGCCGTTTCAAGTTCGTCGCTTTCATTGCCATTGCGCGCCTCATAATACGCATCCTTGGCATCATCATCATCGTCATCGTCGACATCATTGTCATCATCATCATCATCATCCTCATCATCATCATCATCATCATCGTCATCATCATCGCCTTCGCCATTATCCGCTTGCTCATCATTATTATGCGCCGTTGTCACTTGGCTGTCTTGCTCAGCATCCGCCGAGATTTCGCCAGTTACAATGCCCGCCGTTGCGGTAACGTGCGCTGGAGGTTCCATGCTGCTGTTCCCGCTGTTTACCCCGCCCCAACGGCTGCTGCTCCTGCTGCTACTGCTCTACTTTTTTATAGATTTCTTGTTTCGCATAATATTTGCTGCTACAGTCACTGCGCTGCGCTGCTGGTTCGTGCTGCTGCTGCGTCGTTGTGTTCTTGCTATCGATAATTTTAAATGCTTGCAAATCAGCTGTTCAGTGGACCTTCATCTTACCACCACTGTATGCGCGCAGACTACAACAACATTGCCTTCAATTGTAACAACACTGTAACAGAAATAAGATAGCAAAACGTAAACAAAAGTATGACCGCATGCAAAAAAGAGTGGCCAGCCTGTTTTAGTATTTTCGCTGCAAATGCTAGTATTATTATGGTCCCTGTGGAAGTATTAATAATACCAAAAACAGATTTTTAATTTAAATTTATATAACTTATCCGCCAATAGATTCACAAACTAAATATGCTTAATATTTAAACAAATATTAATTGCTAACGTTGGTATACTAAAAATATTACATACATGAATTGAATATGATTTTTAAAAATTTCATATATAACATATTTAAGACATACATTTATTTCGCAAATTGAGACTGACATTCAAAATATTTATGAATTAAGCACATGAAGTTCGTCTTGAGTATTCGCTCTCTCTCTCTATCTCTCTTTCACGCCATATGTCTCAATGTCGTTTTTACGATCAACGTACTGGTCCTAAAGCGACGAATAATGGGAAAGAGCACATGTTAGTTAAAAGTAACGGCACTTGGCTCGTAACGGCACTCTCCTCAATTGGTGTGCATACATAAATACATATGAGTGTGTATTTTTCTTAGCAAGATTGTATGCGCTAAATTTTGTTTAAACAATGTTTGTACGAACTAAAGGTTTTGAGATCAAATCACCCGCAACTGTATTCGAATTCGACATGGAAGGAAACGACTTCGGCGTGGAGTCAAGAAAAAAGACTAAGAAAACGCCGAGGCGAGCGTCTCGGAAAACGGTTTGCAAATGCTTTATGAACACATATAATGATTACTTAGAGCACAGCTCGTTGCATGGCGTGCAGTACCTGGGGGAGCAGAAGCGGCCGATGAAAGATCGTATTTTCTGGCTGTGCGCGTTCGTGCTGTCCATCTGCTGTTGTGCCACGCTGATCCTGAGCGCCTACAACAAGTGGAACGAGACGCCGGTGATCGTGAGTTTTGCGGAAAGATCGACACCCGTATGGAATATACCATTCCCCGCCATCACCATTTGCTCGGAGACGAAGCGCGTGCTTCAATTGCAGAGCAACAATTCGTTTGCGAATCTCTACAGTCTGTTCACGGCGGAAAGGCATAACTCACGCGTCTTTCAGCCACCAAATGTTACGTCCAAGGAATTGGAAGAATTTCGTACGATGCTCCACGTGTGCAATACGCATAGCATCCAGCAGGATATGCCACTGATTCCCGGTGACGATCTGGACTATCACAAAGTGCTGGAGCGTATGTTGCCACCGTTCGAACGTTACTTCTTTTACTGCCGCTGGCTGAGCCGCATCAACGAGTGCGACAAGTACTTCCGGCCTACGCTGACCGAGGAGGGCATCTGCTACACGTTCAATGGCCTGCGTACCACGGATATCTATCGGAAGGGCACCTACCAGTATCACCAATCCGCCGAGAACGTATCTCGGTCGAAATGGAGTCTGGACAGGGGCTACGATGCATCATGTGACGTGGAGACTTATCCAGCTCGTGTCCTCAGCGCTGGCGCACGCTCGGGCATCTTTATGACACTGCAGAGCTTTGAGCAGGAGGTGGACTACGCCTGTCGCGGACCCGTGCAGGGTTTCAAGGTGCTGCTGCACGCGCCGGACGACGTTCCGCAAGTGTCCAAGCAGTTCGTCCGCATCCCCATGGGTCGAGAAGTGCTGATAGCCGTGAAGCCAAACATGATAACTATGTCCGAGGGCATTGCTGAGTATGATCCGCAACGGCGACAGTGTTTTCTCGGCCACGAGCGTCCGCTGCGCTTCTTCAAGGTCTACTCCGAGTCCAACTGCGAACTGGAGTGCCTGGCCAACTTTACGCTGGCCAAGTGCGGCTGTGTCAAGTTCTCGATGCCCCGCAGCCTGGACATGCCGGTCTGCGGCGAGAACAAGATCCATTGCTACAACATGGCCGAGCGCGAGCTGTTGGTGCGCGAGTTCCACCGCGTTCGCAAGTTGAATACAAAAGGCGCGGCATCGGACGCCAGACCCATGGAAACGGCATGCAATTGCATGCCTGCGTGCACTTCGCTCATCTACAATGCGGAGATTTCGCAGGCCAACTTCGATTTGCGTGAAATGCTGGCGGCCGAAGGGGACACCGAGTTCTTGCGCGTCTATCCCGGCTCTCAGATGTCCAGGCTATCCATTTACTTCAAACAGAATCAATTCATCACCTCGAAGCGCTCCGAACTGTATGGCATAACCGAGTTTTTGGCCAATTGCGGTGGCATCTTTGGTCTCTTCATGGGCTTCTCAATCCTAAGCCTCGTTGAGGTGTTATACTACTTTACATTGCGTTTCGGCGTCAATCTGAAACAATTGTATAAAGTGGATTCGAAGGCAACAGCCGAATGTAAAATTTGATCTTTTCATCCGCAGATTTCATGCTGCACATGCAAACAGATCCAAATTTCTGTATATGTATATTAAAAACTGTTTATTAGCTTTTTCCTTGTAGATATTTTATGTTATTTGTTAATTTATGTCATGTAAGCATCTCATGTTTTTAAAATATATGTAAACCTGAAAATTTCTGTATATTTAATTCATTTGTAAATAAACCGATTTTGAAATGAATTTGATTTAATTTATTTATTATTAGCGCCAATCAAATATCGATAAGTATCAGCTTTTCCTTTTTTTTTAAAGCGCTAAATGAATTGGAACTATTGTTTATTATTGAGAGATGAGAAATTTAACTCATTCATCGAGCACAATCGATAAAAACAATTTAAATTTGTGCAATTCTTTGGCGAACTTAATAATTAATTGTATTAAAAAAAAAAAAAAATAAATAAAAAATAATAATAATAAAAAAACAAGATAGTGACCCTTTGAATATATTAAATAAACTTCTGTATTCTAGACCCTTTCCGTCTGTTTGTCCGTATGTATGTGTGAGCACGTCGATCTCAGAAGGAAATTATTTATGTAGGTCGGTGTATCGCTTAGATTTTGTACGAGCATGGCAAACCCTTTCAAGAGAGGAATCTTATAGTGAACTAATTTAAATTTTGAGCTGAGCTGCTCTTCTGCGTACACGTATATATTTGACAGTATATGAAGATAATCAAAATTCGACTATAATATTGTTCTATTGTTCTGTATTGCTAATGGTTCAACTGGTAATATATTATTAGGTCAATAACGATTTCTTCGCCTGAGCGTCCCAAATTCCATACATGAATTTACAGCACAATAACATCCCTAATAAAAAATATATCGATAGTATGTCTGAATATATCTATTAAATAAATTTATTTAAAATTACATATATATTTATTTTTGATACTTTTCAACTCAATAGACTTGATATATATTGCAAAATATTTGATTTTCCAATTTTTCCGCTATTTATTTATTAATTATTATAGCTTTTGTCAATTAATTAATAAATCGTACATTGCTGTTTAAATTGGCCAGGGCTTCGTTTTTTTTTGCGGTAGCCCTGTTAGCTATCGATTGTCCTGCTAATTTCAACAAAAAAAAAAAAAAAAAGCATTCGCTAGTCAATTTCACGTTTGGTTTCTGTGCAAATATAATATTGATGTAAACAATATAGCCTAAGTGCTTAACCACAAAATAAAATTGTGCATGCCAAAAACAAAACAAATATAAGTGATTGGAAACTGATTTAACGCACTAAAATGCCAATGTTGACCAGCTGTAGCTTAACATCGCTATCAATATCAGCAACAGTGCAAACAAGAGTGCCATAAAATGTAGAAAGTAAACAGAGGCAACCCAACTAACATTAAAAGCAATATATTTTTTCATTTAATCGCGTGCACTTATTATTTTGGTTTTGTGTTGGTGAATGGGCGCCGTCACCTCCGTCGCTGCCACCGTCGCCGCCGCTGCCGCCGTCGCCGCCATCTTCGCCGCTGCACTGAGATATGGCCTCTCTACATTCCAGTTGGCGTTTTGGCAAAAAAAGAAGCAAATTGCAATTACGCATTAATGGTACGTTGGTTGTTATGTGTGTGGCAAATGATAAATGTTAATGAACATATGCCACAACTTTCATTACATGCATAACAATCATACAGCTGCACACACATGCACACACATACACACCTATACTCACATATGTACACTCACACATAGATCTAGATTATGTTATTGTTGTTATTTCTAGCTATTGCTTGGCTCTGTCTGACACAATAGATTCCAACAAGCCTTACCCAATAAATATGCAGGCAAAGTCGATTGCGCATAACGGGAAGAATGTTGCAGCAGCAGAAGCAGCAGCAACAACAGTCGCTTGGCAATATTCTTTTCAATTTTCATCACTCTCTCGATGATAGTGTTGCGGCCAGAAATGGCCTGTTATTTATATAGATATATGTAGATGTTTATATAAATACATATATATATATATATATATATATATATATATATATATATATATATATATATATATATATATATATATATATATATATATATATATATATATATATTTATGTTTTGTTTGACCAAATTTTTACTACATGTTTGATTTCTATTAATAGACGTCACGTCGCTAACATATAGTCCCAACGATGACGCAGCAAGCTAATAAAAAAAAGACCATGGGCAACAGCAGAAACAAAAACAACAACTAACAGCAACAATATACATTTGTTGTTAATTTATTTCCCAAGTACAGTTGGTTCTGTGCCGTTGCCTCGCTGCAACTTGGAGAACAGAAACAACAACAACTGCTGTGTGCTACGACACTCACTTAAATTTCACGTGCGCCGGCAGCATTGGCCTCTGATTAGCTGTGCTCGTGAAACAATTTCACTTTGATAAATAGCCAGTATATTTATTGGTGTTTAACTGTTGTCACTGTATGCCTGACACACATATTCACTATATATATATTATAAACAATTCTTGTCAATAAGGCTAATTATTGATAAGTAACATAATAATATAAATATACACCGGAACTTAACTGAAACTGAAAAAAACTTCAACTGAAATGTAAATATTTCCTACATAATTATATACACCATATAAAGATATATATTATACTTTTGTAGATTATATAATTATTATATATGGAATATCATATCATATTTTACTGCAAGGAATCTTCTCTTAATTATACATGACATTCCCAAATATTAAGAATAGACAACCATAAATAATATCTTCCTTAACCAACGATTCATTTCAATTTCAAGCAGCTCAAAGCTCTGTCCTTATAAGTATTATTGATAGATCTAACCTATATAAACTGTTCTTAATTTTATATTCCACTTATATTTCTGTATATAATAGTATATAAATGAGAACTCTTTAAGCAAAATGCCAGTGTATTAATTAATTAATTCTGATTTCAGTTTCGCAAGATCCCGAGGACTTTTACCGCTTGGATCCAACGAAATCGGCAGCTGAAAATGCCTATGACATCTATGCCATGCTCTGCGTGGAGGAGACGCGGGACACGAAGCGTCTGTTTCTGCTCAATGCTCTGGCCTCCCTATGCCTGGCGGCCACCTCAGGAGCGCCGTACAACAACATACGCTTTAGCACGGAGGAGCTTCTCTACTGGTGAGTGACGTGTGCAACTTAGGGAATTGTAAAATCGATGCTAATTTATTGGTATTTACAGTCTAAGTGCCTCGCTGGTGCACACCTTTACGCAGGTGCGTGCGGCCGCGCTGCGCACCATACGATATACGCTGAGCACACCAAAGGACATCAAGACGTTCAATTCGCTGCAGCTGCAGCATCTGCTATGCCGCTCCATCGACCTGATGCTAAAGAACGACGATGAGCGCGTGCAGGCACTGAAGCTGGTCCGCAAAATGCTGGCGATAGCACCCGAAGACATTAGCCCGGTGGTGGTCAGATGCCTGGTTTCCTTGGCCGACAGCGGCATCGAGGAGAGCGACAATCTGCTGCGCGCTTGTTTGGCGACGCTAGCGGAGTTCGCCGTGCTCAATCCGGCACTGCTGATTGTATGCGGTGGCGTTTCATCCATAACGCGAAATGTGCTGGAGTGCCACAATCCACGCATCGCCGAAAGCCTCTGCGGCGTGCTGCTCTATCTGCTCGAATGGCCGCAGACGCGCAACATTTGCGGCGTACGACTTGACTGCCTGGCGGCACCTTATTGTGATTTCACCTACGGACTAGGCATCATGGATAAAAACAAGTTGGTTGCCACGCGTCTACTGTTCCCTAAGTACGATACTAATGTAACAATCTTGCAGAGATGCGCGCGAGCTGCGCTACACCAGCTGTCGACTGGCGTTACTTTCTGTGTTACGCAGCTGGACGGGCACGCTCGAATTCTGTGATCCAAGCAAACCTTCAGGCTTGAAAGCAATAGTTGACGCTTTATATTTAAATCAAATTGAAGTTCGAGTAAGTATGCATGCAGCTTCTCCAGAAAGGTTATATGTATATGTATATACGTCGGTATATGTATAATTTATAATATAGGACTGGTAGCCAATTATGTTATCTTTATTTTGTATAAGTCTAGTGACTAGAGCTAGACTAAGGTTTACTTCACTAGAAGTTCACTTCCAGTGATGTGAAAGGTCTAGTGGGTGGTGCTTAGGCGGCATCGCCATCGTGCCGTTGCTAAGTCAGTTGTTGGCAAGGGTTTTGTCTACCTATGTATATAGGCTTTAGTTGATTTAGAAATCTCCTGATTGACCCAAGGGACTCCCAGCTGTTCGTGAATTTGTTTGAGTGGAGTAGATGTTGGTAGCAGATGACATTGGAGATTGCAATTCTATGGATGGATCTTTTACAGATAAGCTAGAGATCTTTCTGCAGCTTTTCATGTTTGTTAATTAGCTGAGACTTTCAGTATATATACAGTGGTATATGTATTGCCCATTTTGAATTGATTTCAATATATAATTAAGAATAGTTTCTTCTCTTACGTAATATCATAACAATTTTGATATTAGCTCTAAAAATTGAATTAAAATTTTAACTTAAATTCCTAAATCAGTCTTTAAATGCTGATTATATATAATTAAGAATAGTTTCTTCTCTTACGTAATGTCATAACAATTTTGATGTTAGCTCTAAAAACTGAATTAAAATTTCAACTTAAATTCCTAAATCAGTCTTTAAATGCTTAAATTGAATAGATTGAATTTTAGTTTAGCAAAAATATAGTGATATATATAATATAATGATAAAAAGTTAGATAATTGTTATTTGTTCGCTCATATTCAAAGGGCTTAATTCTTGGTTTTAGTTAGAAGGCATGATGGATGGGATTTTGTAGTCCGAAGTCTCAGCTTGACTCAGCTGGTTATGGTTAAACATATATGTATATTTGTGTATATTAGAAATTCATGCTACGTGGATTATATATTCATTTCAATTTAAGGATAAATTTGTCAGTAATACGTAGATACATAAGATAACTCAAATACAATATATTAATTATTGTGTTTTCTTCTTGTGCGCCAACAGAAAGCAATATTGGACTTGCTTTACGAGCTGCTGTCGGTGCCGCAACCTGGCTGGACGGATGACTATAATGTAGCGCTGCAGACGGTTGATCCGTCCGACTTCCAGGACTCTTGGCTGCTGAGCAACGGCTTTGTGTCCGCTGAGGGGCGTTCGATATTGCCCAGCTTGGCAGCGCGTGCGCCCAATGTGGTTGAGCAGCATTTGGCGCTGTTGCTCTACTGCTTTCTGGAGACGGGACTGCTCAATGCGCTGGTCGAGGTGGCCGTCGCACCCGATCAATTTGTATCGGTGCGCGCCACGGTGCTAATTGCGAAGATCCTGCAGCTGATGCACACGCATTTGCCAGCGGATATATTCAGCACGAGTCCGGCGCTGCCCACGCTGGTTGGGCACGCCACGCAAGGCAATCAGCAGGCAAATGCTGCTGTCGCCGCATTGCTGAACTATCAAAAGATTCTGCGGCAAAGGCCTGCGTCGTGTAGCTTGTTCCTTGATAGCATTATACAGGGCGGTGCGCTCATACAGACGCGCCTCTTCCGGCGTAATATTAATGCACAGGATTCAAGCAGTGCCTTGCAGCTGCAGGATACGGCTGGGGCGGCGGCTGCTGCTGTCGCCGTGGCATCCTCGTCCTTTTCCGGTGGCTACAGAGGCACGGCAACGCTGGATCGACAGCGACTGGACTCGGTGTCGTCCAGCGATGAGTCCAATTCGCAAGCATCGAGCTCTTTGCGCTCGAGCTTTACACTGAAGCGTAAGTTTCTGCCGCAGGTGTTCTTTTTGCGTGCCTTAAATCGACTTTTGCACGAATCCCATGTGTTGGTCCAGGCGGATGCGAATGCCTGGGACTGGGAGGTGATAATCACCATACTGAGAGTAAGCATTCCATTTAATTTCTCACATTTGCCGCCGCTAACTTTCCTCTTCTTTTCCTAGTCGAGTTTTATACGCAAGCTGGACTATACGCCGGGCAAATTCCTAAATAAATTCCTAAAGCGCTTAGTGGACTTTTACAAGCCGAGCAACAATCGCTTCTCACATCAAGATCTGGTGCCAGGCTACTCTATGCCGGCGTACGTGAGTGCCGGCCTTGACTTAATTGATGTGCTGCTCGATAGCAGTGAGGTAATTATTCTCCATTACAATAAACGCTCCTCTTCTAATCACCATATATGTTTATCATATGTATAGCTGGAGTGCATGCGCTACATAACGGACTACTTCTCAGACATCAGCCAACATCTGCTGGCAGTGACCACCTCGAGTCGCGCCCACGACTGTCTGTTCAGTCCGCAGCATATGAACAACACAATGTGCCAGCAATACTTTCTGTACATTGGGCGCATGTGTCGCACGACCAAGGGAATTGAAGTGCTTAAAAACACAACCGTATTCGAATAGTATGTACTATATCAGGGCTCCCGTTTTGTGCTCATATCTAATATCTCTCTCGTTCTCTTCATTAGTCTGATTACACTGGTTCGGCACACAGATCATGTCTGCTATGTGAAACTGATTGTCTCCGGGCTAAACTACAGTCACGAGAAGCTGCCGCGACAGGTGCTGGAAAAGGCGCTGACGCTGGCCAAGACGCGCAGTGGACGATTGTATGCGACGCAGTTTCTCGCCGTGCTGCTGCGCGCACGCTTGCCCAACTTTGAAGTTTGGGGCTTGCCACTGATCATACAGCAAACCAAGGATGCGGATCGCAGTGTTGTGCTGGCCGCAATGGACGTGCTCGAGGAGGCATGCCATGACAAATACTATCTGGAGGAGATCGTCAGTCTCTGGCCCAATCTAAAGCAATTGGGCGACGTGGGTCGCTTGCTGATGGCCCGTTTCTATTCACTGTCGCGCGGACTGAACAGCAGCAAGGCGCACATCGAGGAGGAGATCAAGTATTGGCGTACTGGCTACAACAAGCGCTACGTCCTGCTCGTCGAGGCCGAGACCCACTCCTCTCTCACGCTGCATGTGCGCAACGAGGATGGCTACTACTCCAGGCGCAACTGCAATCAGAGAGCACAGCTAGTCCCGCCCAATATAGCGCCACATCTCTATGGCCAGATGGTACAGACCACCCAGGGCATGACAGCGCTGCGCAAGTACGCCGACCTGCCCCAAGTGCTCGAGGTGCTGACGCGTGGCAAGTGCAACGACGATGCCGAATGCCTTGAGCTGAAGGCGGCCATTTGGGCTTTAAGTCATGCCTCAACGCATTCGAATGGCATCGATTACTTTGTGGAAATAGGCGCCAGGTGGGTCAAGCAACAGCTGCGACTGTGCAACTAGCAATAATACCAAAATCTTACATCTGCAGGCTCTATGAGAAGCTCATACTGCTGGTAACCAAGTGTGAGGTGTACTCGGTGCGGGCGACTTGCTTTAGTGCATTGGGGCTAATCGCTGGAACTCAGGCGGGCGCCAATTTGCTATTCAAGCTGAGTAAGTTATGAATGCCCGGATAAAATGGTACGATTTGATTATTGGAAGATTGCTAACGGATATTTGATATCTATAGATTGGCTCAGCGTGCGACACGATCGGAACACAATGTGGCCCGTTCATCAGCCAGAGGATTGGATGTCCAATCAATTTACACCGGTGCGCCATCACTATGAGGACATGCCGCCGTACAACTATATGGGTATTGAGGATCAAATCGATGCTTCCTACGACGCTGGCAGCTGTTGGAATCTACAGGATGCCAATACCACAACTACAACGACCACAGACAGCGCGCGGACCACGGCTGAGGAGGTGTGCTATGACTGAACAATCTTGATCGCCAATAGCCTAATATGCCCTCAATCTTTTAGCTGCAGTTCGGTCGACCGCTCAACATTAGCGGAGTTGCCGCCAAATCGAAGACTCTGCCGGAGGGCAGTAATGTGCGGCAGGGTAAACACCAGCGCTCACTGTCCGAATCAAAGACAACGGACGTATTTAGCCTGATCGGCGGTGTCTCTAGTGCGCCCGGTGTTGGCTTCTGTCCCATGCACTATCAGCATCGAATACGCTACAATTCGTGCACAGACTCGAATACGTCAGGCGTCAGCAGCTGTGAGTCAGTGACGGGGCGAACGGCGGCCGCAGCCGCTGCTGCTGGTGTTATCAACTTGAGCGACTTTCAGCAGTTTCCGCTGAGTCCCATACAGAGTATGTCCAATCTGCAGGAGATGCCGGCGTATCAAGCTGCCAAGCTGCTGCGGCGCACTTCCTTGCTGGGCACCAGTTTTCTGCAGCCTGCGCTCAGTCCGCTGGCAATGGAAGGTTATGCGAAACTGCGCTCGCTGCGCGCACGCAGCCGTCCTGTGTTCTCAGAGTCGGCGGCGGAATTGTACGACTTCATCGACATTGTGGATCGGGGCGAGGTGCAGCCGCGCAAGTACTCCTGGGGCGAATCCCATCGCCGGATGAAGGTGCGCAGCTTGGATCGACAGACGATGTTGAATGTATTCACGTAAGTCTAAATAATATATATTACTAAATATGATATTTATAGTTATAAGGCGTGCTCTGAAATGTTATAAATATATATCTATATATATTTGAGGTCAAAAGGTATCTAGAACAAACATTGTTTATCAATCTGCTGTCTTTGTTTCTTTCTCCCTCTCTGTCTCTCTCTCTCTCTCTCTCTCCCTCCCTCTACGACCCATAGGCTTGTGCATGTGTCATTGAGAGAGAGAGAAAGTTATATGTTTGATGCAACAGAGCGAGATGTATATATTTAGTCATTATAAAATTGGTTCCCAAGCACACAAATTATGAATGTGGTAAATATAGAAATATCTAATGTTTAGCTGCCCGAAGCTATAAATATTTCAGATCCAAATTTAGATAATTACTGCGTCGGAGCCTTTTATTATTTTAAATATTTGCTGCTCACTCAGAAGGGAGGGGATAAAGCAGCGAAATATGCAACTAGCTTTGTCAGATTTGTATTATATATTATTATGTATTGTATTATTATTATTATTATTATTATTATTATTATTATTATTATTATTATATATTATATAGGTCGATAGAATACCTCATAGATAGAATTACTGTCTATGTACTCAGATAGTTTTGATTGGAATTATAACGAATTATTTCCCTTTTGCAGACGTCTCTCGTCGGAGGAGCTGCAGGTGCCATTGCCCACTCTGAACACGCCCAAGTTTCTGCCGCAGAATGATCTACAGGGACCGTGCTACACGGGCATCTGTTTGCCGAAGAACGCGCTCGATTTGTTTCCGTCGCGTGATCTGAGCCGTACTTATGTCTCATGTGATATCATTGATCAGGATCTGACGGGCGTGAATCTGTTGAGCGTGCGGCCACAGTTTCTGACTTTCCTCAACGACTCCATCAATAATGAGGGCGGCGATGAGTCCTCGGTCATATCCTCGCTCTCCGATGTCTCGTCATCGGCCAGCCGCCGGCCAAGCAAGTGGCAACAGGGCTCGAAGCATGCGCGCAGTCAATGCCTTTACTGCACGCGCTCGCGTCGTCAGCGCCTGCAGGCCCAGGTGCCGGCGCAGGATAGCAACAGCAGCAACACCAACATCAACATCAACAGCAACAGCAATAGTAATAGCAATAGCACGGGCGCCGCAGTCGCTCCCTGCGAACTGTACAGCAGTGCATCGGCAACGCTCGTCGCTGCTGGCATGCAGGCTGGCCCGGCGTTGGCCCGCAAAAGTACGGGAAAGTCGAGCGGCGCTGCGATACAGCTAGCGGACATGAGCTTCCACTCGCCCGAGAGCATACTGAGCGAAGAGGGTCTGCCGGGCAAGGTGACCGCTTCCATACTCTACAATGTGCAACGCATGGCCAATCCGGTCAGCGCGAAGCAGTCCAAGATGTCCCTGCTGGAGCTGAAGCAGAAGCATCCGCATGCCTTTCAGGACATTTGCCTGTATTCGGAGTCCTGCAAGACGATCGGCCGCAGTAACTATCGCATGAGTGCGCGTCGCTTCCTGCAGGAGCTCTTTCTGGACCTCAACTTGGATGCGTTCTACGTGGAGCCGCAGCTTATTATCACTGCTCGCAAGCAGCCAGCCGATGAGGCAACTGGATCCCTATCCTCGGCTGGCGCATCAACATCCGCGAATCCGACAGCGGCAACGCCAACGTCGACAGCAGCGACCCCAACGGCAGCAGCAACAGCCCCAACGCCAACATCAGGAGCAGCAGCAGTAGCAGGAAGTCCGGCGAATCCAATACTATTATCTCATAAGGCACAGCTGAAGCCAAAGCAGACGGCGCAACTAGCGAGCGTGTACGAGACCAGCTGGGAGAACCTACTAATGGATCAATCGCCACGCATCGGCGCCAACAAGACGCCAGTGCAGACCTATTCTGGACTGCAGCATCGAGCGACTCCGGCGGCCACACACAATGAGCTGCACATTGACGATGCGGCTGACGATGCAATGAACAGCGACGAGGATGCTGGCGAAGATGTATGTGATGGCAGCCTTGACGAGACACAGGCCAGCAGTGTGAGCGCTGCAAATCCCGCCCCCCCTGCCCTCCAAAATAACCAGCGCTGCAGCGGTGGTGCGATTAGTCAAATGCAGGAATCACCACCGCCGACGTCGACGACGACGCTGACGACGACTACGACGACTACTTTATCATCATCAGCTGCAACGACTCCAACAGAGAGCGCGGCGTGTGCTAATCTTGAGAACGAGAATCGTCAGTATACGCGCGGACGCTCCTGTACGTTGGAGCTGGATTTGAGCTGCACGAAGAATAAATTTCCGATCACGAATCGGAACCGAACGACGGCAACAAAGTCGGACCAGGGATCGATGCTGGGATCAATGATAGCGCGGCAAATAAGCCTGGATAAGCTCCACTACACCAGAATGACCAAGAGCCTGACTGCATCCGTAGCGAAGCCCGTGGGCAGTCTCTACTGCGAGAAGCGTCTGCAGACCTCCAAGTCGGAGGCTCTGCTGGATAAGGGCGGTGGCAGTGCCGATGGCGGTGGTGGAGACGGTGACGGTGACGGTGACGGTGTTAGTAACGTTTCCAATGACACTATCAATTGGACGCCACCCAAACGGAGTTAGATAACAAACCGATTCCGATCCCGATCCATATCCAGATCAAGCATACAGCATCAATGCCCGCCCTGCAAGTAACTAGACTTTTCTCTAATGGATTAAGTTCTTTTAGCTTAACGCGATAAGTTGTCCAAGGTTTATATTTGATTTTTTTTATATTCGCTGAGCGATTTATGTAAGTTGTGCATATATAATATATACATATATATGTTACGATCGCAAGAAGACGAGGAAGAGGAAGATGAAGAGAATACACACACATCTAAATATACATAAACCCATTATAATAATTAATTAATATTAATATTATATGAAAAATAACTATTTTCTGTAGATTTTACAATTACAATTAATATTATTGATAAATATTTTCTTTAAATAAAATTCATTACCATTAAGCGACACAAATAATCCAAAAAGAATCACACACATTATATATATATATATTTTTTTTTTTTTTTCATTATATATATATAATTTTTATTTGTAATTAATTAATGAAAAGAGACAACACGAAACAAAATTAACAAAAGGCTTTCGGCTCGCCGAAGATGAATATCCTTGCAGACAAACAACATTTAGCTTTATTGCTTCCATTTCTTTATAGTAATTCATTTGCAATTTCCTGATCCGTTTCTACATCAGATCTTTCCTGACTGACAGACTTAATTTTAATAATAATTTGAATAAACCAATAAGAAAGCTCTAGTCGAAACTGCTGGACTACGAGGTCTCCTGAACCCTTCGAGAAACTGATATTTTAATAATTCTTCGCAATTTCCTACACATAGACACACGCATTTTTTCATGAAACATTCAGATCGTGATAATAACATTTAAATGCGTGTATTTGCCAAAGCATATGTCTCTTGTATTTGAAATACGTCTTTTACAAATGTGGCCGGAAGGGGTGGCTATAAAGTTGGGGATAGATTATAACAAAAATCGAAATTCTATAAAATACATTTGAATCTACATTTAAACTTTGGAGACTCGAGCTCTAAAGATGTAGGAGATATAATTTGATAAGGTTTTTTCGGTAAGGTTTTAAATCGATAACTAAAAATTTGAGAGTAGTTATCGATTTTTGGAATCAAACTCGATATTCGCCTGATATACACGGACGGACGGACGGACATGCAAACCGGGCTTAATCGACTCAGCTCGTCACCCAGATCAAGAATAAATATATTTTGCGGGGTCTGCCACGCCTCCTTCTGCCTGTTACATACCTTTAACATTCTACCCTGATTTCCCATTGAAAATGTGTTAAAAATAATAACAACAACTGACTGACTGATTAAATGGGTTTTCTATTACGCTCTACATATAGAGATATATTTCCCAATTGAGATTGTATCGTCCTCTGCAAGGATATCGCAAAAAAGGTTACCCAAAAAGAAACAGCAAAACCACCGCAATTTATTAATTCAATTGTACTTAAAAAAAACAGAAAAACAATATAAATTAAAGGTTCAGCAACAACTGCGTCAACTGCAAAACTATATAACTATACTAAACTTAATAAATACATCCTCAATGAAATTAAAATATTTTTAGACAATAATTAAAACTTAAAACCTGGTTTTATTCATCTACGATCACCATACAGAGTTCCTCGAAAGAAAACTTCATGTTGTACTTGGAGCATGGAATATCTACGAGGGCGGTCTAAAAATTAACCGAACTATCTATTCCAGTCAAACTAATATAATACGAGAATTTCAGACATGGATTGGTGTTATTTCAATATCTAGATGACAATTATATGAAACGATTTGGCAAGTGTGAGGAATTCTTCCTCTTGAGTATTTTGCGCCCTCTTCTGCAAAGGCATCTTCTTGTAAGCAGATAGTGATTGCTGATAGCTTGATGACATTGGTACCACATAGGTCTTCCTAGGTCAACCCTAAATTGGAATGTGGAATGGAAAATACACAATTGATAGAAAATGTATTCCTTAAGAGTTCCAAATTAACTTGATTCGTCTTTAATTTAATTCTTGCGAGTTTATATTGCATTTGAACATGTGCCACACCCTATTCTTCCCATACGAAATCCTCACAGTCCTCCATAATTCATAGTTCATAGTTCTCATTTCATATACATTTTTTCATCTAGCTCACATCAGTCTACACTGAAACACCTCTAAACACCTCCTACGTCATGGATTCCAAAATGTTAACTTTTTGATGAAATATTTTTCCATTTTTATTTCCACGCTAATAATTTAGTCAAATTTGAATGCCCAGATTTACCCTTTACTTTGATCTATTTTAAGAAAATTTGATCCGGGTCCTTCGATAAATTCTCTTAGAATCAAGCATATACTTGTACTTGACCAATTGTTTCCACGTTTTTCGGGCAGACGTAACACTGCTATGCATCGGAGGAGGACGGCCCACATATGTGCTACGCATTTTACTCATGTACAGGGCTCTCCATATTCGAGTGACCCATCTGGCAGCCCCATACCTTTTGACAGAGACGGGCACTATACGCCGTAGAGGCTCAAGGCGGCCATTTGAGAGATATCATATTCAAAGAGTGATGTCAACAAGTCTAATTGAAACAAATATTATGATTATTATCGACAACAACAACAAAATTGTATTTTGCATTGATTTAAAGAAAACAAAAACATGGGTCCGTCGAATATGGGCAATCTTGTAAGGGTTGCCAGATGGGGCACTCGAATATGGAGTACCCTGTATATTAAATTTTGATGCTTTTCCATGTCGTAGGGGCTAGAGTAACCAACATATTTTATTCGCCATGTTCTTAGTTGTATGTTGGAAGGTTTTTTTATTTTTTTGCATTTAATATTGACAGAATGTTATCCTACAATACACTTTGCAGTCATCAGAATCTTTACCTCAAAAGGTATTCTCTATAAAAGCTTTTTTCTGCTTCTGTAATGGTATTACATATAGAGAACAGTTCTTCGTTGCTCATAGACCATGGATTAGGCCCAAAGTGGTTATTATACAGTAGAATCCTACTGTATTTCCTAGATATCACAAAAAGCATTCTCTATAATAGCTTTTCCGACGTGAGAATCTTGAGTCCAAGTCAAATTTTCTTTTAAGTAACCTTAAAGAGTATTACACATTCGTGTATAGACAACAGCAGCAGCTCCTGAAACTGATTTTACACATACAGAATACTCCGTCGTTGCTCATAGACCGTATATTGGATTAGACCCAAAATGGATACTTTTTAGATATTATAAAAAGTCATCCTCTATATAGTTTTACCGTGTTCTAGTTTTAAATGAAAATGTAAGTTCAAGACGAGTTCAGGTTTCTTTTAGCTAATGTTAATGTTATCTTTATTTTGATTTAGTGATAGTTACAATTAGATTTGTGTTACAAATTAGTGCTATCCGTAGTAGGTACAAAGTTGCTTAGACAGAGATATTGAAATATTTTCGACTGCTGTGGTAGCAGCAAATAAATATCGTAATATATAAGAACGTTGCGAAGATGCCCAAAGCGTTGAGAGCCATCGAGAAGCCAAGAAAATATTTCCACTTGCCACGAATGGCCTCGCAGGTCTCGCCAATGTCGCTGAGATGAGCGGTAGGGGAAGGGGAAACTGTTAGTCCCACAAGTTGAGTCAGGTTCGTTCCGGATATACTTACATCTCATCAGCTTCAGCGTCTGATAACGCCGCTGTGGTCGTCGCCTGCTGCTCCTCCGTCAGGCAGGTGCAGTTGCTGTAGTTGAGCAGGGAGCTGGTCGCCGGGCCACAGTTACCATCGGTCAGCGTGGACGTGGTCTGCAGCTCGGCGAACTCGATGGCGGCACAAACCAGCGCCAAGCAGCAGAAGATTAGGGCCAGAGCGGAAAAGACATAGGACTCCACCAGCAGCACTTTGTAGCAGCTGTTGGGCGACCGCTTGTAGTCGGACTCGCGATCCCTCCCGAGCAGTATTAGACCCGCAATACTGGCAAGTAAAAGCTAAAATATTGCTCCTTTACTACTGGATGAGTAACACTTGGGCGCACCGGCATGGTGGCCATGGTGGCTAGTTGCTACTCACTGAAAGGCCGCTTAGGTACGGATTTATCAATATGGAGGCACTTGGAGTCCAAACAAGTATCGAGATGGCCAAGCCCACGATCAGGAGGCCCACGGCCAGTTGCAGGATCAACAGTTGGCGTGAGAAGTTCGAGTTGCGAATGTGCGAAGTATAAGTCTCCTGGATGCCTGTGATATGTGTGAAGAAGAAAAAGAGCAAGAGAGAATATTAGAAAAGCAGACGGAAGAGAAGAAGCATTGATAAGGAAAGGAAGAGAAAGGATGAAACAAAAACAAGGGTACAAGAAATTGAAGAGAAGATAAGACAGAAGGAGGACAACATTGAAAACATTGATAAGGGAGGGAGAGAATTCGAATTAAGAGACGATATGAGGAAAGATAGGAAAGGATGAGAAAAGACGAGGCAAAAACAAGGGAAACTGAAAATTGAAGAGGAGGATGGGAAGGATGGAGAAGAATGCAGAAGAGACGAGTGAAAAAGAAGAGCAAATATAAAAGAATTAAGAAAATAAATTAGAAGAGAAAATAGAAGATGTGAAGCAAATAACAAGAAAGGAGATTAGAACAGAAAAGATAACAGGAAGAAGGGTGTGAGAGAAGAGAAAAGAATAAGAAACGAAAAGGGCAAATAAAGAGAAGAAGATAATAAGCGAATGAGGCAAGAAGGGATAAAAGAAGAGGCAAAATGGTAAGTGAAGATGTGACAGTACAAAGAGTTGAAAAAGTAGAAATATAAACAAAAAATGATAAGAATAGAAAATACAGAATAAAGAAACCAAGAGAAGAAAGTGAAAAAAAGAGAAGAGTTGGAAAATTGGAGAGATACGAAAGAGAGGAGAGAAAATAGGGAAACAATCAAGAAAACATAAGGTGAAAAAGCAAGGGCAATCAGCAAAACAAAAGAAAGATAAGGGAAAGAGGAAAGAAGGAGATGAGAAAATAAGAGATGAGTAGAAAAGAGGAATAAGAAATAAGTGATATGTAAATAAAAGCAGAGAAGGGTGCAGAAGTGAAGAGTAAAGAGAAGAAGAGATAAAGCGAGAGGCGAGAGCAGGAAAACGCAAAAGATGGGATGATAAGGGATAGGAATATCAAATAAGGGAAAATAACAAAAGAGCAGGGAAGAGGTTTGAAGATAAGAAAATATTAGAGAAGAGAGGAGATGCAAAACGACGCTGGGATGAAAGAAACGAGACGATAGAAGGGATAAGATGGGCAAAAAACTCATATAAAAGAAGAAGAGAAGGCAAGAAATGACAAGAGAAGAGATAAATAGAGTCGAACGAGCGAAGCAAAGGTTGCTCGCGCTAGTTGTGGATCTACCCATTTGCTGCTTTGGGTCGTATTGGGCGTGCACTTACTGTCATGGTTCTTGTTGACCACAATCATCCGACTGTGCCTGAGACTGTTCCGAGTGGGTGTGTGTCGTCCGGCGATCTTCATGCCCTTCATGTTCTGGGGGACCGTGGTGCTCATGTAGACAGCCTGCGCGACATATATATTGAAATGGGTAAGTAGATCATCAATATTATCAGGAGATTATCAGGCAGATCAGCTGATCAGGTGCGTACCTGCGTTGGCTGCAGCGCGTCCAGATCGCTCAGTGGAATTTGCTCGTATGTGGCACCGAAGCGCTGCGAGACGGCTGTGGGCGAGCTGCTGGCTTCCGGCTGAGCGGGAATTCGCGTGGGCTGTGGCACATTTTGGTATCTGGGCTCGGGCTTGATAACCACTGACGGCATCGCTGCGGCTGGTGAGTCACGCGCACCGGCTGGCGAGGCCGCCGCTGCTGAGTTTAATGTGTCACAGTTGTGGATGCCAAAGAATTTGGACTTGGCATCGCTCAGAGCGGCTTTGACTGCGGCTATGCTGTGGCTGGTCTCATTCAGCTCTGAGAGCTGCTCGGGCAATGCCAGCTGCTTCCGATCCCGGTTATCAGCGGGCCACACCTTTCGGTTGCCGTTCACGGCATTGCTTGGGCTATCTCGCAACTGTCCGGCACTTTCGCCGGACCACTGTGGATGCTGCTGTGGCTGCTGCTGCTGCTGCTGCTGCTGCTGCTGTTGTTGTTGTTTCATCTTCGGCTTGGCTGCACTCGCTGTTGTTGCTGTCAGGTTGTCATAGGTGCTTATGGGACGTACGCTTTGTGATTGCATTGTTGTCTGCTTCCTTGAGCTGTGGGCGTTGTTCCAGTAATGCTAGAGCCTCCAGACGCATAGCGTATGCTCAGGATGAATCGTTAGAAATATTGCTGAAATATTGTTTAGCACACGGTTATACATGGTTTAGGCCAATTGCACCTTGATCATACTTGAGCTTTTAAGCAACATTTAAGAACCTTCTTTACGAAATGGCTTCTAAATTATAGGTAATATATTACCTATAAAATATATTATTATTATAAGGGGGTTTTTGAATGATTTATGGTGGTATAAATAGTTGAATTTCACAGAGTGTATATGTATGTATGTATGTATATACATATATAATATGCTAGTATATTTCAATCCATATCTGAGGTATTCATAACCTTACTTTGTAATCTTTGAATCTTCTTCGAAATTGTGAAAATAAATAAAATAAATAAATAAATAAATAAGATTTAACTTTTGAATATTTCAAAGCTCGTTTTTGCAGTATACATAGGTATAAATACATATAATGTATTACTTTTTTATTTTATTTTATTTTATTTTTTTTTTTTTGCTATTCACATGACCATGCAACAGCCAGCACATTCAGTGTAATTGGTCTAAATACATACATACATACATATATGTACATGTCTCTATAATGAAGGGAAATGTTATGGACGGTTGGGTTTGCTCTTGTTAAATGTTTGCTAGATGTTATTTCGGCGTTGCATTCAGGCCAAAACAAACAAAACAATTGGAGTTTTCATTGATTACAAAACGTTTCTTCGATCTATTTAAAGGTTTGTTCCGCATTACAAACAAATTAACATATATGTATACAGGTATATATAGATATGCGTGTCTTATAAACTGATTTAAGCAAATGACATGCCGAGTGAAAGAGATAGAGAGAGGGAGAGAGAGATGTACATGCAGCAACTTTGCCAACTTTAAGTTCATTCCAAGTCACAGTAAACAAAATAGTAAAAAATAAAAAAATAAAATGTGCATACAAAATAACCGTAACGATAGTAAAAAAAAAACACGTTATATACTCTAGATATGTATACAGGTGTGTGTGCGTGAGTGTTTGTAGCTTCTACTGAGCCACACAAAACAACAGTCAATATTAAAGAACAAAAAAAAAAAAAAAAGACACACGCATACAACAACAACAGAAACGGCAAAAAAATAGCACAACAAGAATATATACATATATATAGAGACGCGAGTGGTGGAAGAGAGAGAGAGAGTCGCCTGCAACTGTACGCACCAAAAGGTGAAAACAAACTAAAAATAATTCTCTCGAGTTCACTGTGATCGAGCGCTTTAAACAAGCCAAATTTCCATTTGTGCGCTCGCCGCTTGGCCTAACCGAAAAAAAAAAAACAGCAACAAAAAACAGTTGCGAGCGCAGCTAGCGCAACGGAATCCGCTCTCTTAACGGCCAGCGCTGGCAGCAAGAGTACAGCTACAGCTACTCATGCGCTTTGCGCCTTACGCTCTTCTCTCCGCTCCACCTTCATGTTCCCGCTCTTCGCTCTTCGCTCTTCGCTCGCTCTCTCTCTCGCTCTCTGCACAGCTTGAGCCGCGTTGAGGCCTGTTGCGCCAACTTTTGTTGCTGTTGTGTTGACGTGGCAAGGCTAAGCAGCATTTTCTTAACAAACAACAAAGTCAGAACCAGCCAGAGAGCACAAGAGAGTATGCCAGACCAGTTAGACACTGTGTACTTTGCATTCGCTACGAAATGACATCTGGCTTAAACTTGTTTTATAGCTCAATTGTTCTCTTCTACGTATGTGAATGTTTTAGCCTTTACTAACGTCGTGTATACCCTTCTTTTTGTTAACCAATTTACAGGGTATTAACACAAAAGAGAGTGCGCGAGAGCGACAGAGCAACGGCTAATGTCCAAGCCAACATAGTCAATTTTCACTTTTTCTACCTTTACATTTTCTCACCGAATTCTTTGACAATGAAAACCAACTTGGCCAAATCTTGATCGTAGATCTTCTACATCTATATACACCTATATTTATGTATATATTGTTTGTAAGGAATGACTGATTGCTGATCAAGGCAGAGTTAAAAGCGCAAGAGCTGGGAAAATCCAAGTCTCAATTTCTACGACTGGAAAATGGTTGAGAAAATCACATGACATATTTACATAGACTCGACTATATAGATATAATCTGATACATATCAAATGGAAAGTCTTATTGCTTTCTCAGTGCTAGAGCTTGGGTAAATAGTTCATTTTCAGGATACAAGTTAACTGGGGTATACCGAATATAGAATAGAGGTTTTTGGACAGTAAACAAGAAATATGCACTCTATACATCATATACATCACTATACTATAACAAGTTATGTAAAGTCGGGGCAACTCTTAGCCTCTCAATTCCCACATCAGCTGTAAGAGCCTCATACTCCAGATACTCCATATTACGTACATATATGATTTTCATTTTGAGTAGATAATCAATTATTTCGTCAACGAAGCATATGATATTACGAAGTCACAGACCATTGCACTCTTCGTATGAGCTGGAAACGTTGCAAAACTTTTCCCCTGCATGCATTTAGTGCGAGTTGTCAGCATTACGAAAATATATTCAGGCATAAACATGAATTGACGACCATCCCGAACGTCCAAACCAATCGTGTACAGGGACATACATAAGTATAGTAGAATATGCCAATAGAGATTTGAAGTTGTATATAAATATCAAATATGATGTATACTAGATATACAAAATGAATGAACATAAAATTCACCCCCAATCCCAATGCATAATATGATCAAATATCGGAATTTGGGAAAATCACTTGTGCCTTGTGCTCCATCGTTTTGTACGATGTCATAAATTCCATGCTCTTGCTCAAAACTTTTCCCAAGGGCAAAAACAAATCACTTCTCTAGAGATGTAGAGCCGTCCACATATTTGTGTTTGAACGCCTGTAGTAATTTTGTAAATAAATATCTTTCCTAAATGACTTTAATGTATATTTAGTGCTATGAACTTAAAAATTCTTCTATTATATACATTGATATTGGGGTTTGAGTTTCGGCTACTTATTAATTATAAAAGTATTGCATATGGTTACATGGGTCCTTTAAGTTGGCAGGATACGGCTAGGAAATTGGTCTAGGAATGTTCTTTTAAACTGAATTAATAGGATCAGAAGTAAGAGCTTGAATGTTGTTTGAATTATGACAATAATAGATTAAGTTCTTAATCTCTGTTTGCAGCAACAGAGAACTGACATTTTTTATGATATACGGCATTCTTATGGGACATACAGACATGGTATAGTCCAAACCAATCTTAACAGTCGACTCGTCTGTTTGCAAACTTTCATGTGGAATTATAATACAAGAGATTAAATCCATGGGTCGACAACGATCTACGAAAAACAACCAGAGGCCATCGAAACTTAGGTTATCAAATATCAATTAAAAGTTTCCTTCTTCATCATATTTAATAATCATCAAATCTGAGCTTGGCCCACAAATCAAATTTACTCATATAGATAGTTTTGTATGTCTGTCAGTGCCTTTATATATTTGTGTAGATATGTTTATGAAATCGGAAGTGGTCAAAAGAGAATGAGAGAATTTGCATAAAAGAAAAAGTAAAATTTGTATTAATGCGTGCCGTTAGCAATAAGCCAAACAAAGAACAAACGAAAAGTAAAAACAAACCTCGACCTGTCTTTCGCTTTATACCCTCGGCCCATTCACACTGGCCCAACAGGGTATATTGGCTACGGGCAAATGTACGTAAAAAGCAGCTCAATTCAATATAAAACAATCAAACGGGACTAACATCAAAATGAAGTCAGAAACCGAAAAGTAAGCTAGAATTTGAGCAAGTTCAGGGAAGAATTCCAAAGTTTAGCTGGATTTGTGGATTTGTGGAGGCAGACTCTATCAAAATTGCTTTCAATATGCTGCTATATAACATATATATTGCATACATATGTATATACTGAGCACTACTGTAATATTCATAGTTCGATAAGCTGATATACTTGCTTTTAATTATTATAATTACTGCAGTGATAAGATAAAATAATTTAAATAACTTTAATGCTCATTTTGCTAATCGTAATGAATAATTATCATACCATAATTATCATTACCATTATTGATGATATATGTTTCGCTAATATCCACTTATCATTTAAATGGGTCAAAAGGGCTATCAGAGTCGTATGTAAAGAATTATAATTAGCAGAAGAGAGACGTTTTAAAGTTGAAAGAATATATTATAGTGGATTCAGTTTGATGACTAGCTTTAGTATCCTTAGCTCGCTTTTTATTGATATAATCTTTTTTTTTTTAGTAAAATTCAGATAATATAAATAAGCTGATGATAATGAAAAATTTTAATTAATTATTTATTTAAATTTATTTAAATTTATTATTATTATTTAAATTTATAATGATGGTAATAATTATATAATGAAAATGATAATATGAACGGTATTGATAATTATAGAAGAATAATGATAATGCTACATAGAAAATAATAGTGGGAATCAGTTAGATGATGAATTATGATAATGCTAATGACAGTTGTCAAGTTGCTAAATTAGAATGATCATTAATATTTACACTTTGCAAAGGCTAATTTCAATTATAAGCCGATGATGCTATTTTGTATCGAGCTATAATAATAAAGATGTTCAGCATGTGAAATATTTATAGATGTGGTAATACCCAAAATGAACACGCGAAAGATCTTAATTTTCTTGAGCTGCTTGCAAACTTGAACTCGAGCATTATTCCGCATTAACCTTTGAAGTGAGACGTTTCTCTGGTTGGTCTACAGTCTCTCATTTTCCTCCAGCTTCCACTTGTTTTCGCCGCAAATCATTTCGAGTGAAGTCACAGAGTCCTCCCCAAGCATCTTTATCTTTTGCTGCATTCACTTTGACTTCAAGCAGAGCTTCAACCAGTTCAGTTTCCGCTGTTAACCATCTTCCGCTGTGGAAGAAAGTGGTAGATCGGTAGGTTTACGATGCTGATAATGAAGCAATCGATAATGATTTGCATGTGAATGCTGATAATGATAATGATATCTTATCAATTATGATAATCACGAGAATGATGGTGATGATGTTGATGATAACAGAAGAGTTTAGTCGTAGATGCCCCATTGCATATCTTTTCTCAACTAATATACACAGGAAACTAAGAGCCGGGACCACGACTGCCGATCGACACGAGCCACAAGAAGATTGTTCATAGTCATATATATATTAATTTTGTATATGCTTACGATCTAATAACTAGTCATATACCATTTATCTCTATGCTTGACAGATACATTATCATAGCACATATCTCTTGGATATGTATATGAAAGGTACATATAATATATGTATACATACGTATCTCTTCGATTCTAGTATCATAGGTGAATCAATTCTCTTTGATCTTCTTCTATATGCAGGAAAGATCATATATATATATATATACATATACATACATATATATATATATATATATATATATATATATGATTCAAAGAGCTTGGATTCAGCTATATAAAACAAAAGAGCTGCAAGAACTCAGAGAGAAATATATGTTATTTCTCTTATATACTTGAATCCAAGACATATATATATTAATGGCGTGATATATGTATCTTATATATACTTTACATACCCAAAAGATATATATGAAACATGTGTCTTTAGGATATGGATTCATCATCATATATATCATATGCACATGTGTGTGTCTATTGGATTCTAGTGATATAGTATATATATAGTGTATATATATAGTACATATTATAGTGTTATAGTATTATTATTATTATTATTATCATAGTATTATAGCATAGTATTATAGTATTGTAGTAGTGCATTATTATACATAGTATTATATAGGTGACTAGTATCTCTTTAAAGTTATATAGATTTTCTATATACATGAATGATATGTATATACATATATCATAACATATATACTACACGAAATGGTTAAGGCTAAGTGTTTATGACTCGATAATACCCTGCACCCAGTTGCACCTACAGCGGTCGTAACATACAATCGAACTTTCTTTTACACACTCACGCTTACATCTGTACATACATTCTTTCTCAAACACACACACACACAAAGGCACGCACGACTCAAGCTGCGCCACTTTATGCAGCGATTGTACTTTCTCTTTCCTATGCCCCAAACTATGGGACATGCATTCTTTGGTGTTTATACTATATCCGATCATTGTGAAACTTCTGAGCACAGTAAATATGCCAAGTTAATTGTTGAATGTGCACAGATTTAGTTAATTTGTAGTCTTAAATACTGAGAACTGAAGTTGAGTTCATAATGTGAGCTTGATCTTTTGTTATAGTAAATATACAGCAACAACTACTTCGCGTATGACCGTATATATATGACTCTATGTGGTTAAGTATCTGCAGTACTTGAAAGTTTACCGAAATACTTGAGGAACACATATGAAAACGCATGTTTATAATACAACATAAGTACATTGTGTGTAATTTTTAATTAGTCTATTTAACATTTCCTAATTCGTTCTAATAACACTAGAGTGCAAAGTATCTGCGGTTCGCAAGCGGTCAAGACGGAGTGACGAATCTATAAAAAAAGAGTTTTATTTTTAGTGCTCGCCGTTAGAAATAAGCCAAATAAAGAAGCGACCCAAATGAAAACCACAAAAAAACAGCCAAAAACAAAACTAGAGCTTGAGCTAGAGTTTTTGACTTCTGCTGTCCGTACATTCTGTGGCTGGCGCGGTGTTGGTTGCATCATTCCGCCGTAAATGCTGGGGGACAGTCGTTGGCCATTCGGTCTCACGCGCGAACTACTTAAAGTGTGCACACACACACAGGCACACATTTGGGTGACAATGTATTGGCCACAGTTGACTGCGGTTACCTTTATTGACAATGCCAATTAATAGAATTAAACAGAACACGGCTCTTACTGTACTCCAGTTCATATACACAGTACGGTTTTATTTTCTTTGGCTTATTTCAAGTTGCTCTGTGAACCGAACGGCAGCAATATAAGAAGCCAGGTAGGCTCTGAACGTGAAACGGGTATGCGCGACTGTGAGATGCTTCTTATTTTTATTATGGCACAATGTTTAATAAAAAAACTGCTAAAAGACGGTGTTACTATGCAAATAATGAAGAGAACCTAGAATACGTTCATTTGTCTAGATAAATTGATCTATATATACTTATATTTATCTGATTGAGTTTGAGGCGCGGCAAATATTCTCATTCATTTTTCTTAAAGGTAGAGACTAGATACATTTGAGATATAGCTTAACATACCAAGGTAGAATTTTAGAGCTACGATCTGAATAATAATTATTACGATTAAGTTTCTTGTTCTAATTCATAGATATTGGATCGAAGTCAAGCACTCATCAAACCTCTCGGGCCTATATTTTGTTTTAGAGTCGTCGTAGAACCAACACTGCAAAAATTCTCCAAAATTAATATTGAGACTATCTTCCACATCAGACAAATATATACATATATTCATATATAATTTTTATAGGTCAGGAGAAGCTTCTACATTTGGCTTCGTGCAAATTAGCACATTGGCAAAAGTTTGAATACACCCGGCTGCACGCATATTCAATGGGTACAGAGTATTAGCACAGTACCACTAATAAATATTGTGATATAGCATGAAGTGACCGACTAGCCGATGCTCTGTAGAAAGACTTAGACACTCCCCAAAGAGCATCTTAAGCTTCATTCGCTTACTGAAATTGATCTAAAAATAACGAAGTGAAGAGGCATCGATAGCCACAAAAAGTAAGCTAAGGATAATAAAGCTAATTATCAAACTGAATCCCCTGGGTTATTGCACATAAGCAGGAAGATATATTCTTTCAATGTAAAAAGCTTTTCTCTTTTGCAAATTAGCGTTCTTTACATGCGACACATATAACCATTCTGACCCATTTAAATGAAAAAAGGGTATTAGTGAACCATTTGGTATTCGATCGAAAGATACCCTGTATTCGTATATGTTATGTTTCTGAAGTAAAATTTGTCATCTAAAATCTCGTATATAAAATAATATAGCGTATTGTATGCTATATAAAAACTAATGTTTAAAATCTTGTATATACACTCTGTTATATACAATCGGATTTGTATAATCTGTTATATACAATATTTTATATATATATATATATAACATACTTTATACTAAATCGTATTCAATTTGATATATCAAATCTTTTATATATAATTTGTTAAATAAAACCTCTTAAACACAATCTGGCATGTATAATCTGTTATACACAATCTGTCATATTCAAAATGTTTTATTAAGTCTCACGTTCAATCTGATATATAAAATATGTAAAACTGTTAATTAGATGGTAAGCTATAAAACGCAGTGTGTTCTATCTGTTAAATATAATCTGTTCTTTGCAGTCGTTATACTTGCTTCTACACCATATACAATTTCCACAGGGTATATACAACTTTACGTCGTTAACAATGGGGCAGCAACGCCGGCACTTTTACGCACCGGCTGCCTCAGAAGTTACAACAGCGCTTGACGTAGTCAATCTCAAATCATAAATTCCGCATTTACCATTTGAGTACAAGCAGCAATAGAACATTTTTGTTATATGTCCGAATCAAATAATAATAATTAACAGAACGAGTTTTTACTGACTAATTCTTTTTGTTGATAAAGTATAGAACTGAATGCTATTTGGAACAAGTATAAATTAACATTTATTTAGGAAGAAGAAGATAATACAAAAATAAAATACTTTTAAGATTTTACTTAATATTTCCTTAAGTAAAAAATATAATTTATTATTATGAAGAAAATTCCCATAGATTAGAAAATAACCAAATCTAGACTTAAAAGAATTTAAAACATTGCTTCGAAATATGATTAAATGATAATAATAAAAATTTTAAACACCTACGAAGTTGCCAATGTAAAAGTTAGCTGATTAATTCAATTTAAGTAAGCATATTGAAAATAGTAAAAATATAAATATTGAAAAGCCCTTTTGTCCTTTTCTCAGCACTATTTTACAAGACACACGTTCCACATATCTTAGCGCAAATTGACAATAAAAAAAGTTACGATCTACCCTCGCACGAATTGTGTAAAACTGCGCGATTGCGCAGCTTGCTTGTATTTCACGTCTGCAACAATGCCACAACAATGACAAACAGCTAACCGACCAACCGAGCAAACTAGCTACCGACCACCCGACCGCCCGCACGACTCCACGAACGGCCGTCCGAACAGCCAACCGAACGATCGACCGACCGACCAGTCAGTCGGCCAACCAACAACCATCAAACCGAGCAGCCCAGCAGCAAACCAATCAACCTTATGGTGACGGTGGTCGCTCGCTCGCTCGCTTGTTCGATCGTTCGTTTGTTCGTTCGTTCGTTCGGTCGGCCGTTCGGGCGCTCGTTCGGCCGCTGCACACGCGCATTGCTGCGAGCTTTTGTAAGGCAGGCGCGAACGGAAAACCAGTTATAAGTCAACTTTCATTCCAAGCGGACGTGCCAGGCGTACGGATCGGTGCGCGTTTCAGTGTGTTGTGTTTGGCAACAGCGAGCTCCGTTAATAAAAACATATACATATATACATCTATGTATATAGATATATATATTTATATTTATACACACATATATATGTTGTATATGTAAATATGCACATGCATGTGTATATGCATACATGTTTAATAAATTCACGCTCATAGATAACCATTCATTTCAAAAGGTGCTCGCCAGTCCAAAAAGTATCTTATTATTTATTTATTTATTTATGTTTTTTTTTGTTACTTGTTGTTGTTGTTGTTAAATTGAAACGAGTTGATCTCCCACACTCAATATCTGGTGAATAGTAAAAGTAGAACATTTCACGAAAACGAAATCAATAAATAATTTAGACGTATTTGTATAATCATATATATATCTGCATACATATATATTTAAGTGTGTGTGTGTGTGACATAAAATAAAAAATAAAATCAACTGAAATGTGGATTACGCCTCGAAGTGAATTGTGAATTGCGACTAGTGACTGTGTGCGTTTGCCTGGCTCGGATTTGGACTACGATTCCGATTCCGAGTCGGACTCCGAGTCGGATTTGGATTCAGTTTGAGCGCATTGTACTTTCTCATATGGATTCAATTAACACATCGTATATCGAATTAATGAAACACTAACCAAAAAACTAATGAACCGCGGAGTTTTTTGGGGCTTTTTTCTTCTTTATTTTCTTTTTGGCCAGTAGCGATCGACGCACAACAAAAGCAACATCGTTGATAATTAGTGAAAGATACTAGCTAGTTGTAACGAAAGTTGGAGAAACCGGTCAACGAAATCCTCCACTCAGTAACAATTTATATAAATGCATATACATATATTTATATATATATTTTTAAATAGTCTGTAACTCTATTGCATTTGAGTTATGACAGCATATGACAGGGCATTTCCTTTTGTTTATTGCCTTTTGACCTATTTCTAAATATATATATAGATATAATATGTATATTTCTTTTGAATAGACCGTTAGACAATAATAATATTTCGCTTGCATAGCCTTGCCGCTCGGCCATATACAGATACAAAGAAACATTTGAAGGCCGCAGATTGAGATTTCAAAATAGACGCCAAACAGTTTGGGCCATAAGCAGCCAACTTATCCAAGAATGTGATTCCCATGGCAAAAACGACAGCAATGAAAACCACAGACGCTGCATTAAAGTAAATCCAGTAAAGTGGTTTTCAGACCCCACCAACAATCACATAATGCATAATACTCTGTCTATGTAAGTGCTTCCCAAGCCAATCTACTACCAACTGGGAAGCCAACATGTACCTGTGTGTGTGTGTGTGTGTGTGTGTCTTACATGTTGAATGAATTTTCGGTTTCAAATAGTTTTGAGCTTCAAAGTCATTGCCCGGTTATTGTGATTTTCTTCTTCTGCTTCATGTTTAAATGCAGCTGTTGTTGTTTATTTTGTATATTTTTGTATGCACCTTTACATACACACTCACACTCATATTCATATTCATGACTATCAAGTGAAAATTTCAGCGTGAATGCAAAATGAAAATCTTGTGAGAGCAATCAAACTCGACGACTCAGGCTCAGCTAGTTTGCTGTGAATATTAATTGAATATTGTGTGCACTTAAAACATACATGCGGCACATGTAATTAAATACATAAATTACTTGAAAACCAACTGTACATAGTGCGACGCCAAACTAATCAACAGCTAATACCAGCAGCAGCAGCAGCAGCAGCAGCAGCAGCAGCAGCAGCAGCAGCAGCAGCAGCAGTGCAAAGCAAACAGCGATGTTTTGCTTTGGCCAGAGCCAGGGGTTATTGTTCGAATCGGTGGAAAACGTTTTGCATAGAGCCATGGCCTTTACGAAACACTCACTCCTGCTAATGATGATGATGATGTCGCTAATAGCACACGGAAATTGTCACGGTGAGTTCCTTATCACCATATTATGTTGATGATGTTGATGATGATGATGTTGATTGGAAAATTCGTTTTATAAGACATGCAAAGTGCAGATCGCAGCGAATTGCTTGCAGATATTGCAAAATAATTTATAGGTATTCCAAAGATATTGAAATTTATACAAAAATTTCGATTAGATTCGATATCTATCCTGAACCCATTGAAAATGGGAAATCATATGTTGGTACACACATTGATTTTATCTTAAGAGTTTTCATATTTACAGTAGAGTTGTAATGATTATAAAGATTTCGTAAATTTGTATACCCTGAACCCATTGAAAATGGGAAATCAGGGAATAATGTGTTTTATGTTTAATGTGTGTAACAGGCAGAAGAAGGCGTGGCAGAGCCCACAAAGTAAATATATTCTTGATCAGGGCGATGAGCTGAGTCGATATAGCTCTGTCAGTCTGTTTGTCCGTGTGTCTGTCTCTTTGTCCGTATATGTGAACGCGTCGATCTCAGAAGATAGAAGAGCTAGAGACTAGAAATTGTTTGTAGAATCGTCTATTTCTGAAAATCGATGAGTAATATCGTTTTTTGGTTATCGATTAAACACCTTATCAAAACTCACTTATCAAATTATATCTACTACATCTTTAGGTTAGGGACTGCCAATTTTACATATATATATCCGATATGTGTATACTCTATAAAGCCTTTGCATAATTCTAGCCAATTTTAGACCAAAAAACTTCTTCACTCAATATGAAATTGCTCGAATCCAGTTTTAAGACCGCAAAACTAATTAATGCCAAGGGCTAATATCATATTTAGAGAAGATCACATAGTTATTGTTCTTTGTATTCTATGCTAAACAAAAACTTGGTATCGTTCCATGGTACGGAAACATGACTATTCTATTAGGTCCAACATTAGTCTCTTATAATATAATATGCATATCCATCTATATAGACATATCATCCTAATTAGTATATATATTGAAAGCCAAGAGAAGAAATGAAAGAAAAGAAGACGAAGAATTTTCTGCAGTTGTTGGCTTACAGCCAGAGGCCTAGAATATTCACTTTATATTCAACCGATTTAGATGTTACACCTTTATCCATTCATATTGAAATTACCATAATAAACGTTATTCGTGTTCAAATATAAATTGGATTTTTCTTGACCCATTTGGCTGTACGACTTTTTCCAATTGTTCGACATTATTTAAATAATTTTTTTTAACGCTTATAATTGCCGGAGTCAAACGCATTTCGAATTTGTTTAACGACTTTCAAACATTGCATACACCTATGTATGTGATATGTTTATAAATGTCGATTTAGTGTCGTAACGGAATTTAGATTCAAGCTACCTAACTACCCAACTCTACCTGAGCTGGCTGGCCCAGTTAGCGCAAATGTGAAGGTAGTTCATCTGTCTGTCTTTCTTTCTTCCACACTCACTCATCAGACAAGTGGAAAATGAGTATATTAGCTGCTCGACTCTTCAAACACTTCGCATAATCCATCAAAGTCTCAGATAGAGTTTGATAATTATAGATAATTAACAACTTGCTCAACAGATCAATCCAAATTTGTATATTTGCATAGCTATTTATAGGTATACCGACCTTTATATGCAAAACTCCCCACACATTTCATATGAAAAAAAACTTTAGCTTGAACGCATAGCCATATTGGTTTAGCCCCAAATATATTGACCAATAACACATGCCAACAGGAATTGGTAATTAAAACTTGCAATTTTTATGCTTTTTGTTCACTTGAATCGCAATTTGCAACCAGATTAGATCTATCACATCATGTTATAGGAAGTTGCTTGTACAAAAAGTGCGGAAAACTTGGTTTTTGCTTTATCAACAAGCCTATTATCATTTTGTATCTGAATTAGTATTGCTCTAGTATATTTCTCTATTCGAAAACATTTTTGATTTCTCAAATATTTCTTTTTATTCACCCATATGAACCTTCCTCAGATAATAAATTTTAAATAAAGGAGATTATTTTCAATTACCTGTGCATATTTCGAAAGTTAGTTTTATTCTAAGAGTATATTCAAGCTTTTGGATACCGCCTAAAAGCTAAAAACTAGGATAGATTATTAATTCAAACGGGCTTTACCGACAGTAGAATACTAATTCAAATTCAAAGCGCAGGCTGATCGATTTTCCAATTTGCCACGCCCTCAATATAATATTATATGTGGAAATCAAAGGGATGTCATGAAATCGTTAAATTTTGAGTTTCCAGCTCAAAAACCATAGGAGATACAGCTTTAGCCGATATGCCACACCCCTAGTGGATGGATCGGGACAATCTTGACACTCTCAAGTATACAAGATTATATATTCCAAATTTCAGTTCTCTAGCTGCAAAAGAGACGTAATGGTTTGCATTCCTACGGACAGATGGATAGCAAGGTGAACTTTGCCCAAAACCAATATGCTCAGTTCATTTTCGTGAATGAGTATCAACAGAAAATAGTTGAAGCCAATAAAAATGGTTGTATGTGCCGACAATTTTTGATGTCTGCGCGTATTATATCTCAAGACTGCGGACTGAATACGAATAATTATAGTAATTATTATTACATGATCTGATCTCTGTCGACAAATATGTAAATCTTTCATAAGGTAGTATTTTGCACAATATTTTTCTTTACTTTCATAAATTTGCAATCGTTTTATTAATCAGAAAAATTCCGATTTAGTTCATAAAATTAATAATTACTTGACAAATTTGTTTGAAATGGAAGTTGAGGTCTATTATAAATTTATATAATAAAAATTTATAAACAGAGAATTGCTTGAATTGCGAGTTTGAAAACATTGTTCTGAAGCCAAGCTAACGATATAAATTTAACACTTTGTTCTAGTCATACATAAGTAGGAAATTAATCAGACAAGGAAATAGCTTTTATTATTTTAATATCATATTATAAAAATGGATCTATGCATGTACAGCTGTATGTACATCTAGCATATACCCACACAAAGCTGAAAGACCCATTGAAGTTATTATATTACGTATGTGCATGCATAATGGTTAAATCTAGATTTATGCGAGGTCTTCCTTGAATGTTGAGAAATGTCTTTGAAATTTTCGAATGTAATATTTCTATATACAATTCTGGCTTGATCGAAGATCTTAGGTCTTCTGGTAGACCCGCTCAGTTCAATGAATAATTGCTTGATGTGGAAACAGAGTTAATTTCGTTTGATATAGATCATGTGTTTCTTTTTGATTGGCCGCACAAGGCAAATGGCAACCCTCGTATAAGTGTGGATATCATAAGCACTGGTAAAACCGGATAAAGGCGATTGTTGTCTCATAACAATAACTGCTTTTTATACGGCTCTTGGGCATAAGAGAGAAACAAAATAACAAAATCATTGAAGTTAGCAACACTTTGCACAATTGCAACGCCGAGAAGGGAGAAACCTGACATCAACAGCTGCAACAGCGAAAAAACAAAAACAAAAACAAAAAACGATGCCAAACCCAAGCAAGGAACATATGCATATCAAATTTGAATACGTCCAGCAATTGATGATAAAATACTCTATTCTTGGCCGAGCGAGCACATAACTCAAACTAGCCTTAACTTTTGACCTTTTCATCTTGGCATGTTTCAAAACTTGCTTAGAGTTGCTGAAAGATCTTTGAGTAAAACAGGCAGTCAGTATAGAATATAGTGATATATCTGCCTAAATTACGAAGTTCTATCAGATTCTAAGCCAACTGGTTTCATTAATATCAACTCAGAGTTTGATCTTCGACTTGCTGTAGGGTTTTCTATATTGCCCAGACAAAGATGGCTCAAATTGCGTAGTCAGAGAAGAGCTTGATTGAAGCACATCTCTGATTCTTATCTATACATATATAGATATACATATGCATATACGCATATATTCCTATATTTGCGAATATTTGCTAAAGTCCAACTCGTTTTGGTTGAGTGGGAGAAATTTCAATTTGTTTTCAATCAAAACCAATTCAAAACTTGTTTTCAGCTCTTTTAGGAAAATGTCGATCGCAACATGAAATGCGTGTGTGTGTGTGTAAATGCCGATTCCAGATGTTATGGGAATGTTTTAATATCTTAAGGGGCATAAAAACAACACTAAAGTCTAAAGCCAAAGAAGAGGCGAAAATCATGTTACAGTTGACTGCAATTGCCTGCAATTGACTGCGTAATGTAATAATAATATCTATGCCAATAGCTCATAGATGGTATATATACGTACATCTATATATATATATACCATATATATATATACATATATATTTAGATGTATGATGTAGATAGGCAGATAACAATAATGAGAGTTTTGATTCTAAAATTGTTACAAAATTTGAATAACAAATTTTCGGTTGGAATTTCTAGGCATAAAACATGTGAATATTTTAGCATTATGGGAAAATCGTAAGAAAAGGCAACAGTAAAAAAAAAAAAAAAGAAAAAACCATTTTAAATTGTTCGTTTACAAATTATGGTCTCTGGGAAAAAAGCCTAAAACATAACCGATTATATATTATATGCAAATTAATTCGAGTTCTACCAAAGGAAAATCAAGAAGAAGAAAATTAAGTAGACAGCTACTGGGAAGGTATTATTAATAAATTTCTAGACATTTTTCTATGCATAAATTAGCCATTTGCCTTATATGTACATATTAAAATAGAATGATTCAAAAATAACTTATTTTCCATTTTTTTTGTTTTCTTTTATTTTATTATTATTTTTTTAAATTTTAATTTATATATGGATTATTTAATTTATTTCAATAAATTTAATGTCTTTCGTATTTAAGCACAAAAAACTTGTTTCTGAACTTACGGAAGGATCTACACATGTATGAATATATGCACATATGTATGTGTGTTGTATATACACATACATATGCATCTCTAGCTCTTACACCCTAACCGAGCTTTGCCTCAAGATGTTTCGATTCGCTTTTAACAGTAGTTTTGAAAGAAGTAAAACAAGAGTACATTTCTTCAGGCAGCAAGACAAGACTTATGCACACAAATACTTATGCATAAATAATATGCCGTTGTATGTACATATGTACATACACATATTTGTGCATTCTCCTTGGCTCGAAAATCTTTATTAGGCGTGTCAACGTTTTGATACTCTTTTCCAAAAACAACTATGCAAAAGCTGACATTTATTGAGAGCGTGGCAAATACTTCAATAGCTTTGCAATGCTAATCTTCCTCAAAGGGAAGAAGTGGGAAGAAGACATTTTTGTGCACAGCTGCTAGTGTATACATATGTATGTGCATACACACAAACAAACATAAAGTTTGGAATGAAGTGAGAGTAAGAAAAAAAAATGGTGCATTGTGAGGCGAGCGAATGAGAGCATCGGATCTCTCGCTCGTTTAGACTACACCTTGTGAGTAAGACAGCTTAGATGAGAGCGGAAGAGAGTAAAGGTCGGCAAATACAAACTTCAGTTACAGTTAGGTTTAAAAAAAGCGTGTTCTAGTGGTCACATCCATGTATATATGTACATATTCGTGTAAATATGTAGTACATAACAGTAAATAAAGCCCTTTTTGTGCTTCGTTTCAGTTTGTGGCCCGCCGGCAGTGCCTCTAAATGCCAAAGTTCGCACAGTGTCCGGTGAGACGGGCATATCGGAGGCGCATTACACATGCGATGCCGGCTACGAGCTGTTCGGATCGCCAACAGTGAAATGCGATGCGCGGACCGGTTGGGAGCGAGAGCTGCCCTTCTGTGGTGTCAATGTCGCCTACCGGAAGCCAGTTAATCAGAGCTCCTATACGCGCAGTGGACCGGCCAGCTATGCAAACGATGGCAAGCCAGGCAACAAGGTAACATACATATACAATATGTCGAGGCAACATCAATGCATCAATGTTGTTTCTCATAGAACCCAGATGGGCAGGAGTGCTCTGAAACGCAGAAGGAGCCATCGCCATGGTGGCGTGTTGATCTCTTGGCACCGCAGGCGGTGCATGTGGTGCGGATTACAACGCGCGGCTGCTGCGGCCACCAGCCGCTGCAGGACCTGGAGATACGTGTGGGCAATAGCAGTGCGGACTTGCAGCGCAATCCACTGTGCGCCTGGTATCCGGGCACACTCGACGAGGGCATTGTGAAGACTTTCACTTGCGCCCGGCCGCTCGTTGGCCAATATGTGGCCATTCAGCTGGTCGGAGTCGAGGGCAGTTTGAGCTTGTGTGAGGTGGAGACTTTTACAAATGATGAATTTTCGGTTGATCGGTGTCTCAGTCCCAAAATCGGCGTTGATACCGTTGTGACGACATTCTCCAAGACATGCTACGACTTTCATATAACGAAAGGAGAAAGCTTCGAAAAAGCTCAAGCCATCTGCAAGCAAACAGGCAAGTACACAGCTGACGTCTAACTATCGATGACACATTTAAACGATAGTCGCAATCCTTTCTGTTCTCGACCAGGTGGCAACCTCGTGCACGAGTTTCGCGGCGCGACAAGTCAATACATCTTATCGGAATTGGAGCGCCGCAAAACAGAATTGAAACCGCAATTGGTTTGGATTGGCGCACAAAAGGAGCCGGGCATAACATCACGCACCTGGAAATGGGTGAATGGTAAGACATTTGATAACAGCCAACTCTTGTCTATACAATATATACAATGGCAAATGGCTATGCTGATTGCAGGAGAAGTGGTGCAAAAGCCAACATGGGGCAAGGATCAGCCGAATAACTATAATGGCGAGCAAAACTGCGTGGTCTTTGACGGCGGCCGCAATTGGCTCTGGAACGATGTCGGGTGCAATCTGGACTACTTGCATTTTATATGCCAACACAGTGAGTTCAACTGCATCTCTGGCATCTCAACACCTGCCCGTATGAATCTGTTGTTCATATCCATTTAGCGCCTTTGTCCTGCGGCTCACCGGATGCGCAGCAAAACACGACGGTCTCGGGCAAGAAGTTCACACTGGGCGAAAAGATTCAATACGATTGCCCCAAGGGCCACTCGCTGCTGGGCCACGCCGAGCGCGAGTGCAAATCCGATGGAACCTGGAGCCATTCAGCGCCTAGCTGCAAATGTGCGTAGAAGAATCCACCTTCCATGTTAATTCTTACAAATGCCTCTCAATTGACAGATGTGGATTGCGGCCCACTGCCAGAACTGAAATTCGGCTCGATACACTTGTCCGAGGATCGCACCAGCTACGGCGTGGTGGCCACGTACAGCTGTCACGAGAACTACACGCTGATTGGCAACGAGAATCGCACCTGCCTGCAGGACGGCTGGAATGGCAAGCAGCCGGAGTGCCTGGTCGATTGGTGTCCAGATCCCCAGCTGATTACCGGCGGCCATGTGAAGTTCAATGACAAGCGCGCCGGCTCCACGGCCACATATGTGTGTGAGCCAGGCTACGTGCTCGTTGGCGAGGCCGTAAGTCAAACTCAGATTATATCAAGTCACATCTATGCACGTTCGCGGAGTGAAGACGAGTATATGCGCATTGAGTATTGGATGGCCGCTTGTCCAGAGACTGAAATTGTGCCTCGGCCTTGGCCATCTTCAGATCTGCTCTACAGTTTTATGTGGATCTTTGTTCAGCTCTTCTAGAGATATTGGATCGTCACAAATTGATCTATATACCTGCATATATCCATGTCAATATCGAGTATTTTTTTTACCTATCCTTCTCTTCATATTCCAGATTATTTCCTGTGGCCTGGGTGGTGAATGGTCGAGCAAGACGCCTTCGTGCCGCTTTGTGGATTGCGGCGCACCCGCGCGCCCAGATCGTGGCATATCGATACTGGTGAACGGCACCACGACCGTCGACTCTGTGGTCAAGTACGAGTGTGATGAGGATCACTGGCTGGACGGGCCGTCGGAGCTGTATTGCACCAGGGATGGCAAGTGGTCGGGCGAGGCACCAGTCTGCGAACTGGTCACCTGCGAGACGCCGCAAGTGCCAGCCGGCGCCTTTGTCATCGGCTACGACTACAACGTCCACTCAAAGATACAGTACAACTGTGATCCGGGCTATATAATGCACGGAAATGCGGTGCTCGAATGCCTCGACACAGGCGATTGGAGCTCCGACGCGCCCTACTGTGAATGTAAGCAGTCTGCATAATAACCCGAGGCAAACCCCATTTAATCTGACTCAATGCCGTCCTCTGCAGATATCGACTGTGGCACCATATTGCCCATACCCTATGGCACCGTCAAGTATGTCTCCAATACCACGCACGTCGGCTCCGAGGTGATCTTCAGCTGCGCGCCGTCCCACAAGCTGAGCGGCCCGCTCAAGCGCAAATGCCTTGACTCGGGCATCTGGAGCGATGCCTCGCCCAAATGCGAAGGTACAACTACTCCCTAGGAATATACTTGACAGCAATATCTTATTTAATACTCTATTTGCTTATATACTTTAGAGATTCGCTGTCACGAACCAATGCTGCCCACGCATAGCCTGTTGTCCGTCACCGGCAACGATCGCATGTACGGCCGTACTCTTATACGGACAGCCGACTCCACGCAGAATACGGCGCAGACATACAAGTGAGTTGTGATGAAACAAGAGTGCTCCAGTCGGGTGTGCTCGACTGGCGGATGCAGTGTTAACGACTAAATAATACAAAAACTGAGATTATCAATTCTCAGAGCTGCACTTTGAAATATTATAGCTGTTATCTAAAATCGAAATAGAATTATCATAAGCTGTCTATACTCGAGTAGAGTAACTTTGATATATATAACTTCTACGTTTATAAATTCCTTGAATGAGGAATATGATTATTACATTGATATCGGTATTATATTGCTATTTGAAATTAGCATATTTATATCTGAGCATATGAAGTCTATATATTGTTTTTTGACAGGAGCTCGCATATTGATATCGATTCTTATCGATGTGAGGAACGATAAATGAGGAGTATACTAGTATGGTTAATTATATAGATATAATTTCAAATTAGTTAATATATTAGAGCTGTTATCTAAATTCGAAATAGGAAACTTGATATCTCTGAATATTAGTTCTTATCGATAACATGAAGGTTGGCTGAATGAGGAATATGAGCATATAAAAGAACAAAAGAGAGAGAGAGAGAGAGAGAGAGAGAGAGAGAGAGAGAGAGAGGCAAGGCAGTACATATCGATATACCATAATAGATATTTAGTTTATGAGATGGGCTACGAATATGGAGGGACAGATGGACGTACAGACATGCATTGCCCTGCCTGCCTCTCTCTCCCTCTCTCTCTATCTGTTATATAGATTTGCACTAGGCATTTTGTCCCGCTCACGCATTTCTTACGAATAGAAAATTTGCTTTATTCAGGCGTGGAATTATCTGCGTTACGCTGCTTTATCAAGAAAGTGCGGACTTTCTTACTCATGTTACTCCTGCTAGCCCAGCGACAGCAAAAGTATTTGTTTAAAATATCATTTGCAATATAATATACGTTTATTTGTTTATATTTAAGTATTAAGCTTAGTTTGAATATGGAATCTTGCTTGAAATCTGGCACGGAAACCAGTTTGCTGAAATGTAATCAAGTTGTTGGCATTTCAGAATTGGAGCGCTGGCAAAATACCGTTGTGAGCGTGGGTACAAAATGGTGGGCGAGGCGCTGGCTACCTGCACGGATAACGGCCAGTGGAGCGGCATTATACCAGAGTGTGTTTGTAAGCGAACCGATCAGACAATACACTATATACATGTCTGCATATATGCGAATACAATATTGAACTCTTGCAGATGTGGAGTGTGGAGCGCCGGAGAACATAACGAACGGCAAGGTGACCTTGGCCACGAATGCCACCTACTATGGGGCCGCTGTGCTCTATGAGTGCAATGTCAACTACAAGCTGAACGGCGTCTCGCGACGATTGTGTACGGAGCATGGCAACTGGAGCCACGAGGCGCCCAAATGCGTGGAGGTTGTCTGCGATTTGCCAAATGTGAGCGACAGCCTGATTGTGGAGGCAGATGTTCGGGCTGTCGGCTCGGTGGCGCTCTTCAAGTGCGCCAAGGGACGCATTCTGATGGGCAACGATACGCGCGTCTGCCAGAAGAATGGCAAATGGTCGGGCAAGAATCC
Source organism: Drosophila mayaguana (assembly GCA_037075325.1). Classification (NCBI taxonomy): domain Eukaryota; kingdom Metazoa; phylum Arthropoda; class Insecta; order Diptera; family Drosophilidae; genus Drosophila; species Drosophila mayaguana. The sequence continues at coordinate 2,658,113 of JBAMCG010000123.1, read as the reverse complement.
GACGTGCCGACGTAAGTATCCTGCATTCATCTAATGCCTTTTCAATTCGCATTAATGCGCTCTCTGTTGGCACTGCAACAGCTGTGGACTGCGGACGACCACTGGCCATTGACAACGGGCGTGTGATTGTGGTCAACGACTCGACTCTATACGGCGGCTCTGCCGAGTATCACTGCATACCCAATTATCAGCGGATTGGACAGTATTTGCGAAAGTGCACCGAGGAGGGCGCCTGGAGCGGCAAGCAGCCGCGTTGCGAGCTGGCGACTGTCGAGGGCCAGGAGAGCTCCGAGCTGGGCACGGGCGTGGCAATAGGCGCGACAGTAATTGTCGCCTTGCTGGTCATCTTTGGCCTCATATTCCTTTATCGCAACAAGGCGCGGCCCGTCAAGAACACTGAGAATATTCAGGCGGCCGAAACGAAAGATGAACGCAATGCTGCGGTCATGTCCTACTCCACGCTGGAGGCAAACAATCGCATGCACATGGATAACAATCCATCGGCGACGTTCAACACATTCCAAGGGGGCTCCGCGCATCGGGGAGCCCGGCATAATGACAACGCCGTGGCCGGCGACCGCGTGAACAATCGCTCAGGTGCCCATTGAGATAATTATTATAGTCATTGAAATTAATTGAATTCCATTTGCAGAGAACATCTACGACCAGATACCAAATGAACAGTTTTACGATGCGCCCTACGAGATGCGCACCAATGACGAGGTATACGAGCCGGAGCCAGTGCCCAACAATGTGATCACAATCAATGGCATTTCAGTGCGATAAGGAGCATGTGGCTGCTGGCTCGTTCGCAGCGAGCATCAATAGGCGCACGCATGCATCATTAATGTTAACTTGTGTTTATATATGTATATAGTAATTTTAGAGAGAGATCGTGAAAATAGCTCGAAGTATTCGAATGACCATTTAACGCCTGCTACCCACGCTAGACACACTAGACACACTAGACACTGTATACGTACTGATTTCATAAATTAATTTGAATACTCCTTCATCTTTTGTAATTAAAGAGCCGAGCACAATCGAGAGTAAACTGCTTCTCTGGCCGGATACTATATTTATATATGTTTGCTGATCAGCACAGACTGTCCAGTCCGTCTGCCTTTGAAATATTAGCTAATCCGTTTGAGATAGAGCAATATCCGGTAATTGGTTACCTAAGATCGAGATGCATTTGTTTTGTACACTTTTCTATATCACTGGGTGCCATATTTAAGCCCTGAAAACTTCATTTCGATTTCAGAATGGAAGAGACTCTGATTGTGTTTGTGTTACAATGCTCGTCGCTGGCTGGGTACAGGGTATCTGCTAGTCGGCCGCCCTCGACTAGAGCACTCTTGTTTTTTTTTTTTTTTAAATTATTACGTATTATATGCATATATATATATACCTATAAAGTAAAAATATGTATAATCGGAATGTACAACTTTGTTATGCAATGTGTAAGTACTCGCTAAAGCTTAAGTGAAAGAGGAGAAGAAGGAAAAGAAGAAGAAGAAGAAACTATGTTGTACTTGAATAAATATGTGGTTAACTAATGTATTATCATTGAAATCGAATGTACATATAAACTAACATTCTAACAATAAGCATTCACGTATGTTTTGTTCATATATATATATATATATATACAGTCAATATTCAATATTCATCATTGGAAGCCTTCTCGAGTCGATCGTGTTAGTTTGTTCTTGAATATTTGGGCATATACAGTTATATGATTCGTCTTAAATTTGTCATGTGTGCATGGGGTATATTGGCTGTGTCCAATGCTCGCCTTGCTGCCCGTCTTCTAGCTAATTTCTATTTGGAAACTGGAGACTTGAAATTGGAGGAATGTAATTTTGAACACTATTAAGATATCCCCAATATTTAGTATAATATAAATTTGGAAAAAAAGCTGATGCTAATAGCTTAAAATATTCAAAACCTAATTCAGTTACTCACATTGGAGGCGTGGCCGATATCGACTGTTTTAGGACTGTTTTTATAAATTCCTCAGAGAGTCTTGTAATATAAATACATTGTGGAAAAACTATCACATAGCAGACCTCTTGAGATTTACCAAAAAGAAATTCAAATATTTTTGGACCCCGAACGAGTATTAGGCAGTCGGTGGTTGAACATTTTTTTAGCAAGTATGAGTTAAGGCTGTATAAGAAATCAAAACAAACTCAGATGATATCATATGAGACCAAACAGAAACCTTATAGAGGGCTTTGGAGCATTGGAGCTACATCAATTCGCTGACTTTGCATCATTACCATTTCCTGCCCTGGGCATCCCAAGGAGAAGAAGTTATACTATGCCACGGATTGCCCAACGGGACGACGCTGCCGATGAGACATGGCTTGTAATGGAAATAATTTGAGAGAATTTTCTAGTTAAATAAGTAAACAAAAAAACAAAAATGATATTTATGCTCATTCACGAAAATGAAAGTGAGTATATTGGTTTTTGTGGAATGTAAGCCATCCGTTCGACTGTCTATTCACCCGTATGAGTCATGGCCAGAGATATTAATATTAGACTTAAAGTCATTCACGAATGTGAAAGTGAGTATATTGGTTTTTGTGGAATGTCCATTATCCGTCTGTCTGTTTGGCATGAGACTTGCTTAGAGATATTAATATATCTATTCCCATTCATGAAAGTGCAAGTGATGCCCAAAACCATCTGTTCGTCCGTCTGTCTGTCCATTTATCCATATGGCACTTGACTAGGGTAGACAAGACTTGAAATTTGGAATATAATAATAATACTACCATTGACCGCTCGGGATCAAAAGAGCTAAAACATTAAATAAATCAGTTTTTGCATTATTTGTTTTTTATTATTTTATTTTATTTATCTATTTTATCTATTTGAGGAACAGTTATTTGGGTGTTACCCTTACTCGGGTTGGTATTGTCGCTTGCTATAGGCCGACCCATTATAATATAATACTGTAATAATAATAATAATAAGTAATACTAGTGACGAGTACAACTCTAGCTCCAGCTAGAATTCCAGGTGGACATAAGAGTTAGTAGGGACTCCTGTTAGACCTGTTCGAGCATTGCTGTCCTGAGATTATTCGAGTTATTCCCACTTGCCTAAGCGTAGAATTGGAGTGGAAACCCGAAGAAGGTTTCACTTAAATCCAGGAATGTGAGGGGGGAAACTGATGCTGCCCAGTGTTGGAGTCTTGGGCCATGCTTCGGCTCGACTGGCAACTATAAATAACTGTATGCCTATATGGCTGAGCACCTCAATGTGTAATAAATTGCACAAAAAAAGGTGAATTGCCTTACAAGTATAGAAACAATTTGAACTTTTGATCCAGATGGATCACTGGTTGAGCTGCTCTATAAATATACCGCAATCATGGACCATCAGTTGGGCAATGGAGACATGAGCGAGTATTGTGCGGCCAGGCAGACTCGACCAGTGTCATTTTGTAAATTGTTGCGTCTAGTGCGGGGACTTTAAACAAAACTGTTTGATCAATACTTCATTGGAAAATGAGTTGAGCTGGCGAGTCGGGTCCGGAATATTGAGCAGTTGTTCAGAACACACACATCAACTAACACTATGCTAGATTTGCACAACAATTTGGGTCTTTTATCAAAATTTTTCAAAGTTATTTGGAGCTAAAATTGCATATGCATCAGTTTGGAAGTGAGCTGCGCAGACAATGGCAAGGCGTGGAGGAGCACAGCAGTTGCAGGCCGAAGTCAACACGGACGAGGATCTTGAGAAGTTCATAGCTCGTCCAGGATTGCTCAGTATGCATATATCCACATCTCTCTGATCATGCTCTTTATTAATATTGATTTGCAGTCCTGGAAGTTTACTCCGAGTGGTGTGGGCCGTGCCTGGGAATGGTTGGCGCATTGCGTAAAGTCAAGCTGGAAGTGGGTGGCGAGAACATGAGCTTGGCAATTGTGAGTGCCTGCATTCCTCTATCTATGATCTATAGCGATAACTGATTAAATCAAATTTCCCGCCTAGTGCAAAGCAGATACCGTGACAGCTCTGAGGCGCTTTTACAAGAAGAGCGAGCCCACCTGGCTGTTCGTAGTGGTAAGTCTATGCAGGTGGCATTCACTGCCGATCTTGAACACCCTGTTCTCCCTATTTCCCTGTTGCCCCTAGAATGGCCGAGCTGTTAACATTTTCTATGGGTCGGATGCACCCAAATTGATTTCCGTCATTGTTAAAGAGTTCGAGAAGTCACAGTCCTCAGCTCCGCGGCCGACCTACGCAATTGACGCGTTGCAACCCATCGAAGCGGAGGCACTCAGAGTCAAGAGAGATGCAATTGAGAAGGCTGAACGCATCGAGCGGGAGAAGCAGCACAGGAAGCGCATAGACTACCTTACCCATTGTACGGACGTTATAATGGAAAACTTGCCAGATATTGGCGTGACAGTATTTGGCCCACAAGTCTCGCGCGATATGTTCAAGAAGCTCGCCGAGCCAGCCGATCATCTCAAAATGCAGTGCAAGGATCGAAAGTATATTGAGGTCTTCGCATCAGACTTTGAGGTCGTGAACTTTGCCTGCAAGAATCCGCTGTCGAACGACGTCATAGAGCAATTGCATGGCAAGGAGCTGCTAATATGCTTCTGGAAGATCGACGAGTCCTCTGGACCCATACCACACGTGCTGGCGACTTACGCACATGAGCTGACCAAGGAACGCGTCGCACCGCCCGACGACGACCATCCTGCGCCGCATCCCATACCGCCGATCATCTCGCCGATGAAGGTCAAGTTCGAGGTTGAAGTGGAAGGTATGTAGATGGGGAGGTGGTGTAAGGCACTCGAGTATTCATATTTGTATTTGCAGAGGGCGAAGTTTGGGTGGAGGAAATCAGCTCATCTGAAGAGGCCAGGCAGAAGGCGGCCGAGAAGAAGGCTGCCGAAAAGGCAAAGGCCGCCGCCCAGCAGGATGAGGTCCGCAAGGAGGAAGTGGAGGAAGATGGCGAGGAAGAGGGTAGCGAGGAAGAGGAGGTTGTGCAAGCGATTCAACCAGCCTTCCCGGGCATGCAGCTGGACCTGGACTTGGGCCTGGACGACAACGTTGTCACCGAAGAGGAGGCCGAGGAAGAAGAGGAGGAGGCGCCGAAGCCTCTGACGCGCACCAAGCGAGTCAAAATACCGCCCATATGGGTGGCCAACAATCGCCGCACCCACGCCGCCTTGATCTATGTGTTCTTCCGCAACCAGACAACCGGATTCCTGCCACCCGATCCGCCACCAGAACCGCCGCACGTCATCATGGCGTTCGAGGCATCCAAGCGCGATGACATTCTGGAGGTGATGGAGTCCATTAAGGAAGACGTGCCACTTTACGGCTTCTTCACCAGCGACACGCCCGGCGAAGCGAAACTCATTACCAACTCGATATTCAGATATGATGAGATGAAGGAGACGCCGAAGACCGATCGCTTCGTTCTCAAAGTCAACAAAGTGCAATCCTACACGATGCTGTCGCTGGTGCAGTTCGAGCCGACCTATTGCAGTAGCAATGTGGATAACGGTCGCCTGGACGCACTCAAGTTCTTCCCGGAGGACTACAAGACCGACGAGGAGATACCGCCTGACGTGGAGCCCAAGCCGAAGAAGGTAGAGTTCACATTGACTTTGTTTCCTTCCCCTCTTAGTCTCTTGACCAACCCATCTCTGTGTCTCTTCTCCTTGAGCAGCAAAAGAAGAAGACTGCCGCGGCCCCAGAGACAGGAACCAAGCCGCGTGAGTCGCGCAAGTCGCGCGAGCCGTCGAAAATTAAGGCCGCTGAGCCGGTGGAAACTGCAGCTCCGGCAGAAGGCGCACCCGCACAGCCAGAGGGCGAGGCTCCTGCAGGCCCAGCAGCAGGCGAGTCAGAGGCCCCGGCTGCTGAAGCAGCCCCAGCTGAAGCACCGCCAGCCACGGACGCACCACCGGCTGCACCACCAGCAGAGGAGGCTCCACAGCCGGCCGAGGCCGCCGAAGCTGCCCCCGCGCCAGAGCCGCCCAAGGAAGAAGCCGCTGCTCCTGCTGAAGCCGCTGAGGCCCCACCCGCCGAGGCGCCACCACCAGAAGCAGCTCCGGAGCCTGCGCCAGCCGAGTAGTTCGTCTGTCTCACCCCAAGTTATACATATATACGTATTTATATATATTGTAGTAGCCGTTCGTTTCGATATCCCTGCTAAATACACAATCAGTCCGCATATATACGAAGATGTATTGCTGCTACTTTTATTCGACTCGATTCTGCTGCTACTTTTCAGTCTACTACTAATGCGTCTGACTACTACTACTACTACTTAAGACTCTTATCTGACTACTACTTTTTGTATATCACCTGTTTTACTATACGCTGACTGCTCCTACTCTCTACTCTACTGCTGCTCTTTTCTATTCTGCTACTACTTTTTCTCTACTTCATAATGGGTTTTACTCTGTTCGACTACTACTTTTTGTATATCACCTGTTTTACTATACGCTGACTGCTCCTACTCTCTACTCTACTGCTGCTCTTTTCTATTCTGCTACTACTTTTTCTCTACTTCATAATGGGTTTTACTCTGTTCGACTACTACTTTTTGTATATCACCTGTTTTACTATACGCTGACTGCTCCTACACTCTACTCTACTGCTGCTCTTTTCTATTCTGCTACTACTTTTTCTCTACTTCATAATGGGCTTTACTTTGTTCGCACTATTCATGTTCTTGTTCTACTGCTGTTCGTAATCTGCTACTATTCTTATATTACTACTACCCTTATTCTTTACTTGCTCGGCTACTACTCTTTTTATATTACTTATTTTATTATTGCATATTGCTACTCCCACTCTCTACTACTATTCATACTCTACTTTTACTTTAAATGTGCTACTACTCCAATTCTACTCCTGTTCGTCATCTACTACTATTTCTATTTTACTACTACCCTTATTCTTCACTTGCTCGGCTACTACTCTTTTTATATTACTTATTTTATTATTGCATATTGCTACTCCCACTCTCTACTACTATTCATACTCTACTTTTACTTTAAATGTGCTACTACTCCAATTCTACTCCTGTTCGTCATCTACTACTATTTCTATTTTACTACTACCCTTATTCTTCACTTGCTCGGCTACTACTCTTTTTATATTACTTATTTTATTATTGCATATTGCTACTCCCACTCTCTACTACTATTCATACTCTACTTTTACTTTAAATGTGCTACTACTCCAATTCTACTCCTGTTCGTCATCTACTACTATTTCTATTTTACTACTACCCCTATTCTAAATCTACTCTTTCGATAGTACAATTTATACAACATATATTACTGCTAGTAGTCTCACACTATTCATGCTTTCCTCTATCTACTATTCTTATTCTATTATTCTTTATTGCTACTAGTATTACTCTATCCTTACTCTCGTTCTACTACTATTAATCTTTTACTACTATTGTTCTACTGCAAGTGCCACTCTATTGATATTCATACTCTACATCTACATACATATACTACTTCTCTTAGTCCACATCTACTACTACACTTATTCTACTACCTTCTCACTGTGTTGTACTACTCCTATTTCTGTTGTAGAACAGCAGCTGTACTACTATACTACTTTAGTAGTTGTTATGTTCTAGGAAAGTCTTGCTCTAGTACTATGTTCTACAACTACTATTGTTCTAATATAGTGGTAATAAACCACTACTAGTATTCTACTACTATTTCTGTTATTTTAATACTCTTTGCTTGCTACTATTTCTGTTCTACATTTACTATATATATATAGAATATACTTCTAGTATATATATATATAGAAGGATATACTTTCTATATATACTACCACTGTTATTTAATTTTCTTTTTTTGTGTTTGTGCTACTCTTCTTCTACCCTTTTTTTACTGCTTCTTCTACTATAACTCTTGCTTTGCTACTATTACTACTACTACTCCAGGTCTATTACGACTCTTACAAAACTAAGTCTGTTAGTCTAGTGCTACTCCTATTCTAATGCTACTCCTATTTACTCTAATGCTACTCCTATTATTTAATACTTTATGCTTGAGGCGTGTGTATCCATTTGCAAATTCTGTACAGGGTATGAAACGCGTCGTATACACACATGTGTATGTCCATTGCAATAAATGAGCAAGTAGATAATGATCTCTTGTATTTATGCATGTCTGTACATATGTAATACATACATACATATTTACTTATATATGTGCATACATATGTATGACTCTTACGCTTTGGGGTCAGAACGTAAACAAAGAACAAAGCACGCGGTCCATAGATAATAGAATTTGCAATCGCACACATATACACGCGCATAGTTGGTTAGGCTGGCATATTAGGGTGGCTCAAACTATGTGAGATGTTAAAAGTATTGCCTTAAAAAACTAATATATATATATATATATATATATATATATATATATATATATATATATATATATATATATATATATATATATATATATATATATATATATATATATTTATTTATTTATTTATATATATATTTCATATTTACAGTTTACTTAATTTATGTGGCTGTATTTATTATCAGATAAATACTATTGCGATTACTAGTAATACTATATTGAATTTTGGATGAATTTTAAGATCGAAAATTGTCTAGGATTAAAGTTAAATAAACAACAAATATTGTCTACGAAATATATGCTAATAAAAACATAATAAATGAGCAACTATGGGCATGGGTTCTTCAAAAATTTGGTAGATCATTTATTTGACTAGAACAATTCGGGATTGAAGCTTATATGAACTTGAATTGAAAGCAAAATTCCTATAAAAAGCTTATCTCTTTATTGAAAAAGGTCGAATAATAAATTCTATGATAAGTATTGTGATGAAAACGATGTATATAAAAAAAATATATAATAAATTAAGAATTATCGGTAATGGCCCTCTTAAAGAGCTTTCTACTCATTCATTTATTTGATTATAGCAATGCGTGATGGACGCTGACATAATATCGAAATCGGGAGCAAAATAACTACATAGGGCTTATAACAATTTTAATTCGATTAAAAATCTAGTTCGAAGCCAAAAGCGAATTCAATGTGATGCAATATTGGGCCACCCTAATGCATATGGATGCGCTGCTGCAAACATGTGTGTGTGTGTGCAGAAATAGGGAGAAGCGAGAGACGGATGATAAATACGAACAGGTGAAGATGAGAATGCAGTTCACTACAATTCTGCTGATATGCATCGAGCAATTTACTAAGGCTCTGGCCCAGGGCATGCCAGTGAGTCCGTGTCCGAAGGTCTTTCAATACCGATTCGATGGCAGCGAGTGGTTCGGCCTGGCAGCCATACGAAATCCGGACGTCCAGGCGCTACAGATCCGCATAACGCTCTCCATGCGCGGCAAGCCAACCACGGTGGGTGTTTCAAAATCGAGCAGTCGAGCCGTGTCGACTCGGATTCAGTTTGATTTGCTTTCAGAATTATCTGGGCGAAATCGAGCTGCTGACTCGGGGCAGGTTTACGAGCAGTGCGCCGGTGCTCTACAAGATCCGATTTCCCAAACACCACTTTCCACCCAAACTGGTGCTCATCTCGGTCAACAATCAGGTGATCTGCTTCGGATCTGCCGGTAAATCGCAGACTTCGAGTCTCTCATTTATATATATATATATATATATATATATATGTGTGTGTGTGTGGGATAATATTCGCATTGCCTTTATAGATCACAGCATATTCATGACTCAGATTCAATTGGAGCACACGCGAAAGCTAACCTTTATACCCGACAACAATTCGTCGGGCCTAACGATGTCGCCATCAGTCGAGGGAGACTTTGGCCTGGAGACCTCCGGACATCAGAAGCAGCCTCTGCCGCCCACTCAGTTCAAGAAGTATGCATTGGGAGTGTGCTCTGCTACGTATATATGTGTCCCTATGTCTTTGCAGGAAGCCATTCCATGCGCCGGGCGAGGTGTGCGGCAGGGTAGATAAGGCCCTCGACTTTCGGTTGCCCAAGCGGAGGCAGCGCAGGCTGATCTCCGCTCGGCCAACTCCGTCTATGCCTCGCTTCGCAGCCGAACCGGGCGGACAGCTGCCAGTTTTCGACTCGGACTACGACGAAGATGAGGCGCCCGAGGATGAGGACGATGTCATCGTGCTCGTGGACGGCCAAAGCGCTGCGACGGGCAATACGATGCTGCCATCACTAACACGCGGCGCTTGGCCCTGGCTGGCGGCGATATACGTCAACAATCTGACGTCCCTCAATTACCAGTGCGGCGGCACGCTCGTCTCGGCGCGCGTCGTCATCAGCTCGGCCCACTGCTTCCAAATGTTCAATCAGCGCTACACGGCCAACGAGGTGCTCGTCTTTCTGGGCAGGCACAATCTGAAGAACTGGAACGAGGACGGCTCCCTGGCAGCACCCGTCGACGGCATCTATATACACTCCGACTACAACGGGCAGTTGAGCAACTACGATGCGGACATCGCTGTCATTCTGCTCAAGAATGAAGTGCGGTAGGTGGTGGCATCTCTTGTCCTGCTCTCACTTTTATCACACACTCTCTCTCTCTCTTCTCTCTCTCTCTCCTCACTTTAAGAATTGCTAGACATCGAGCGACTATGGCTTCATTTATATTTGATTTCAACTAACTGACGGGTGCAACTAGCAGCGGGCTTATCCGACTAGGACATACCCTATGCTTCACACACAAAGAACTCAACAGCTCCCCTACTCTAATAGCTGATATGACTTCAGTTCTAGAAATTTCGATTTCCGATTGTAAATTCCATTTCATTTGAAATTTTTAAAGAAAAGGTATTCGAAATACCAAATTCGGTAATTCTGTTTATAGCCCTGGGAAACCATTTTGAAGGAAACTCAGAGTATAATTGTTTTGTTGTAATGCATATAACAGGCAGAAGGAGGCGTGGCATACCCCATAGAGTATATATATTCGTGATTAGGGCGACAGGCTGAGTCGAAATAGCGTTATATATAGAAATCCGTTTGTCCGTATAAACGCCGAGATCTCGTAAGCCACAAAAGCTAGAGACCTGCAATTTTAAATATAAAATCGTATATACCATAAGAAGTATGACGTTCCTTTCCAAAACTCATTCCATTTATTTTTATGCAGGCTAGTTTGACATTTCACTCCAGTTTACATAGAAAACTGCTTGCGCTGTGGATTCAAAGATTTGATCACATGTAGACTTAGGATATTATGCCCCTTTCCACAAATTTGTCTAAAATGTTATTACTAGACTCTTGGGCTTTGGCCAATACACATACATATATAATTATTATTGTGTCTCTCGGATACTTGGATGATGAAGTATTCATTTTTGAGTGTATTGAATGTCTCTAGTTCCTCTGCTGTTCAAGCTTGGCAACAAGATGAATTTATGTACGCATAATTAGCGGGGATTGCCGTACTCGTTTACGGACGCACAGAGAGGCGGATGGACATGGCTGTGTGCATTCAATTCTGGGCTTTAATCATTAATGCGATCTCTCTCCATGTGCAGTCCATTCTCGCATTCTGTTGCCTGATTAAAACTAATATACCCTTTCTGAATGCAATCTTTTCGTTTCAGCTTTAATACATTCATACAGCCCGTCTGCCTGTGGTCGGGCTCTAGCAAAATGGAGTATATCGTGGGCGAGCATGGCATCGTGATTGGCTGGAGCTTCGATAGGAGTAGAAATGCGACGGCGATCTCGAAGACTCCGGCATCCGCAGCTGAAGCGAAATTTATACCAATTGTGGTAAAGGCGCCAATCGTCTCCAATGCGGACTGCTTCAAGGCGAACGAACACTTTCGCAGTCTGTCGTCGAATCGCACGCTCTGTGCGGGATTCCTGCTGGATGGCCAGCGGGGCAGCGGACGCAGGGAGCGCAGAGAGAGACGCGGAGCTGGTACGGGCATCTCTGGTGCCGGCCTGATGATACTCAAGAACAATCGTTGGATGCTGCGCGGCACCGTCTCGGCTGCCCTGCCCGGCGACAAGAATCTGAGCAGCGATCCAGCCCAATGCTGTACTACTCAATATATCATTTATGCCGACGTCGCAAAGTTTATTGATTGGATAATGGCTTTTATTATTTAATTCATGTGTGTGTGTGCGTGTGTGCGTGTGTGTGTGTGTGTGCGTGTGTCTTTGCTATGTAATGTATGCCCGATTCAAATGGCAAACTCAATTTGAATTAAATAACTGCTGTGATAGCCCCTGATAGACGCAACGCTGCCAGAGCTACCTCCACCGCCCTGCGGTGGGTTTGCAACGATCCTTTCCTACCTAAGGAGGCAAAGCCTGGGCTTAACTTCTTTTAAATTGCTTTTATGACCAGTTAGCTAATCCGCAACCTTGCCAAGCCACAGCCCGTGGCAGCACCGTCCGTGCCCCTACCTGCCCCGGAGCAGGTCAGATGTGCGGGCGCGCTGATATAAAGCCGGGCCGCCATATCCAACATTGCATCATTGTGAGTTTGAGTCTCGATTGCTGCAGTTATGCTGAAGCTGGTGTTAATAATAATTGGATGCGGTGCGGCGGTGCTCGCCAACGACGACGGCTGCAACGAAATGGTCTGCGGCTCGGTAGTCTCCAAGTGTCTGCTCACCCAGAGCTGCCAGTGCAAGCTGAACGATTGCCACTGCTGCAAGGATTGCCTGAATTGCTTGGGCGAGCTGTATACGGAGTGCTGTGGCTGCTTGGACATGTGCCCCAAGCACAAGGACGTGTCGGCCGCGATGACGCTGCGCTCGGAGATCGGCGACGTGGACGGTGTGCCCGAGCTCTTTGATACCCTCACTGCGGAGGACGATGACCAATGGTCGACCATACGCATACCGATGCGCGTCGGCTTCAAGCAGCGCATGGAGGGCGAGTCCAATCTGATCAGTCTGCCCCGGCACGGCCGGCCGGCGGACACCGTCAACTGCACCGTCATCTATGTCAACTCGTGCATTCGATCGAACAAGTGCAAGCAGCAGTGCGAGAGCATGGGCGCCAATAGCTATCGCTGGTTCCACGACGGCTGCTGCGAGTGCGTGGGCGCCCACTGCCTGAACTACGGCATCAACGAGAGCCGCTGCAGTTCCTGCCCCGAGCAGGATCTGCTCACTGCGGATGCGGCCAGCTCGGACGCCGACCAGGATCTGGAGCGTATATTTGGCTTTGAGGATGACGCGCCCAACGACATGTGGGACTATGTGGAGGACGAGGAAATGGATTAAGCTATCCCCAGCTGCTGCTCCATGAATTATTCTTTATGCTCTACACTTTATACTTACACTGTCCAACAAATTGTACATAGCCGAATAAATCATACTTTTTTTTTTTGTATATTCTGTGTGTTTATAGGCATTCACGAAAGTGAAATGGGTATATTGGTTTTGTGCATGTCCATCTAGCTGTTCGTCCCGATCCGCCCACTCGGGGCGTGGCAAATCGAAAAGTGCACGTTCCGATATGCCAGAAATCATATTAGTTGAGTTGAGCAAGAATGATGAAATTTGGAATGTAGATTCGTGTTGACCACCCAAGACTAAAAAGCTATGATTGATATATCTCCGCCCACAGGGGGCGTGGCAAATCGGGTAAAACTGTATCTCCTAGAGTTTTAATATATTATGGACATATATTAGACATACTGTACATATATTATAGATGGTACAGATCAATTAGCCTGTTGACGGTACTTCCCAATGTATATGAAGGAATACTCCTTGGAGGAAGGAAGGAAGCTGGCTTTAGGAGGCAGTGGAGTATCAGCGATAGAAAGAGGGAGAGACACAGCAGAGTATCGAATGTTGGCATGTGAGAGTGGGACAGAGATAGCTGTTGCTAATAAGTGACAAAGTAGAGGCTCCTGCTGTTACACTAGTGTAGGCATGAGAGAGTGAGAAAGAGGTAATTGTTGCTGTAATACTGATAGAGAGCGATAGAGAGAGAGGGAGAGAGAGAGGAAGAGAGAGAGAAAGAGAGTTGAGAGGAAGAGAGAGAGGGAGAGAGAGAGAGAGAGGGAGAGAGAGAGAGGAAGAGAGAGAGAGGAAGAGAGAGAGAGAGTTGAGAGGGCTGCCGCTAAGGCATTATCTTGATAAAGGTGAGAGAGTGAGACAGAGTTAGCTATTGATGTACATAGGCCCAGGTGCTGCTCAAGGAGAGAGTGAGAGTGGGACAGAGAGAAAGAGAGAGGAAGAAAGGAAGACGGAGAGTGATAGAGAGATAGCAGAGTTTGCCGCTGTTACAGTAGTGCTGTCAGGACAGAGGACAGAATATTGCAGATAGAGACAGAGACAGCTTTGAGAGAGAGGGAGTGATAGAGAGAGAGTTTGAGAGGGAGAGGGAGGAGGGGAGAGAGAGAGAGAAAGAGATAGAAAGAGAGAGCGTGAGAGTATTAGTGCTGCTCAGAGCTTGTAAAGGGCTGTTCGGGTGACTTTGCGTGTTGGCCAACTCGTTTATCGTCAATTTGTCACTTTGCGGAAGTGACGGGCCCGAGCTCCTTTGGCTGAGAGAGCGTGGGAGGCAAGCAGTAGCTACTTGGGCCGTTCGAGCAGAGTCGTCATGCTGGTCAGTTTGACGTCGAGAGCCGACTAAATTAGTATATATTCCAATAATATGACTGAAATGCGGAATCCTGAATCTTTCGCTTTGAGAACGTGTCAGGGTGTCCTTCGCTTTATCGTCTGGCTTTAATTAAAGCTTCAGCTTTAGTCTTACACTCGGGCCACATCAAATAAGTAGCACAAGCGTCTCCAGGCACTAACTAATTAATGCGCATATGCTCGATGCTATCGAGCACGTCATCCTCCGCATCATCAGCATCATCTGTGCTCATTGTCATCATCAAAGTCAGCTACGAAAATGCGCAAGTCTCAGTCGATGCTGATGCCGATGTCGATGTATTTGTGCGTGTGTGTGTGTGTGTTGGTGTGTGTGTGTGTATGGGGGCTTTGCTAAGTCAGCTTGCCTTGCTGTACAGGTAGCAGGACATCAGTTGGGCCCAAAAGGTGCCCGGGAATGCATCCAGCTTCGGTCGCGTTTCAGATGGAAATATGCTTGGCCTTTGGCTCGAGTTGATGCCAGATGCAGATCGTGTCAGTGCCTTAAAGGGAGATACATCAATCCAGTCCAATCAAAAATATTATGATGCTTAACGTAAAACCTTTGGCTAGTGCAGT
The DNA here is from genome assembly GCA_037075325.1 of Drosophila mayaguana. NCBI lineage: Eukaryota > Metazoa > Arthropoda > Insecta > Diptera > Drosophilidae > Drosophila > Drosophila mayaguana. The sequence continues at coordinate 2,642,915 of JBAMCG010000123.1, read as the reverse complement.
GCATTGTGCGTGTGAATATTATCGGGAAATGTTTTGGATACTCCAGCCTTGATCTCCGGAAGGGGCTTTCTCTATAAGAAACAGTAAGCTCTTTCGTTGTCCTGCTGTGTTCTATTGTCTAATTAGCTCTGGGGTGTGTGCTGTTTTTTTTTTTTTTTTTTTTTTTTTTTTTGAACGGTCAGGATGCTGGGTGGAGTGGGTGCCCGACGCGGTAGGGTCTCATCCCCGATGGGACGCTTGGCAAGCGTGAATACGTTCAGTCTGGATGACAACATTGCCATCATTGGCGATGGCGTCACCAGGGGCGGCACTCCGCCGGGCTCGCACCCTTTTGGCAGGCGTCGACGACCCATAGCAGCCGCTGGGCCGGACAATTGTGCGCCATTTCAAGCCCGTCTCAACTTGGGTGACATTATGTAAGTAATATCCATTTTGAATAAATTCTGCTCTACTTGTCTACTTCAATTTCATATTTTAAGGAGGTCTCTACAAAAATCGGATAAAATCTGTTATCATAGATATTAACCGTTTCGAATCGAGTGTTATTACAGATATTAACCGAATCAAATCAGAGACCTCCATAAAATTCGTAGGTTTTAGCTTGATAGTGAAGATTGTGTTACTTGAATATCGTATAATATCGTATATTTATTATTAGTTTATCGAATAATACCATATATTTACTGTTTATATTGGATTAGATTAATATATGAAATAAATCGCCAAATATTTTAAGGAAACTAGAACATTCGATCATACAAAATATTGTCTTTTTTCATTTCAAAAATTACCCAGGGCTGTTTAAAAATATTCGAATTTATATTTTAGTCTTGTACTTTTTGAACTTTTTAATAATTATGCTATATTAAAAAAAAAAAAATGGATTCCATAGTAAAACTAAATTCCAAGTTTGCGAAAATGAATGGATAGCAGAATTAAAATAGAGTATTTGAAAAAAATAAAATAAAACAAATTCTGAAAAAGAGAAATGAAATGAAATGAAAATCAAATTTGAAACTGGCTAGTCGGGAAAAACATCTTTTACAACCTTCATATTTCAATTGAGCTTCTGTATTATTTATTTTTTTTTTTTATAAGATTTTATGAGTGTTTAAGTTTATCTTTAATGTATTTTTCAATACCAATACGCAACGTCTATTATATTAAGCAATAGACTTTTAGAGACATCTTTAAAGACATAAATCATTAAAGTTTGTAAGCAGACTTTCGAACATATTATATTATATTTAGATTGCTCTAGTTGACCAGACGTTTGTCCTTTATACTTAAGTGTTTACTGTACCGTGTTTAAACTTGGCAATTGGCAATTTTTAATTGGCTTTAATGTCGCTAAGATCCCTCTCGGCTTTTGGCAAATCGCCAAAGTGCGCCAATTAAATGAATCGTGCAGCTTACGCGCTTTGGCAATAGATGGCGCCTTTGTATAAGCAGCCCTGCCAGTTGAATAAATCGATAAGCTAGTCGTAAGCATAATTGCCAACCAGCTGTCAACATGCTTTGTTTTTTTCCTTTGGTTTTTTGTTTTTTTTTTCGGTTTTGTCTGGTGTTTAGGGAGACCCTAAATTTGTGCGCCGCACGAACGAATGGTGGATGAAAGCATCTTGAGAAAGCTTTAAGCTCACCGTCAATGTCATATGAGCAATAGAATAGGCACTATTGAGCATTGCTCTCAGATGGAAAGAACGCACAGCTATAGTAACGGCTCATATCGGCATCTCTTTTTCTCGCACGCCGTGCCGCAGACAACGTCTTGGTTACATCAAGTGATGTGCAGTTTATTTGCGGCGGCAGTGCCTGCAAGTTCCGTGTGAAGCTTTTTTATGTTCGATCCAAAGCGCAGGACTGTTTGGTTAGCTGCCTGTGCGTGTAATTGTCGTGTGTGTGCCTGTGCCTGTGTATGTGTTTGTGTGTGTAATGTGTAAAGTGTAACACAAAGTCTTCATCGACTTGCGTTTGTCAAGTTTTTTCGTCCAACTGGTGAGACAAAGTCGGTAACTGGTCCGGGAAACATAGCGGTTTTTGTTTTTTATTTTTATAAACGGCAATCGTGCATAGTTAACGTTCTCCAGCTGCATTTCTAGTGAAAGATAAATGTATAAAGTAAAATTTGTTGGCCATTTCATTTAATTGGGGCTGAAATACTCGACTTTTCGTGGTGGCATATAGTCACAAAAAAAAAGAAGAAAAAAACGAGAAAGAAAAAAAAATCGGGTCGAGTGGTGAATATAAAGTTAGAAAAAGTTCAACCGAATAATTGCGAAATTGAAATTAAAATGGAAGCCATGAAATATACTTAATATAGATATATACGTGTATATATACATATATGTATATGTAATTGAAGTGAAATCGACGAAGAAGTGAATCCAAAGAAAATCATGCATTAATAATATTCGCTCGCCGCCCATTAAACAGTTCACAACCGCATCCAACATACACACGCACACACACACATCGACACAAGTCCAGCACCTGCTATTCCGTATAGCCATAGACATAGCCATAGCCATAGATATAGCCATAGCCCTTGCCGTACATCTTGTTCAACAATGTTTGTCGCGCATCGCCCAGTTGGTTGTAATTGTTGAGTTGTTGCTAACACTTACAGTTAAATAGCCTCAATATACGCACTTGACGTACATATTTATATATAGTCATGTATGCGTACATACTTGTGTATATGCATACATACCTACATACATACGTACATCGCGTTACAAATGCGGCTGTGAGTGCGACAATATGTGCGCTCATTTCAATGTGTGTGCGTGCGTGCCAGCCTGCGTGTCTGTGTGCGTGCGTGCGTGTGCGTTCGTGTGCTTGTGTGTGTGTGTGTGAATTGAGCTTGGGATTGGGTCAGCGGGTTGGTAGCACAACGGGTGGAATGTTGCGTGGGTGGTAACGGCGTCAGAGCCAGCGTCAACGTCAGCGTTAGCGACAGTTTTTGACAACGCCAAGTGAGTTTTTGTTTCTGTTTCGGTTACAGCGGTTTTTATGTTGTGACGTGTATGTGTTGCAAGGTGAATGAATTGTATTTAGCACCAGGAGCAGAGGCAGCAGCAGAGGGAGTAGCATCATCTGCATCAGCAGCAAATTATTTACGTTTATTACATCTGTATACATACGTGTACATGTGTGTTTGGCTCTCTAAAATGGCTATAACCTATTTATATACATACATACACACATACATACAAATGTCAATATGTTAAGAAGAAGCAGAAGTACAAGAGCTGAGGCTGCTTGTTTGTTGTTCATTTTTGTTTTTGAGTGCCCTCGGGAATGAAAATGGTATTTGGTGTGCTAATGGGATTTGTACAGACATTGTATACATATGTATGTGTGTGTATATATATATACCATCATGTACATGGGTGCATTGAATGAAAACAAAATTCTTTAGCATTTCCTGAGCTGTGTGTAACAACGCTATTTTACATATGCATTTACACTAGACAACAAGGTTCTGCTTGTGCCAAATAATAATAAATACTTTTTGCCAGCGAAATCGCAAATTGGCACCGTTACGTCTATACAAGCATATGCATCTATATGTGTATGTATGTACATGCATATATGTATAACTGTATATATGTATGTGTGTATTGCTGGAGCTGTTTGTGTTTATTTTGTTTTGTGGTCTTCAGTTGTTCTCTCAGTTCTATTCTGTTCGGTTCCTTTCTGTTCTGTTATTATTATTTTTTTTTTTGCCATTTCATGTTTTCCCGTTTGTCATCCGAAACACACACAAACAAAGAGAGCAGATAGCACGATGACGTCACTAAATTACATTATTAACAATGAATTAGCTATTTTTAGCCCTACAGTTCATACATGGCTAATTTAAGCCTGTTAGTGTCAATTATATGTATATATAATATGATATTCTAGGCGAAAAATCGCGCTCTATTCAATTTGCTCATAAATATTTGAAATGTACGTAAATGCTTTTGCTGGCGAGGCGAAAAGAAAACGAAGTCTACTTTTCAGCGCTGGAATGTGATGTCAAAAGTATCTCAGTTTATCAATAATTTGCTATCATGCAACGTTTGCCTTTTCTTCCTCTTTTTCTGCTTCGTGTTCTTAATTATTTAAATTTTTAATCGTCTGTTATAAATAGTAAATAATGTGTGCTCCTTTCTACACACGCATGCCTTATGCCATCAGTGAATTCCCGGCCAGTATTGGAAATTGGAAATTTGTTGGTATTTCATTTGTTGTTAGGGGCATATGTGTGTGTGTATTGGTGTATGAACTACTGTTGTTAATTATAGAATTCATCTCTAACCAAGCAGAGGCGCCGCTGCTGCTGCTTAACCAAGTTCTTCGTTTTCTCAGCAGCGCAGCGCTGTCACAGATATTTTTTTCTCTCTCTTTCGCTCTCTCTTATTTACCATTCCACTCAATTCACCACAGCGTGTTGAACTTTTTCATGACCACACTTACGTATGTATGTACGTAAGTATGTATGCGTGTGCCAGTGCCAGCGCCAGTGCCTGTGTATGTTTGTGTTTGTATGTATGGGTATGCAAGTGCCGAACATTTCATCCCCTAACTTTTCATTCATATCGTGCTCCAGTAATAAAATGTTATACTGATAGCTTCAACTCTATTTACATACATACGATATTTTAAAGTGAGCGACAAAACAAATGGAAAAATAAGTGAAATGTTTTCATATTATGAATTGATTTCATATTACTATTAAGTGCTTCTTTTTATTTATATGCAATACATATACATACATGCGTATTATATACATAGATGTGCGCGTGGCATGTGTATACTGGTGTCAAATGACACACATACATGCATACATACATACATGCATTCATACATACATATGTACAAATGCATGCCAACGTGCATCTATATGCATAGCTGCCTGCATGCATATGTTTTAGTGTATATGTGTGTGTGTCTCTCTCTCTGTGTATGTGTGTGCGTGTGTGTGTATTTCGATAGGTCATGAACTGAATTGACCCGAACAAAAACAAAACCATTTCGCAGCGCGACAAGCTCATTAGTTTTAGTGAGTTTCTTAAATAATAAATCGCATAATTAAATGTTAAATGAAATGAAATGTGTTAACAAAAAGGAAAAGAGAAAACAAAATAAGAAAACCCGGTCGAATAACTGTGCTTGAACTAAATGAAACCAAAGTCTAATCAATTCCATGCATCTCTTCATCAATTAGCATTTTGTGAAATAATATAAAATATTACAATTAATAATAATTAAAAGAAGCTGGAAGCAAAAAGCAATAAGTAATTAGAAATAAATAGAAAATAGAAAATAGATCAAACAATCTAAAGAGTGAAATGTGCCCTAATATTACATATACTTACATATATACATAAATACAAACGTATATATATATATATACATACATATATATATATATATATATATATATATATATATATATATATATATATATATATATATATATATATATATATATATATATATATATATATATACATATATTTAAATATATGTATATGTATATGAATATATGCTTATGTATATATGTTTATGTGTATATGTATATGTGTGTATATATATATATATATATATATATGAAACGCACTACCAATCCAGCCGGCCATTGCGAAATCATTGTACAGCCTTTGGCTACCCAACTAAATGTCCGGTTGCCACATTTGTGCCATGCGGACGGCGTGTCACATCCGACAAATGCGTATTGTTGTTCATCTTGTGTAATATAATTATGGCCGAGCGGTCGTTACAAAAGTATCAAAAATTGGATATAGTGACGGTATGTACACATGTATAATCATTACTCTTGAAATCTATATTTTATTGTGATATATATTTCGATAACTTACCTTTTTTTGTATCATTTTCTTTATTATTTATTTCTATGAATAACATTTATAATTGGTTCTACTTGTAGGTTGGAAGCAGCTCAGGAAGCAGTGCTAGCAGGGCATCAACAGGACTCCTTAGGCGGGGGGCACTTGGGTCGAAAGGGAGCCCATCGCTTAGCTGATAGAATGGGTGGCCCGAAAAAAGAGGAAAACCCACCAGGTGGTGGTCCGACGTCATTGTTTATCCTAACCGAGGATAACCCAATTAGAAAGTACACACGATTCATCATTGAATGGCCGCCCTTTGAGTACGCTGTGTTATTGACAATCATAGCCAACTGTGTTGTGTTGGCATTAGAAGAGCATTTGCCAGAGGGCGACAAGACAGTATTGGCTCAAAAATTGGTAAGTTGTACATACATACAGACACAAATAATAATACTAACAATTATTATGCTATATTTTGAATCAAATATTTATTTATTACATTTTAATCTGGGCGACGAGCTGAGTCGATTTAATCCTGTCCGCCTGTCCGTTCGTTGGAACGCAAAGATCTCGTAAACCACAAAAGTTAGAGATTTTAAATTTTGTCCTCTATACTATACATAGTATAAGAGTGTGATTTTGTTTTTCGATAACTCATCCGATTTCCTTACGTCAATAATCTGACCTCATTTTTTAGGCATAATTAAAATACTGTTAGCGGTAGAGATTTGCTTTGTGCATAGGCTTTTCGGTTTTCAAGTTGCCACGTTCCAAGTAGGCGGGTCGTGAAAATTTTGACGTTTCAATGTATACACGAGTTTGTGCTCCAATTATCAAGTCTCTAGCTTCAATTGCGCCAAAATAGCTTGCAAACGGACAGCACAGTCTATAAGTAAACAAAAATGTTTAAAGAACATAACAATATATTTAAAATATATATATTAAAAAAAAGTTGATATATGTATATATTTTTTAATTCTTAGATTAAAATCAAATTTAATTTAATTTCCCCATTTCTAGGAAAAAACGGAGGCCTATTTTTTATGCATTTTCTGTGTAGAAGCATCGCTCAAGATCCTTGCCTTAGGGCTTGTTCTGCATAAACACTCCTATCTCAGGAATATTTGGAACATCATGGATTTTTTCGTTGTAGTGACGGGGTAAATATGACATTTAATTGCTAAAAATTAAAAAAAGAATGAAAACTCGCAAACAAACCATATATTTTTTAAATAATTATTATTTCGGCCCATTATCAATTGTGGGCACAATAAATGCAACTATTTTATTGAGTTCTTGACATTTATTATTTCTAATGTATTTCCTCAGTTGCTCTTTAATAATTATTGATCTCATATTGAAACAATGGATAAACGACATTATTCTCTTGAGTATATTACTTAGTGTTAATTACCAGGATATACAGATGTCATTATGATAACTGTTAAAATTGAGCGTATTAGGATCATATACAATATATTTTGATTTATTTTTGATTTTTTTATTTGATGCGCAGAGAGAAAGAGAGAGGGGAGATCTAAAAGTTCTAAACGAAATCCCAAAGTTCTAAAAAATATATGTATAATCAAACTATTTTTAAGCATAATCTAATGGTAAATTGAATATGTATGTGAGCTACACTCTAGAGAACAGAAAAGTTCTCTCTGATTGCTGTAGTTTGACTCACTCTTAACTACTATAGTATGCAGCTTGATGGCATTTGGTTAATTTATTTATTGTTCACATATATATATGTATATACCGACTTCTGTATGGCAACTCGAATGCCGAACAGTGCCATGACGATATTTGCCGAGGCCAATATTGATGTTGACCTACGCATGTTGCGTTCGTTTCGTGTTTTACGGCCGCTGAAACTTGTATCCCGAATACCAAGTAAGAGACAATTCGCTGCCGAAATTATAGATTTCATATAAAAAAAAAAAAATAATAATAATAGAAATAAAAATAAAAGATTCCTTAGGCCAGTTAAGTTCTAACTTTATATGTCATTTATTTCAGTTAGTTATTATGTACATTCAATTAGACCCATAGAACATCTAGGGGCTAGTTAACAAAATATATTCATATATCTATATAAATAGTACATATAAAACATATATTGGTTCCCTGGAGTATTTAGCGATTTAGTAGAATCTCCAGGGTTCCAGTTAAGCATACTCAATAGAAAATGTGTGTGTTTCATTGGTTCATAGATTAGTTAGTTAAAAATTCATAGCATTTATGACTGTATAGTTAGGTTGGCCTAGTTTCTATGCGATTGACCAGTGCATACTGATGAATTAATGCTCAGCAGATTTTCGCTATATACGCTGTAGTACATAATTCAATCTGAACATATCTTACGGCACGAAGAACCCTAAAGAAAAAACAAGTTCTTAAGAGACACTGTTCTACACAATTTTAATTCTCATTTTCTTACATATCTTCAATCTATAGATCTTAAAAGAGTTTCTATATACAATAACATATATTAATTTCAAGTCTGAAGAATCTGTTTGATCTAGGATCTTTAAATAGGAAATGGTTGTGATATAGATGTACAATGTACTATATATTTCAAATTCCTCATTTTACTACATTACATCAATCCAAAGATCGATCACATCTATTGATCATTCAAGAAGTGTTTTCGGTTGTGAAGTCTTGAATAACTTGTAGAAATTTTGAAATTTCATGTGAATTCCAGCAGTAAAATTACTCTATTATTATCTCTGTGCTCGTCAGAAATTAAAATCTTCATCTTTTAAAGCATTTTTCAAATATCTCTTCCCCTCAATAAGAATTTATTAACACTCCCTGGATATTCACACAGAATTGCTAATTTGTGTCGCTTAGCTGAGCTAATGATGTATATATGAATATATATATACATATAGTATATATTATTATAGTTTATTATAGTTCAATGTTAGAGTCTTAGCTAATCATTTTCATACACTGACATATGCAATTGGTAATTCACTTTCTTACAATCAGATTCGCAAGGGCTTAGCATAAAGATGGTAAATACACAGGCTAACAAGTTTTGGTTATTAAAAATGGTTTGCTGTGCTCAATCTCAGTTTAGATTTTGGCATTGTAACATGTATATAATATAACTTTGTTGGTATCTGAATAATCACTTTTCAAAAGTCTGAAAAGTTGATATTCTATCATTCTATGATAACTATTTCTTGACTAAGGGTATATATCTGCTGTGAAATGGAAGCAATGATTACCGAAATATATATTTTATATAATAATAATTTTAAATGTATTGGAAAGTCATAAAATAGTTCTCTGTCTATAGATTCGGTTTCCGTACAATAAGAAACTGGTGACTAAATTTTGTTGGCCTGTGTAATTTCTTATGATATACGATGTTGCTATAATAATATCTTAATAATAATTTAATAATATTTCCTCAAAATATAGCTAATTAACAGAATTATATGCGAACAATGTACGTCTTACAGATAGTATATATATATGTATAGCATTATATTTGGTTTTCTCTGTGATCAGGTTGCTAACATAATATTGGTAATATTGGTAATTTTAACATTAACAAATACAAATATAAATATAAACTCTCAATTTAGGAATGTAGGAAATGCAAATGTACGAACTCACAGTTGAAAGAGATCTCTCAAGTAGCACACGAACTCTTAATACAATTTAGCATATAAGAAAACATGTCTAACTAATGATTTATTTGTAAGTTCTGTCAAATTTTCTGTACTTTAAATAAAAAAGTGGGTACTAGATAAAATTTATATATTCATATTAGATATAGGATTCACATACATAGATGTGAGCAAATATATTATTTTACATTTAAATTATGAAGTTGTGAAAATATATAGTATATAAAACTTCTATACAAAAATATATGTTTATAAATGGTTAAGTCACTTTATAGATATAACTTCAATTTCTTTTTTATAAAAAAGTGAAGCTGTGAATATTTATTTATAACTTTTTCTAGAAGAACCTATTGGAACTACTAGTGAAAAATCATAGTATCATATTTACTATTTTGATTATTTTTATTTACTGATAAAGCGAAGACAACTATGAAGATTTAAGAACCAAAATAATTTAAATTAATTTGTAGAAAACATTATGCTGAAAAAGATTTCAGTAGTTGTTAGCTAAAAATGTATGTGCATATGTATATATCATATATATATATATATATACATATCTATGTGCAATTGATGTATATGAACAGTTCAAATCATTCAATTAAATTTTATTTCATTTTCATATATACATATATATTTTATGTATTTATTTACCCTCATCATATTTATTTGCCATCCAGATGCTATGTATAAAATTGTTTATGTTGATTAGTTATCGTAGCACAATTGAATGTCCCATTTGATAACAATTTTAATATAATTGTGATCTACCTATCTACCCCTCTACCCCTCTACCCGTCTACCCTTTCCTTTTCCAACTGCCACTCCCACACCCACTTAAATTAATTCATTGGAACATTGCTAATGAAATGCTCGCTTCGATCGCTTAACGTCTGCTAACAGATTCATGACACAGTACCCACAAATGGGGCCCGAGGTAGATCTAAGAACACTTAGAGCCATTCGTGTGCTACGGCCCTTAAAATTAGTGTCTGGAATTCCTAGTGAGTAGTCATACAATTTGTTCATTTTACTTTTATATATGTAGTATATAGCATACGATACGGCTTAGCGTATGGTGATAGATATTTAAAAAAAAATAAATAAAATATATTTAGAAAAATATTTTTTTTTTAATGAATTTTTCTTGCATGCTTTAAAAAAGTTACCTTTTTGCATAGAGTAAATGTATTCTAAATAATACTCTTAGAGCTCTTCTACTTACATATATATATATATATATATATATAAATATATATGTGTACATATATATATATATATATATATATATCTATATATAATATATATCTATATATAATATATATATGAATGAGCAGTAGTTTCTTGAGCAAATGTATTTTGATTACTCTGCTTTATTTTATACAATTTTACTAATACAATTTGTATTTCTCGAAAACTCCTCGTCTGTGACGCCCATGACGACCATGCCCATTTTGGAACGACAACCGATAATATCTAATATCTAGGTTTACAAGTAGTTTTAAAATCTATAATCAAGGCGATGGCACCTTTACTGCAAATCGGACTCTTGGTGTTGTTTGCAATCGTAATATTTGCAATCATTGGACTCGAGTTTTATTCGGGCGCACTGCATAAGACTTGTTATAGCTTAGAAGATCCAAGTAATGTCATCTCTATCCTTATCGGGGATGGCAAGGCTGATATATTTCTCGCTTCATTCTTCTAGACAAACTAGTGAAGGAAGGTGAATCGGAGACACCCTGCAACACAGATAACACCACTGAGAAAGCGGGTGGTTCCTATGTGTGTAATATTACGACGAGTATGTGTCTGGAGAAGTGGGATGGACCAAATTCAGGCATAACAAGCTTTGATAATATTGGCTTCGCCATGTTGACGGTATTCCAATGTATTACAATGGAGGGCTGGACGGCAATACTATATTGGGTGAGAAGAAGAATAAAAGATTATATATATTATATATATATATACTAATATATTTGTTTCTTTATTACTTTTTCTACAGACCAACGACGCATTAGGTTCATCATTTAATTGGATATATTTCGTGCCTCTTATAGTTATAGGCTCATTTTTTATGCTCAACTTAGTTCTTGGTGTCTTGAGTGGGTAAGTTGGCCTTGAAACTTGTCTCTGAATACCAATACACAGTCTTCTGCCACAGTTATTGTTTAAGTTCTTTTTGATTTGATTTCTGAGTTCAAAATATATGTATGTATAAAGATCATTTTGAGAAATTTGAACAATTTTCTCTGAAGCTCTCTATGAACGTTTGCCATTGAGTAAAGAAACTCATCAACTCGAAGAATTGGAGATATCAATTTTCGAATATCCCTCGACTAAATGTCAATGTTGTGTATATTGTACAAACTACTCTATATCTGTACAAAATGTAGTCGATAACCCCAAGGTGTACATATTGTACATAGTTACTGAAAATGGAAAATATTGCAAAATATTTGATGTAATGGAAAATGTCGAAAATGTCGAATCGAACGCATTACAAACGTCACATATAATGATCTTTATTTGTATATCTCCATATGTATACATATATATATATACATTTATTTATATATATATATATATATTTATTTATTTATTTTGTTTCCTTTCTTGTTTTCTCTTGATTGTTTTGAATTTTGTGTTGTGTTTTGTTAATAAAATGCTTTTGTTTGTTTTGAAAATTCAGAGAGTTTTCAAACGAGAGAAACCGCGTCGAGCGTCGCATGGAATTTCAGAAATGCCGTTTTCGCGCCATGTTTCAAACAGCAATGGTCTCATATCTTGATTGGATAACGCAAGCAGGTTTTTAAATTGCAATTTAGCCAAATGCCATAACTATTCGTATAATCACAAAATTGGCCAATTCTGTCATATCCTTAGACTATTCTAATCTCAGCAAGAGATGCGCCCAACCTGTACCTTCAACTTAGAAACGTTAATGAACCAACCAAACCCTCTCGACATATATATAAACATATATATTTATATATACGTACAACAAGAATATCTTAAATATATCAAAACTAGGCAAATACAACAACAAATACAACTACAACAACAAATACAATGTGTTAACCAATTAATACGATAGTTAAAAACCAAAAAACCAAATAAAACCGCAAGCAAATTAATTCCTTTCGGCAACAAATCATCTTTTGCTCTTATCAACTAGTTACAACAACATATACTATATACTAAATATATATATATCTATTATAAATCTGCCGCTAATTGAGATAATGCAATAAAACTGTTAAACGAAATGCTGTTTGGTCCTACCACCCGAAAGCCCCCCTATATGTTACATATAGAACAGAACCCAGTTCGTATTACATGCTACATAATCAACTAATTCAATGCAAATTTTTAGCTAATACAAACATACGTTAATGCCCACTTAACTAACTAACTAACTAACTAACTAACTAACTATACAACTATATATCTAGTTAAACCCCAACTTCAATATATATACATATACTTACTCAACAAGCATACAAGGTACTTCCACACCAGTTTGTTATGCCATTTGCAATTGTTGTTATCGTCTATTATAGTATTATATATAAACAATCCCGTATTTAACAATCAATATCGACCATATCGAAATGCTGCTCTGCTATGGTTAGAGAAACAAGTTCAGATTGTTCAAGTTCTCACACACACATATATTAACTTATCTATAGATAGATAGATGCATATCTATTCGACGTTTACTTCATCATGCTCCACTATGGCTCAAAACACAAAAAGGATCTGCGTCATATTTGTTTACATTCTTTTCGATGATATTTACATAGAAGCAAGCATGATGTATGTCTGCTATGGACCCACGACACAATGGCATTCACATACTCAACTCCTATTTCGGGTATAACTTGAAACTGCTAAAGAGTTATGCACAGTATGCTACCAATACTTAATTGTTCTATCTTCATCCCCCCATTGACTCTATTTGTGCTCTACTTCTGTTTGTTCAACTCTTACTACTATTCTCATCATCTGTAAATCACACTCGATATATATTTAAGTTTCGTTTTTCTTTTGTTTTTTATTTGTTTGAATACTACACACACACTTTTATACAAACAAATATCTCGAAAAGGTAACAAAATGTGAAAATTGTTTTTTTGTAATGCAATATATCATATTTGTTCATTGGATCGTTCCTGTTTTCGGTTCATCATATTCTATTTAATTATTTTTTGTAGTGAATTCGCAAAAGAACGAGAAAAAGTAGAAAATAGACAAGAATTTCTTAAACTTAGAAGGCAGCAGCAACTAGAAAGAGAATTAAACGGCTATGTTGAATGGATTTGTAAAGCTGGTATAGTATTTACCCCTTTCTTTTGTAATGTTTATCACAAATATATCTCTATATCTATCTCTCTATATACTATATAATCCAACTCCTCTTAACGCCAAACACACCAGACACCAATGCATACACATACACTCATACTTTTAAAAATACCAAACTAATAAATGTGCCACATGAAAATAAGTCACGAAACGAAGGCGGAAGTATCCGACTAGGAAATACCCTGGGCTCTTCTCCCACCCTCACTGTTGAGTTTAGTTATTCGATCACTTTGGCTCTACAAATAACTGCCAAATGTGTATAAATACTAAAGCTAAGCTAATAAAAAAGCTAAATCAAATTTATATTAAATTTCATTTAAATTGCTTATTTTTTTTTAAAGAGGGCGAGGTATCTGAAATAAACAGAATCTGAATCGTTTAGAAAACCACATCGTAAATATGGTATCTCTAGCTATAAAAGTTTTCAGTCGATGAGTAAAAGATCTACCTAAAGAATCGATTTTTATCGATTTATAATAAATATAAATAATACTTAACTTTGTCTCTTAGCAATTGATATAAATTTATCATTTAGTTAGAGCTATATAAAAGCGGTTTTCAAGCAGATAGAGCTGAGCTCTTCGCTTGGGTCTGCCTGAAGGCCTTTAAAATTTTAAACTAAATTGTTATTTAGAATTAATTCTCTGTAACAATTAAATAAATAAATAAATAAAACTCTTCGCTTGGGTATCTTCAAGTCGGGTTCAATTCGGACTTGCTTTCATAATTAATACCAAACCCCACTTAAAACATTTTCTAGTCTTCCCATAAATATATACAAAAAACAAACAAAAAATCTATAGAGCTCAAACATAAAACTGATTCACCGACACAAACAAAGTTAGATATATACTTCACCTTTACTCGCAACACAAATAAACCTATATGCTCAAATAAATAAGTAAAACGTAAGCTATATGCTATACATGCAGTCGAGTTTCATCAATTCATATTCACATACATAAGTTAATCCTGCTTGTTAAAAAGATGAAAAATCTCAGTCGCAAATCGTTTTTTCGTGCATGCCATGAACATTTGACAATCCGTTTATCGTTACAATATAATTGCAGAGGAGGTTATATTAGCCGAAGAACGAACAACAGAGGAGGAGAAAATGCATATTATGGAAGGTAGGTTGCTCTCTCTCTATAGCTATATCAAGTCTGTCTATGACTATTCAATGTTTAAATATATCTTCTTTGGTTTTGTTTTGATTTTGTAGCCCGCAGGCGAAATGCAGCTAAACGGAAAAAGCTGAAAAGCTTAGGAAAGTCAAAGTCAACAGACACTGAAGAAGAAGAAGCCGAGGAGGATTACGGCGATGATGGTAAGAATTTTATTAGACAGCATAGATCATAAGACCTATTCAAAACATAACAGAAACTTCAGTATTTGAAGAAGAACTTTTGAAACAATCTATTTAGGTGTATATTTAGGTGGTTATTAACCTAATAATAACTCGGCTAACAGTTACTATCAATGCTGATCTATGCATAACGAAAATATCGTAAATATATATATTATAATATAATATATTGATTTAAACTTTGGACGTCGGTCGCATCCGACTGCATATGAATTCAATTTAAGAATTTGCCCTAGGAATATTTGTAGCGGATTTCAGCGCAAAATTCATTTCGATAGATATAAAGCTGTATCGCTTAATGACATTGTTCAGGCGTATAATTTGTACTCCGGTATAGAGTCTACATATTTTGACAATTTCTTTGCAGTGTGGCTAGTAAGAGATAGACATTAATTAACTGAATCTGAATACATATATGTCTATTCTCTATACAAAAATCGATTGAAATTTCCCGAATAATTTGCATATGGAATGCTTATTTTCTTTTTAGTATAGGAAGTCAATACATTTTGTAATACAAACTAGGCAAAAGTAGTTTGGAATATAGAAAAAAAACAATAAAAAAAGTAGTTATATTTTTTATCGGTAAGATTTAGGCAGCTGTACGATATTATGGTCCGATTCGATCGATTTGAATATGTGTAAATAGTTGTAAATTTGTATTCAAGAATGTTTTTAATTGATGGTATCAGCAGTGATATTTAGGATAAAATTTCAAATTCGATTACTAAAGAACATGGTTTCAAATGAAACAGATTCTTTCTTTATGGAAAGTTATAGTCATACTGAAAATTTAAAAGCGAATTTCCACATATTGTTTGGTTTTTTATTTTTATTTTTTTATTTATTTTTTGTTGAGTAAACTCTCTCAAATTCAAAAGAGTTATGGGCGGTATTTGATTAGACTTCGATCTGAGTGAATATCTATAAAATATCATAATTAAGTTATTAATTTGCGTTTTTCATTTTCTCTTGATTTGAATTTGTGAATTCGAACAAAACCAAATTCTATATTGATATGTATATTCAAAATGTGTAAGTAAACTACCAATTCGATCAATAACCTGATTTCTTGTACAACTCAATATCATTCTCACAACATGCATTCGGTAGTCATATAAATGTATTGAGCATTTTCAGTATATCAGTAAATGTATGTACATACACACATTGTACTAACTCTATAACCATGTCGGGGATGTTTTACATACACATCTCTCATGTCGATATCATCTATGCTAGGCTCATAGTCTCTAATGGTTGTACGTACGTATGTATATGTATTTATCGTCTCCTAAGCGACAATTCAATTCTTAATGAATTTGAAATTGAAACTACTATTGCACTTCTCTATGCATTTTCATCGATTATAAGGCACCTTAATAATGCTACGGCCCCAACTATATGTATACTCATATAATTATATATATAACTATAGTTTTTGTTTGTACCCAAGCACCTATATATTGTTATTAAGGAGTGTCTAGAGATTCAAATATATAATAATAAAATTGGGGTTATTCTAGCTATACTTGGCATCAAGATCAATAGCACTCCAGAGGTATATGGACAGATCGACTATATATATTACAAGGTCTTGACCTCTTCTTAAAGTCACAACTTGATTGTGTTTTCTTTTATTTTTCCTATTTTTTTGTTTTTAGTTTTTTTTTTTTTTTTTATAAGTGAAATATGGGAAAAGTCAAGTTATATAAAGAACAGCAACATCTAAGTATTCAACTTATACGGCCATCTATAAATATTTGTTCTGGCTCATTTTTATCATATGAACTTAAGGCCTTTAATGAAACAGTAAAATAGCAGAAGGATAATATGAAAACCAAAAATGTTAGATGGGTCTACATATAGGTATATATATTGTTCCCTGGTATTCATTGAATGTATATTTGCATTTAGGCAGGATCTGCCTTATTACATACTACGTACATATATATGTATATATGTATACACATTTCCGTCTCTCAATAGGTCTATAGCTGTCACAGAAAGTATGATTGAAATCAATATTCAGAGTTAAACGTTTGTCTCCCGATACTCTATAGTCTACAAGGTCCACGATGCGAGACATCCAACTCGCTGAATTATGATAGTCGTATTCAAAATCGAACATTTCATGTATATGTGTAATCATACTCGTAGATATCTGTGCTTGTAGTTGCATCTTGTTCCGCGTATAGATAGAGATGTCGAGTTTGTATATACTAACTAGTACCAATAACAACAACAACAAATCCAACAACTACCACGACTATATCACAACGTACTCATACGCAGGATACACAAAAACTTGTATGTGTGGCAATAATCAAACACTTAAGCAATAAGACTATATAGACTATGCATACAGATCGATCAGCCGATGCGGCCTTACTGATCATACGTCAATGTACTCTTGACAGGTTATCTGAAAACTCGTTCGAAACCCCAAGGCAGCTGTACGGGATTTTGGCGAGCCGAGAAAAGGTTCCGTTTCTGGATACGGCACACAGTGAAGACGCAGTGGTTCTATTGGTTCGTGATAGTGCTCGTCTTTCTCAACACTGTTTGCGTCGCTGTCGAGCACTACGGACAACCGACATTCCTCACGGAGTTTCTGTGTAAGTAATTTGCATCAATTTGCCGCTGTTGCTGGAGCGGGCCGATGGTACAATCTAATCCGAACTTTCCCTTTGCAGACTATGCGGAATTTATCTTCCTGGGGCTGTTCATGTCGGAAATGTTTATCAAGATGTATGCGCTGGGGCCACGCATTTACTTCGAGTCGTCGTTCAATCGCTTTGATTGTGTCGTCATTAGTGGTTCGATATTCGAGGTGATCTGGTCTGAAGTTAAGGGCGGCTCATTCGGTCTGTCTGTGTTGCGTGCCCTTCGGCTGTTGCGCATCTTCAAAGTGACCAAATATTGGTCATCCCTACGTAATCTAGTTATATCATTGCTGAATTCGATGAGATCCATTATCTCACTGTTGTTCCTGCTCTTCTTGTTCATACTGATATTTGCACTGCTTGGCATGCAACTGTTCGGTGGGCAATTCAATTTGCCAGGAGGCACGCCCGAAACAAACTTTAACACATTTCCCATAGCACTCTTAACAGTGTTCCAAATCCTAACCGGCGAAGATTGGAATGAAGTTATGTATCAGGGTATTATATCGCAAGGTGGTGCAAAGAAAGGAATGATTTACTCTATGTAAGTTAATACAAATATCTATAAATGTTTGCTAACTGTCGATAATTGAAAATTTCATTGTCATGGACATTATATGTGCATATATGATTGTAGTATTGCTAAGAAACATCCTATTGTAGAATCAAACAAAGCTAGTTACAGTCGGCTCTCCTCGACTGCAATATTCGGTTCACAGTATCTTATTTACCTTCTGTATAAGTAGTCATGGTAGTATATCATATGAAATTGGCTATAACTCTATATAGTTCACACTCTTTACATTGTTGATTTCGCAGGCTCCAGCTTGATTGGCTTAATATACAAATAACTATTTTCAGGACCTTCCGGTTCTATCGTCAGCAGACTTCACTGTCGACTAAGGCTCGCCCTCGTCTTGCTACACTCGCTGAGCTATAACCATTTGAGAATTTTATGGCTGTAGCTTGAGCGAAGCGCGAGTGAAGCCTGCGTCAACTTTCTGTCTGATCAACCGGGGGCAAATATTTGTAAAGTGTGAGAGGGAGGGAGAGAGTTTTCTCATCATTCGAAAAGAACTCCATTTTATAGGCCAATCAAATTTGTATTATTTATTTTGTATTATTTAATTCTGATTAGCAAAATCGAGTTTCTTATCTGGATTTGGTTGTTTCACCTTGTGAACCGAGTATAGAATATCTTCAGCTTTACCAATAACTCAGGGAAATCTTCTAGAGAATTAGGCTATATTTATTTACTTACCTTTTGCACTCAAGATTGTAAAATTGAATTGAATTGCAAGTAGGTTGCTGCTATATAATAATTCATATATAATAAATAAATGCTTTTGGGTTGCGGGAAAATATTGGGGGCTAATTGGGGCGTTTAGTTGATATTCATTGAACGTCGAACCATTAATGTGTGCAATCTATCATAAAGATCCGGAACGTAGAAGTTTTGGTCTCACAATATATATATTGACCTATATATATAAATATATATATGTGAAAAGATTGGGCCATAGAGCTTGAAGAACTTAGTTAAATGCGATCCTTAAATTCTGCAAGCCAAGTCCCCCTAGTTGATGCAGCCTCCCTCTGCGCACTCGCTCGCTATCGAATAACGTAAGTGTATTATATTTAGATAAGCTAGCTTAGTTGATGTCACTCTTGCTTAACTATTTCCATAATTCATTTCTCTTCCAGCCATGTCATGTTTTGGATCAATTGTTGGCCCCTTGGCACAACAGTTCAAGTATTATAACTATTCAACACTCTAGCTGCTCCGATACACTATGCTCACATATATTAGATTGAACAGTTCATATTGGTATATTTACGCTATATTGAGATCAGTTAACGCTTTTGCTACTGCTCTGTCAATTGATCAATTGATTAATTGATTAATTGATCACTTGATCACTTGCAATATTGATTACGAAATTGAAATTGAACCCCACACTTGACCGGATGCAGGATACAGAGTAGACTTTGGGCTTAACATCGAACATTATCAAGCATACTATTAGCTCCATATCGATTTTCAGTGGATCGCACTAATCGCATTGCGTCTCTTTTTCAACAGATACTTTATCGTTTTGGTACTCTTCGGTAATTATACGCTTTTAAATGTGTTCTTGGCTATCGCCGTCGATAATTTGGCGAATGCTCAAGAACTGACAGCAGCCGAAGAGGAACAAGTCGAAGAAGATAAAGAGAAACAGCTCCAAGAATTAGAAAAAGAAATGGAGGCCCTCCAAGGCGACGGTGTCCACCTGGAGAACGGCGATGGTACCGTGGCCACCAGCAAGGGCAAAGGCAAAAAGAAGGAGGAAGAGAAGAAGGAGGAGGAGGAAGTAACGGAAGGGCCAAAGCCAATGTTGCCATACTCTTCGATGTTCATACTGTCACCGACAAATCCGTAAATATGCTTCTCATCTATATCTAAGGCTGATATTTAATTACAGGGTGCCAGGCTGCTGCCCGGCGTTGTCCGGTCAATTTATCTTTGACTCATTTTGAAAAACAGAATCTATCAAAAATAAATCATTATCTGAACTCTGCCTAGTTTACTTTTCAGTGAGTCAGTCCGAATCTATGTCTGACTTATAATTATTACAAATTTAAAATTGATAAATTGTTAGACCATCATCAACCAGAATCTTGAACATTTAATCTCTAGAGCAATGGATGAGCGCCTAGCTGCCTAGGCAGGGATATGAATAAATATTGTTTTTGATTTCAGTGTGCGTAAGCCTCGCATAGGTTCGTAATTGAAGGTTAACTCTTAGTACACTTTTATGATCCACTGTAATTGTCTTAATAATCGATATACCTCTTTTTAGCCAATGGTAATACCAAATGTACTAATTTTTTTCACTTCTTTTTCTTTTCACTTTTTCTTTTGGATTCGTTACAATTTTCTGTTGCACACAACAATGAAACAAATTAAATTAAATCAAATCGAATCAAATCGAATCGAATCGAATCGCATCAAATCGAATTAAATTAATTGAACTGAACTAAATTGATTAAATTTATATATACATATATATCCACATGATAATATATATATTTGTAAATATTTGCACTACAAATATCGACGAATACTTCATTTATATCCTCTTTGCCTACAAAATCAATCACCTCCATCACGAGCAACAATTCATCTTATGAACCACATCATCATCATTATCTTCAACTATAACTTTTACAACACAACAACTACAACTACAACAACAACAACTACTACAACTACAACGACAAACCAAAATTGATAATTACTTCAAATAAAAACCGATTAAACAATAATTGGAAAACCAAAAACAAAATCGAATTAAATAAAACGGTTGACTAAACAAAACGCAAAACGCAATCGAAAATCCAAAAAAAAAAAAAACTATATATAAAATTTAATAACAAATGTAATAAACGAATTAATCGAATCTTGCAATTGTAAATGATAAAAACAAAAAAAAAACAAAAACTTAATCTGAACTCTCCATGGCTATCTATTGGAAAATCAAAATCGATCGAAACAACAAAAATTCAAAACTAACCAAAAAAAAAAAAAAAACAAATCAAAAATCAAAACAAAACCAACCCAACTACCTCTATTGGTACAACAAATGACCTATATATATATATATATCTATATGCATACAGCATACGACGTGGCGCCCATTGGGTGGTTAATTTACCATATTTTGATTTCTTCATAATGGTCGTCATATCAATGTCATCAATAGCATTAGCAGCCGAAGATCCCGTTCGTGAGAACTCGAGGCGAAATAAGATCTTAAATTACTTTGATTATGCATTTACCGGCGTATTCACGATAGAAATGTTGCTGAAAATTGTAGACTTGGGTGTCATCCTACATCCTGGCAGCTATTTAAGAGAATTCTGGAATATTATGGATGCTGTGGTCGTTATATGCGCTGCTGTTAGTTTCGGTTTCGATATGAGCGGTAGCAGCGCTGGACAAAATTTGTCCACTATCAAATCGCTTCGGGTGCTGCGCGTCCTGCGTCCATTGAAGACTATTAAACGTGTTCCCAAATTGAAAGCCGTCTTCGATTGCGTCGTGAACTCATTAAAAAATGTTGTTAACATTCTAATCGTGTACATATTGTTTCAATTTATATTTTCTGTTATTGGTGTACAATTGTTCAATGGAAAGTTTTTTTATTGTACGGATGAGAGTAAACATACTTCCGAAGAGTGCCAGTAAGTAAACATTTTCTTTCCGTATTCAAAAACATTGACAATTGTTTTTGAGTTTACTTTCCGTTTTCGTTTCCCCTTCCGTTTCCGTTTCTGTTTCTGTTTCTGTTTCTGTTTCATTTCTTTTTCAGTTGTTTGTGTGTTTCGTAAGCCATACAAATTGTTGTTCATGTTATATTTCGTATAGTTTCTCTATTATCATTTCATAGATCTTATTATTATGATTATTATATCTATTAGACGCGTTACACATACATTTCGGTGTTCTCATATCTATATACACATATATATGTGTACATGATTATGCATATATGTATATATATGTGTGTATATATAGTTTTTCTATATACTCTTGCTCTCTCTCTCTCTCTATCTCTATCTCTGTGTCTCTCCTTCTCTGTGTCTCCCCCTTTTGTATTTATCTATCCGTTTTTCTATCTCTCGATAGAATGTATATATATTTATTGATATGAATCTATAGATATATATATTCATGTGCTATATATACATGTATATGTTCCATGGATTAGACTCTTTAATATACATATATATATACATATATATACATCAGTTATTGTCTGTGTGCTCCAATCCTTAGCTTCTTACAATTGTGTCTACAAAGCTTTTAAATACCTACTACATACATAACAATAGTTGATTGTGTACATGCCTAGCTCTCTAAAATCACAACACAAGTACAATCTGATATATGTCTAACTTACATCTGTTTTACCTATATGTATACTAGCTTTTTAGGTAACTCCAACAGACTGAACATACATAGATGTCTAATTAATTGATGAACCTATCGCTATCTCTCTCTCTCTCTCTGTGTGCTTGTGAATGTGTGTGTGAGTGTGTGAATGAGTGTGTGCTTGCCTATGTGCGCCTCACTTATGAGGTGTTATTTAGCACTACGCTAGCTAGTACATTGTTGTCTCTATGTATGTACACATTTGAATACCCTTATAAATATATATATATATATATATACTACATATATAACCGCTCTACAACATTTACCAAAGATCAATCCAGCTCCAGGAACTATCAAGTTCAGTTCAGTTCTGTTCAGTTGAGTTGTGATAAACGATTTCAGATCAAACGGGAGAGTGAGCTGCAATGCCTAGGACAGGGAACAAGACTTAGAGCATAGAAGTTGATCGCTTGCAAATGAATGCTATATATAAATATACACATACATATATGTATATATAGTGAGGCAAGAATGATCAAAAACCTCTCTTTACTTTATGTTGTACTAAATGTATTTGTTTTTGGTCTCCTAACTATATCTTTTCCGATTGTACATTCTTTAAGTTGGATTTGATTTTCGTGTTCTTTTGCGTTCTCATTTCGTTTTCTTCTGCGTTCTTCTGTTCTAAGATGACAAAAAAGGTGCACTGATTTTACAGAATGTAAGAGTAGCATTTTAAAGTTTCTCGCCCAGTTTTCTTGCCTGAATTGTGCTTCCACCACAATCAAGCGAGTAAAAGGGCCAAAAACAAAAAAAAAGAAAAAAGAAAAAAATTACATAAAAAAAAAGAAAGAAAGAAAAACCCAACGATAAACCAAAAATATGTGAATTTAAAATTAATAACGAAGCAAAAAACGAGCGAATTGAAAAACAAACAGCAAAAAAAAAAAAAAAAAAAAAGAAAATGAAAACTCAACAAAAAAGGAAAAGAAAAGAAAAAAACAAAAATGTAAATCCTTTGATCAGAACTGAAATGCGAAACTACAAATGCCACCTGAATGAAAGACCTTTCTAGTTTTATTCTATATGATTTTCTAGTTAATCCGTTAACTCGATCAATGTATTTTTCTGTATCTGTTGCCTTCTAACTACACCAAAATCCAAAGTCCAAAAAAATCAGACAAATCAATTCAATTGAATTCAATTCAAGAATTTACTGCCGATCGCGTTTAGCATGTAAATAACTACTATCTATCTATATCTATATCTATATCTATATCTATATCTATATCTATATCAATATTATTTCTTAACAATTGGGTATTTTACCAAATACCAAAGAGTCCATATTACTACCAGAAGATTTCTTAATAAGTCTGTATACGCGTACACGTACCAAATAGTATCACAAATCGTTTCAATTTTATGTAGATCTCGTCGTGTTCCAAACTCCAATCTCTCGTAGTACTCGTATATCATGTGAACCACCAACCAATCTAACCCAACCTGATTGATCATATCGGAGACTAGTTTTCAACAATCTGCTCCCGTTTTATTTTGCCATTTCTCTCAAAGTTTTTTCAATTATTCTAAAGTCTTTTTATAGTTTCTCATACATACTAAATATATAAATATATATGTTTTCTATCTAACATTTCTTTCTAACTACGTACTATATACATCTGTATAGACTAGTCGCATATACAACTGATAAGCAGATTACAAAACATTATATATACTCCTATATACATTGGCAACAAATCGAGAAAATAAAGCCCACGTTGAGATCGAACAGCTAGGGAAGTGCGAGGACGAGAAACTATTTTGATTATTATTTGATGCTGCGGCTGCGGCTGCGGCTGCGGCTGTGGCTGTGACTGTGGCTCTTTCCAACTGATTGACATTCAAATTGATACAAAAATCCACAACATATGTACACGCACATCCTGCCCATTTGCAAACATACCTATATATGCATATATATAGAGGTCTCTCGCACCGTTAGATCACGTTGATCGCTATGCCAAATCGCTTTCAGACATCGCAAGCGCAGCTTTCTTGTTACACATCGCCGAGCAAACAAGCAGCCAGAAACAACATTCAAACTACGACGAGCTAAGCTAAACACAACCAAAAACACACTTAGTCTGTAGACATACAGTAAAGCTATATAGAAACTATATCAATATCAATATCTATAGCTGTATCTCGATCTGTATCTGTATCTGTATCTGTATCTGAGAGATACGCATTAGGTTTTCGAACATTTCTTTTCTTAGTACGCCCTCTGAGATTGTGCAGTGTTGATTTGGATTGTTCTGGGCTACAGCTAGACAAATTTAAATACTGTCACAAATACTACGAATCATCCATTAACTACATGCACACATTCATGCCTACATGCCTATCTACATGCATACATACATACGAATCTCTTTATATTTTTGTTGTGCAATATTTACCTAAAGACGTCAAGATCATTATCTCAATAGAAACTTATTTGTGCTATATCTAACTATTAGATCTATGTATATATATTCACACACACTGACATACATACACACACACTCTCTGTCTCTCACACACACATGTCTAACTTTTAGCAAATGTCTTCTCACATATACAATGAATGTTCTTCAATTGAATTTGATTTTTTCATTTTATATATGTAGTGTGTGTGTTTTTTATTTTTCTTTATCTTTTATTTTGATTGCAACTTGATTTCTTATGCCGAATCCAATTATATATATATAAACGAAAAAAAAGAAGCAAATAATAACTAAATTCGAACACACCATAAACCAAACATCAACATATAATGTATATGCAATCCATTGACAACTCAACCCAACCCACAAAAGGGGTTCGTATTTCAAATACGAGGAAGACGAGCTGCTGCCCAAACAGGAGATGCGCGTGTGGAAGCCACGCAGCTTCCACTACGACAATGTCGCCGCTGCTATGTTGACGCTGTTCGCCGTACAGACCGGCGAGGGATGGCCACAGTAAGCTCAGTTTGCTCTAAGATTTGTGCGTTTTCAGTTCTGCTTTGCCTTAACCTGTATGATTTTGCTCACCTGATACTGATACTGATACTGATAATAATGATAATCTTAAAGATTACGATATTGTGCTGTTCTGTTAAGCAAGTGCGGATGGTGAATAATGAATTGTTACTTTTACTTTTTTGTTTGTTTTGTGCTATCTTCACACACATAAATGTTGCTAAATGGTAACCGTCCAATAGGGTCTTGCAACACTCAATGGCTGCCACTTATGAAGATAGGGGTCCAATCCAAAATTTCCGGATCGAAATGTCCATCTTTTATATAGTATATTTTATTGTATTTCCATTCTTCTTCGTCAACATATTCGTCGCCTTGATTATCATAACATTTCAAGAGCAAGGCGAAGCTGAATTGCAAGATGGTGAAATTGACAAAAATCAGGTGAGCGAGACAATCAAAATTTTTCCAAAAAAAAAAAAAAAAAAACAAAAAACAAAACCAAAAAAAACTAAATTTTAAAACTAAAAATACAACAAAATCGAAATTCAAACAATGCTTTTATGTGTGTGTGTGTTTGATGTGTAATGTACTTACTCGTAAAATTGATAGTCGTTAACAATTACCTATTTATCTGCACGTAAATGTACACACATACATACAACGATACCCATACATGTATACCTCTTTTAGATAGTAACCCATTGATGTACGTATATGTATGCTAGCCAAACTCAAATACTAACTACAATCAAAAACCCACAGATCAGCAAGCGTTGATCGCTCTGCCTGGGCTCTGCCCAACTGCCATCCAGCCTAACACCCGCAACCCGTTACAATATCTGCCTTCTACTATATCTTCTATGTACGACTGTCCCATCTCTCTGACCTCTGACCTCTGGCTTCTGTACCTGCCCCGGCCCTGCCCCTGCCTTGCGCATACATATTAGATATTGCGAGAGTTGTTTCTTATGGCTCTAAACATTTGACATTATCTCTCAAATATGGTATGATACGATATCCAATATGGTAAAAGCACAATACGAGCCCATAAAAAACAGTTCTCGTATGCAAATTCCTTATGGAATTAAGCGTAGAATAGTTTAGTTTTCTTTTGTTTTTAAAACTTGAACAAAACTAACTTTAAACTCCAGATGTAAATACATCTATCTAGCTATCATGGCATAGGCCTTAGGGCACGTTTAGCTAAGTTTAATATATCAATCGGAATCTGTATATAAAACATAATTAGAGACCCATTGAACATATATAGAGACTGAACATTTACCGGAAAGTAGAGATTTTTGATAATACTCACGATAGTCCTTAAATATTCAGTCATGAATATTTAACGATTAATATCGTTATATCGTAAAGCCATAAGATAGATCAATTCGTTGCTGTATAACAACACGCTCGACACTGTAAGTATGCCATAAAGTCAGCAATATCTCTTATAAAAGCGATATCCGACATAACCAATTGATATGCATTTCTATTATTTATTAGCTATCAATTTAAAAAAAAAAAAAAAAAACAACAAAAACATATTTTTTATTATTTTCAATGTCACTATATCGACATACCTATGTATATGTACATATGTAATAGCTAGTAAGGCACCAAGTCTCACATCTGGAATCGATTCAACTATTGCACACAAAATGCAAAATTTCTCCATTCAGTTTATCTTGTTTTGATTGGCATGCATTTCACCTAATAGCTTATGAATAAACATTCAATTGGGCCTATCAATATTGTGTAAAACTCATTAGCGAGCCGACTTTATACATTCATGTTTATACCATATCCTGCACCCATTGCAAATGACTGCTGACCCTATATAATATATGTAGATTCCTCATATGGATCCTATGTAATATATATATTTAAGAACTTCTTAATCTGGTTCAACTGTGACGTTGATTTAGCTACTACATACATCTGTCTCATTAGAGAAATGTGGATCCTATATAAAGTGGATCCTATGTAATATATATATAAGAACTTCTTAATCTGGTTCAACTGTGACGTTGATTTAGCTACTACATACATCTGTCTCATTAGAGAAATGTGGATCCTATATAAAGTGGATCCTATGTAATATATGTATAGGAACTTCTTAATCTGGTTCAACTGTGACGTTGATTTAGCTACTATATACGTCTATCTCACTAGAGAAATTCCTAATATGGATCCTATTTCCTAATATTTTCTATTTCTTAATCTGTTGCGTCGATTTAGCTGCTATATACGTCTGTTTCACTAGAGAAACTAACTACCGAGTATCTTGGTTAGTCGGGCCCTTTTTGATTCATTAGAGTTCGTAGCTTCCTACAGTCAACAAAGTAAAGAGAATCAATTGCTAGTTAACTCAAAGCATAATTAGGTATACCTCTTAATAGATAGGCATTACCAAATATGTACTTGAACAATTATACAATGCTTAAATTGTTTATCAAATTGTAGTTAGCTTAAAATAATTTCTATTAAATAATCTAGTCTCTACAAGTGAATATCTATACAGCTTAAGATACTCCGTGTTGGTCAGAAATGTGTATAATAAAATATTTCTCGATCAACTCTACTTAAAAGTAGCTTCAATCAAATAATTAATATATATGTAATATTACTA
Source organism: Drosophila mayaguana (assembly GCA_037075325.1). Classification (NCBI taxonomy): domain Eukaryota; kingdom Metazoa; phylum Arthropoda; class Insecta; order Diptera; family Drosophilidae; genus Drosophila; species Drosophila mayaguana. Next base: position 2,614,458 of record JBAMCG010000123.1, on the reverse strand, counting down.
TATTATATATTATTATTATACTATATTATATTTTTCAAAAGTTAACAATTTGTATCACTTCAACAATCAATATATTATATATTTCATGAGACTTTAGTATATATAACATATGTATGTTTCGGCAGATGACTAAAAATGCTCGTAGACTCGATTAGTTGTCGCCAACATTAAGAAGCTTAGCTGTTACTTGACATAGAGCTTTAGAAGATATAGCTTTCTATAGCTGCCAGTTCGTTCTCAGTTCTCTATTTGCATTGGGTGCTGGACATAATTTATAGCAACTTATAAAATGTTTAGCTCTACACAATGTGCTGCTAGCTTTGCATGTGGTATTATTTAATTGTCTCTTTTCCCACAGAAATCGTGTATTGATTTTACGATCGGAGCTCGGCCACTTGAGCGATATATGCCCAAAAATCGAAATACTTTCAAGTATAAAGTGTGGCGCATTGTTGTCTCTACACCATTTGAGTACTTTATAATGATGCTGATTGTGTTCAATACGCTGTTGTTAATGATGAAGGTAAGTTACTGATTCATGACTCACGTTTATGAGTACGAATACGGCTAAGTATATATGAGAATCTTTTGATGAGTAAGAGAAACTTTTTCATAACCATAAAAATGACTCAGTCTATAGATGCAACATTGCTCAAAGCTCTTAAATTATAGTTGAGATAAATGGAAGATTTCAATTTAAATTAATATTCCTAATATATAAATCTCAATACGATTGTGCAAAGCTCTAGCATGGCTTTGTCTACCCAAGCGACAAACTCAATCTGAATCTTCAATATATGTAGATAGATATATTCGAAATGCTTTTCATCAAATCATTTTTTGGTGTTCATAAACTGAAAGAGCTATATAATTAATATTATTTTAGCAGTTGATCTAAACTTGTATTCAAAATATGTTCAGAATTCTTTACCTTTGTAAACACAAAACTAATCTATATATGAATATATTGAATTCGGAAAAGGAATAAAGTAGGAATAAAGATTTCATCAAGTGACTTTTAAACATACTTTATATGTTTAATATCAACAAGATTTCTAGACTAATCATATACCAACATCACCTCAACAGTATCATAATCAAAGCGAGATGTACGAAAAGTCACTAAAATACATCAACATGGGATTCACAGGCATGTTCAGTGTTGAAACTGTTCTAAAAATAATTGGATTCGGTTTCAAGGTAAGTTACGTAATTCAAACTCAATATTATTGAAAGTAAACATTAAGTTTTATTGGGTAGGGTGTCTATAAAAGGGAAGATAGGTTCAAGTAAACCTATTTGGAAATAAATGTAACCTATATGCTCATTTCATTTTGCTAATATTATAAACAATTCTATTTCACTTGCTAAGTGAATAATTTGACATTTTACATGCAGACAAATTATAATACCTCATAGTTTTGCTGTTGATAGTGTCCGACACCTCGGCCCACTATATCAACATATATCTACCTCTACATACAGTGGACCTTGTTCGTTGAGTGAAACCTATTTTCCCAAAAAGATGTGCTCGTTATGCAAAATGTTCGTTATCCGAGGCGTCCGTTAACCGAGGGTCCACTGTCTAAACATACATATATGTTTAGTATCCTAACTCATTCAAATTCGAGCACAATTTATCTATCTCTGATCTCCGATCTCCAATCTCGAATCTCGAATCTCCGATCTCGAATCTCTGATCTCTGATCTATGATCTCTGATCTCTGATTTCTAATCTCTCATCTCTGATCGTCTCCTGCTAGCATTTTCTCTACGTACATGGGGAGAGCTTTGCTTACGTATTTACTTAAGCTTAAGTACGCTAAATAATATTTTGAAACATTTGTTTTATAGAACTTTTTCAAGGATCCATGGAACATTTTTGATCTAATTACGGTATTGGGCAGCATTGTGGATGCTCTCTGGATGGAATTCGGGGTAATTATATGCTGTTCAGCACGAGCTTAAACTATGAGCCATACATATTATTGTTGTGTTCGATTTATGTAGGCCGTTTTGCAAGACAAACAAACAATGTAATTCATAAGTTCAACAACAAAGTATATATATATATATTTGATTTTGTGTTCTTTTTGTTTGGTTCTTTTACCAAGATACTCGAACCCGAACACAATTCATATGAATACAAAAATCACAAATATGCAAACATATACACCCACACAAGATGTATATTTTTATACACACGTACACATGTTAATGTGAACAGACGTGCATATGTATTTAAGTCACAATTCTATGCAATAAACGGACTCGTGTATGTCGACCGCCTTATGATCTTCAACGAACGGACGATACATTCGAATGAGAGCATATGACATATGCAAAAATGAATTTTAAGCTAATTACCAATGTTGATTTGAGGTGATTTTGATTCAGAGTATATATGTATATGAAACTTTGAAGCAAGCATTCGAGAAGCACGCACGAGCTTTGACCTATTTCAGAGAGTGGGGAAACACCTTTGTTGTTGGGGTACATTTCTTGGGTGATTATCATCTATTCATAATCATGATCTCATACAAAATATTTTTGGCTAGGACATTTAAGTATTTATATTATAGATATATTATCTTATCTACTGCCTACCTTAGGGTCACTTGCAATCCTTACGGAGTGTGTTTTATAGACAACATCTGACACTGCTGTTTATATATATATGTACTATATGTAAGCACAGGCACACAAGAAATTGTTAATAACAAATTTACATTTGATTTAACACAGAAACAAAACAAAAAAATTTAATATTTCTTTTATAAACTCCCACGAAATACAGAAATTAATAATCATATTTCTTTTTGATTTCCTTTTTCATATTTATTTGTGTACGAAAACGATTACCAAATACGAAATGTGGTCTCAAAATCGGGAAAACCAAATCCGAATCAAACTAAAAAAAAAAAAAAAAAAAAAAAACAAAATGATGAATGCAAAAATATAATAAAATAAAACACTCACGCAATCAAACAAAAATATGTACACCCTTCACATATATATTAATGTATGAATTATGTAACACATGCAAATCTATACGCATTACTTGCATACCTATGTACATGTATGTACATCATGTACATGCACGCACACCTGTGTGTGTGTCTATACATCCATTTATGTATATGTATGTATATACGTATGTAAACATCAATTATATTATACAAATGCCTCCTATCAATAAATATTCCCACATATAAATTGGCCATCGGGAAACAAAAACACCACGTTTATCACTGCCCGACACGATATATATATCATACATCTATATCAATAATAACTAAAAATTATAAACAAAAAAACAATTAAAAACAAAAACAAATACACGCACACATGTACTATGTAATTACAACACCAATGCCAAATATCAAATACCAAATGCCAAATACCAAATGCCAAATGCAATGAATATGCAACTAACTCGTTCATCACCGATCACAATTTGTATTAAACAAAAACCAAAACAAAAAACCAAAAATGAAAAACAAAAACAAATTCACCGAACAAAATTAAAACCACGAAATGAAATATGAAACGAACCCAATCAACAAATTGAATTGTATTACAAACATGTTGTCATGCAACAATTATTGCAATGCATGCATGTGTGTGTGTGAATATGTGTGTATGTGTTGACACACGCGCGCACACACACACACACCAAATGGCACACACACATGCATACATGCATATATATTTATGTGCATATGTATGCGCATATCTATCCCAATATATGCATACATATACATATCTATATATATAAAACTCATCAACAACTACATCGACATGTACAACAAATTTCAACACCAACAGCACGATGTAAGTACGAAACACAATCTACACAGAAATTGCATTTTTCCAAATCCTACTATGTGTACAAAAGCCAATGATTTAGCTTTCGCTTTTACTGCTAAGCACTTTTCACTTACCTAACTAAACTAAGCTTATTAGATTTTATACTTTTCCATAACATTCTCTATTCATTTTCTCCTCCTCACACACACACTCATTTACACACCCTCACACACACACACACATTTGTGTTAAAGAGTTGCATTTATTTCTATCTACTATCATTTAACAGCGCCGAGTCTAACAATTAATATTAACTAACTGAGTAAACTAATTATCAAATATTTATATATATATATATAGTATATATTAATAGCTATATATCTATATATATATGATTCTATTCCTGCAAATAAATTTTATATAGCTAACACATTAAACTATAATTTCGTATAGCTCGAATTATTGATGCATATAAATATAATTGTTTTTAAGATCTCTATTATAAATTCATATGAAACGTATTTACTGTAAAATCTGTTAAGATCTCTGGATATAAAGATCTTTATCATAAATTCATATGAAACATATTTGATATATAAGCTTTTCATATCTCTAGATATAAAAATCGCTATCATAAGTTCACACGAAACATATTTGCTATATAAGTTTTTAAGGTCTCTTGCTATAGATATCTCTATTATATATTCATATAAAATATATTTGCTAAAAACGCTTTCATGAGCTCTAGAGATATAAATTTGCCTCTGGCACCAAAAAATTCTATTCCCATATTCAAATAACTCTATTCTCCATATAATATATATAGCTGCTGTATAGAGCTATATCATTTTCCCCGCTGGAGAGAGTCAAAGACTTGATCAGTGAAATTAATTTTGTATATTTCTAATTTTGCTGCTACTTTTTTGTTCAGTGTAGAGCAGTTCCGCAGATCATCGATCGCTGTTACCCGGTATACATAATTATATATATATATATGTATACGATAGTAGGGGTATTTGGATTTTCGGTTCGCCGAATACAATTCGTTTGCCTTGTTTCAATCAACCTCTTTGTTTCCTTCCGTTGCGCCTATATACATATATATACATAGTATATCTCTGATTTTTCCCATTTTCTGTTGCGAAGCACACCGAATTGCGATTGTATCTACTTCTCTTTTAAATTGCGTGTCTAAGTCTGTAGTCAAGTTGGTAGATAAACTTATAAAGCGGCTGGATGGGTGTCACTTTCTTTAGTTTCTTATTTCCTTTTTCATAAATATTTATAATTTTATTAGAAATTTGATTAAACAATTGCTTTGTGACGGACGACTTGCATAAATTTCACACTGTACCGAATGTTGTTTTGTAGACAATTCGAATTCGCACTCAATTATTTAATTATATTTGTGGCAGAAGTCCAAGATCAAGAGATCAGATGATCTGTCTTAAGCATTCATTGAAATCGATTTTAATAATTATTTTCAAATATTTCCTTCTATATGTATATACAAAGTTTCACTATAGTATTTAATATGATATTTTGTCTTTGCTATATAAAAATAAACAAACATTTCAAATAAAAGAGTGAAAATGAAGCAGACTTTCAGGCGCTTTACCTTTAGTTATGTGAAGCTATGCAACAGTTGTTCTATTTCACATTCTTTTTGCTCAGTATTTGCGCATGGATTTAATTGATCGATCTAACAAAAAACCAAAAAAACCAAAGACAAAAAAAAAAAAAACAGACCTGCATTCTTTTATTAAACATGAAAAATACAAAGCTTTCTCTATTCCTGAACATGAAAACTTGCAATGAAAACTAAAAACTTAAAACTCGATCAAAAGCATTGATGACACTCACACACACTTACACACACACACACACTCAGAGAGACACCCGATTCGAACAGTCCCAACTACAGTATAATACCCCAAGTGCCAAAACGATACCAAACTATAATTAAATATCGATACATTCAACAAATATCGATATGAAATCGATGGTGTGTAATTGTGTAAGTGGAGTTATTTAGCTGACAAAAGTGGCGAATGTAAGTAATAGTAAAATTGGATTCAACGACTTCCGTTCCAACATCTCTGTGCACTCAAAGACTTTCCTAAATACCAAATATATACTTATGTATATCCTCTATAAACTGTATATAGCAAACTTGATCGCATGATGTAAACTCCATATGGATACTTAGAGTGTCTCGCTTCTCAGCACACGGTAGCAATATATATTGCTCATATATATTGTTGCCTATTCTAACTACTCTTAACTACTTTAACTAGGTGCCTCGAATGTAGAGCTTTCCACTATCCCTTCTAAGCCGACTACGGGTCTACAACCACTTTCCAATATTTTACTACACAGTTTTGATCCTCTATCTCTTCTGAAGATTCTACATTTGACTGATATGCCTCATTCAATAAGCCTGAACATGTTTTTCCTTTGCTGTTTTCGAATGCTAAGATCGTCGCAATCGATCGATCGGTCCATCGAACTAGCTTGCCGATAATAGCTCCTTATAAACTGTAGTCCATAGTCTAGTGTTATGATGCAAGAACGAACTTGCTTAGATTGCTACGATGCATGCTGCAACTTGATGAAGTTTCCTCTGAATGGCATTGGGTGCTGTTAGGCTTAAGCTGCTGTATAACTTGCTTTGTTCACACGATACTCTAAGAGATTTACATACTACAATAATACTATACTTAGATGTATATACATAAATATTTTTCGACCACTGCCTCAGGTATGTAAGTCCCATCATTCGGTGTCATCATGTGATACGCAAACTTGTTGCCCTTGTCCATTAGCTTGCAGTTAACACTCAGTTAAGATGCAGTACAACAACTATTCATACGTAGTTAAAGGTAGAGACGTACAAGGCTTGATAGAGCAGCAGCGCCATATGAAACGATATAAAACCAAGAACAAAAACAAACAAAAACCAACCAAGAAAAACCTAAACATATACAACAAAACACATGAATACAAATTCTGTTCACAAATTTTCATTGATTTCTCTCTCTCTCTCTCTCTCTCTCTCTCTATATATATATATATATATATATATATATATATATATTTGCAAACTGCAACAAATTCAATTCAACTATTATTACTAATTTTCAACTTT